>CM040246.1:79330971-79771097 GCA_022545495.1 Chrysanthemum lavandulifolium
TCCGACCCTTACTAAGGGACGCTTGGGATTGCTTTATTTTTCCTTTCTTATTATACTAGCTAATTGCGCGCATTGAGACGCGGTGTATAGTTTTCGATTAATTCTGCTTGCTTAGATTTGGTATGTGTTTTTGGGTATACATTTGGTTGTTTAAAAGTAACGATTGTTTATGCGGAAACAATCGGCCAGATTATCGATGGTTCTAGTTTGGTTTCTCGGTGGTTCAACTAAAGATCAACGATAGCAGCGTACCTGCACATAGCATCGACAGTAAACAATTTTGATCAAATCTAGTGGCGTCGTGTGTGTGCGTTTCTTTCGGTTTTGCCAACTATAATGAAGAAAAAAACCAATGACGCATGTTTCTTGCGGTAAGTGAAGATCAAATAAGAAATAAAAGTAAAATGAGAAGAATGAAAAATAACCACATCCGCACATTTCAGATGCACTTTAAAAAAAGTTGCATGTCCCATGAATTTCTCCTTCTTCATTTAAAGTGTGTGGCTATAAATATTTCTTATTCTTCTTATTTTATTTTTCATTCTCACTAAATCCTTTCTCTTCATTCAGTTTTGATGGAGTATTGTTGAAATGGTATATTAATAATCTATTACTTTTCATTTTTACGAGATTAAACATGAAGTTGCAAATAATTTATAGAAGGGAATTGTTAGTTTGTGGACAATATTTAATAGTTGTATGTCCGGTTCAAACTCGAGCCTATGAGATTGCACGCGTTGCGTATGAGATTCAATAATAATAATTAATAGATAATAGTTATGTTTTAATAATTATTTCACAATAAATAGTTAACGGTCGTTATAATTTAACGGTAATTAACTAACGGGCGTCAAATGTTAACTAGAAGGACTAGAAGAGAAAATAAGTCAAGAGAAGGTTCTAAAACCCCTTTTGGGCTCATGAACGATCCGCCACAAAGATTCCCAAGGGGAATCCTTGTCTAACTTGGACTCGAAGTTTTTCAACTATCAATACAAACGCATGTGTTCATTAGTTGATAATCTTGTGAAACCCTAGCTAGCCAAACTTCTCTTCTTTCTCCTCTTATTTCTTAACCGATCGAATTACACATACCTTAAGGTTGTGCGATTGGCTTTGAGTAACAAAAGTGTTTGATTAGTTATTGTGATCAATAAACTAGCATTCTTATTGAGTCACTCTCAATACACGTGTTCAAGACTATAAAGAAAATCTCAATTGGATTTTTGGTGGTGACATTAATCGATTTGCCTTAAATCGATTTTACATAAACCTCAATTTTAGGGTTTGTTTTGATCTTGTTTGATTCGCGTGGAAGCTAACAAGGAACGTCATTGTTTGTTTATGGTTAATTAATTATATTATATTGATCTTTACTTTCGCTGCGTGCTTTGTGATTAATTTTTATATCTTTAATATGATTAATAGATTATATAGATTCCAACATTAATTGCTTGAACATGTATCATACTTGCCATCTTTTGTTATTGTGTGTATTGAATTTCTATTCCTTCTTATCGTGTGTATTGAAATTTTAAATTTTGATTATTGTGTGTATTTTGTAATCATTTAACCCTTACATTTTTTCAAATTTTTGAATGGTAAAATGGTCATTTTACATGGTTGAATAGTCACAAAATGCCAGTGTTACAAAAATCGGCCGATTAATCGGTAATCGGCCATACACTTTGTAGAATTTTGAAAATCGGTCGTAAAAACGCCAAAATCGGTCAAAATCGGTAGAATCGGTTAAAATCGGCGAATCGGTCAAAATCTACGAATCGGTCAACTTTAAAAATAATAATTTCACTTATGACGCATGATAGGGATCGTTTATTTCACTTATAACGACAATGAGCCTCATAATTATAATTGGAGCCTTTTATCGAGGTTTGAAACATAGTAAACTTTCTAATCGGTTAAGATCTTTAGGTTTGGTTTCCGGAAATACCAAAATTTGCGAAATCTGCCAACCGATTAATCTCGCCGACCGACATCACGCAGCGGTGGTCGACCACCGACTACCGATTCACGATTTTTGCAACATTCAAAATCGCATGATAATCGAAATTTGAAAGTTTAGTACACAATAAGAGAAAAAAAATCAATACACATAATAACAAAAAATAACGAGTACAATATATTTTAAATAATTAACTCTTTATAAAAAGTAGCGTAGTATTCGTGCGATATAGTGGCAACAAAGAAGCAGTGTATGAAAAGCTTCACGACGTTTTTCAAAACGTTTTCCTAGAAAGGTTCTGGACTGATCTATATGTTTTGTGTCT
Organism: Chrysanthemum lavandulifolium; assembly: GCA_022545495.1. Taxonomy (NCBI): domain Eukaryota; kingdom Viridiplantae; phylum Streptophyta; class Magnoliopsida; order Asterales; family Asteraceae; genus Chrysanthemum; species Chrysanthemum lavandulifolium. The sequence goes on from CM040246.1 coordinate 79,333,260, forward strand.
TGAGGTCCAATACTTTTTTTTTTCTTTTTTTCTTTTTTTGAGATACGGTTGAAGCGTTAACAATGCATGACCAAAAAAAAATGGTAAATGTGGCTGCTGGGATTCGAGCCCAGGTCTCCACGGCCACAACGTGGAATTCTTATCACTAAACAACAGCCACCGATGTTTTGTATTTGCAGCATAATATTAACATACCATTTCTAGATAGTTATTATCATTTCTGAATTTAGTCAATTTACTAAAGAGTTTGTAGTTTTTTTTTTTTTTTTTTTATTACACAAACCAGATAATTTTAAGCCATTGCATTAACGCATGAAGTTTTATGAAATCGGCATAAACTCGCTACATCAGTTGAAACTATTCAACAAACTTAAAATAAAACATTTTTGCAAGACAAATTAATGAGTAACATTAAATGTCACTTGTGAATTGTGATAGCTTTCTAAAGTTTATATCTTGGATGTTAATGCAATAAAAAAATTACAATTAAGCAATGCATAAAAAAAACAAAGAATTCCATGAGCTCAAGCTTTCTAAAGTATATATCATGGTCTTCATCTACATATATTTTGGTCCAGGGCAAAAAGCATGGGCCCAAATGCTGGCAGAAAAAGACCCGGTTTAGCTTGGCAAAACAAGTGGCGAACCAAAAAGTAAAATAAGCTCTCTCTCCAATAAAGTATCATCATATTTACAAAAGGAAAAACCAGAAAGAATCTACTTGCTCATAGAATCAAAGCCATACCATGCGTATCATCAAGTTGGAGAGAAAACCACCAGTTTCGATCTCCACATAATATGGTTTTGTAACATTACACACACTTGCTCTGGATGTCCCAATCAAGTGTCCTACTTATACCATAATCCAATAAATGTATTAATGACAACGTTCTATATATAACCAAAATTTGTTTTTTGTTTTTTTTTCAGCCCATAACCAGTTTTGCAATAAACATGGTGCTCACAAAGTTACAATCTATGTTATCGGAGACAACCACTACCATTTATATTCAGAATCTACAAGACCAAAAAGAAACCAAAAATTAAATCAGAGATGAGTTTCACTACTAGAGCATGGGTGGTTATCGGAATGATTGGGTTAGAGGATGCACTGAAAGATCAAGGCATTGCTTGGTGGAACTACCCCATCAGAGCTATCAACCACCATAAGAAATCCAACGACATCCGATCTTTATTATTGTGCAGCAATGAAATATCTCCATTCTCCAATTACTAGAAACAAACATGTAGAAAAGAAAGTGATGCAGGCTGAAGAGTCTTAAGATCGGTCATGTACCTTAGTTTTTGGGGTCCTAATTACTAACATTTGATTTTGGTTAAAATTAAAGCAATATTGCACACGATTTAACGTTCTTAAAAACTTAAATATTATAGATATTAACACATTACTGCAATAAAGTTTATGATCTATATATGTTTCTATTATTGGGACAAAGAATTAAGTAGATTACTGCAATAAACCTGCAGTACCTCAAACTGCAGACAATGAGGGAATGAAATGAAAGCAACTCCCATTAATAAACCGACGATTCTCAGGTGTAAAATCTGATAGCTGAAAGATAGTCTTCGGAAAGAAACCACCATGAGTACACCGACGACTCTCATTAGTAAAATCACGTAGTTGGGAAATACTGTTCAACAGAAACTTATATTGTATAAGCAACCCAGGAAGTTCTAACACAATAAACGAATCCTCTTCTCGTTCTCCAAGCACAAAAGACTGAACAACAAAATGAAGCCCAAGACGAGTCACCATACTCGGATAAACCCTAATAACCTCTTCAAGATCCACATAATACTTAATACAGCAGTCAGAATAATTTTTCTTTATCTCATAAACATTTAATCTCCTAAACGTACTACAACGTACCACAAGTAGCATACCATCACGGGATTCAGCTAAAAACTCATCAAGAATTGTCCCATAAATTGTCGTATCAGGTGTATCAATATCGATATCATGGAATATCTCTTCATCTAACTTCAGATAAACAAGCCTATTCGGAAAGCTCATCCAATGAATAGCATTATGTCCATAAACACCACGATCAACATCAACTAAGTCATCCATACTTTCATTCAACACCTTCCATTTACGCGATTCAGAAGAATAAACCTCCATCTTCATAACTCCATACATATAATTGCATACAACTTTGTAATGACATGATCTAGAAGGATCAAAAGCTAATGTCATACATATAACACTATGTAGATTATAATTATTATGTTGTGGAAGCATGGTATATTGGTTCGTAGTCGGATTATAAACATAATACTTTTGGAAATCGTTTACACAAAGAAGCAAACCATTGCAAGATTGTAGAATCTTGATCGCACCCACGTCAAAACCAAGAGTCTTAAAAGGCAGTTTAAAGACCGAGTTCCCTATATCCAGTGGGACATAACGATATTTATAGCGAACATCCCATCCTTCGAAAAATAAACCCGAAGGTGGTTCAGGGTAATTAGGGTTTCGGGTAAGCATGCAACCATAGCTTTTGATAAATGTGTTCCATTGTTTTGATACGCATGTGAATCTAACAAGAGTAATAACCGGTAACCTGCGGAAGATTTCGTTAAAATATCTTGGTTAGAAGCGATTATATCAGCAGATGATAAATGGCTGGAAGTTGGTTTTGATTTTTCTTCTTTTTTGTTTGTTGAATGTATGAATGTAACCGTTATTTCGTTGTTTTTGGTTGCTAATGTTGTTGTAATTGCCTCAGGCAAGATGGCGTTTTCCGGTGGATGCTCAATGACGTTTTCCATGAGAAATGAGAGAAAACTGAAGGATTGTGGATTTGTTTGGCGCCTCTTTATTATGGATTTTGAACGCTTCGAGTTACCCTATGATTGATTTTGGAATTAACATTTCATTATTGGCAAATGATGATAGGTGGTCACGAAATATATATAGCCAAGTAAACCTTAGGCCTTGTTTGTGTTTATTTTTAAATAAATCTCGTCTATGTACCACGTTTTGTGATACATGACATTCATTTATAGATAAATAATTCTTATTTGTTTTATATCCTAAATAAGTATGTGAACATAGAAAAACATCATTCTTCTAACTCTTTTTTTAAAGTATATTCTAAAATACATCCACGTGGTTTACTCCGATTCACATTATACATTTTTTTCGCAAAAGTTTCAACAGATACATCACTTCGTTAGTAAAAATTAACCTATATACATCCCTCGGTTAAAATATAGAATAACGGTGCAAATTGTTTCTTTGTTATCTCCTAACGAGACACAAAATGTTTACACCGTTAGTCCTCTGGGTTAACGGTATTTGCACTGTTAGTCCTTTTTTATGTTTTCGTCCGTTTTTTTACGTTTTAATTTGCTTTTTTACGTTTACGCCAATTTTTTTTACGTTTTTGCCCCTTTTTAACGTTTTCGTCCTTTTTTTACGTTTTCGTTTGTTTTTTACTTTTTCGTCCTCTTTTGTTTGTTTTTTTACGGACCAACTATATGCGGATCGAAACAAATCAAACACAAATAATCCCACCTCGAGTGGGTTACAGTTCCAAACACAACCACACAACCGAAATCAAAGAAAGCTCAAACCACAAAACAAAGCTCATAAACTCAAAAGTAAGCTTGAGACAAGCTCGAAACCCAAATGACTAAGCTCGTATTGAGCTTACATGCAAACCCACAAAACAAAAACACGACATAAACATGATGATACAAACTAACCGATTCGTTTTAAAAAATCCAACCATTCGAATCGTTTTAAGCCACACAGATTCACAAAAGCTTGTGAATCGGGTTTTATATTAGATCCAAACACATGTTACCGTTTCACACTTACCATGACAAAATAAGCAAAAGAAATAGCGGCGGTGGTGGCGCGTGGTAAGAGGTTACTCGCGCGTGACCCTCAAAATCGTGTTCACAATACCCGATTAGGGGTGGTAGTGGGTGTGTTTTGTTTGTGGAGGTGGCGGTCTGAAGTGGTGACGGCAGTGGTTGGGGTTTCACCGGCGGCTGCACAAGAGAGGGGAGGGAGAAACAAAAATTAGGTTTAGGGTTTGTAAAATGAGAGGGTTACACCCTCTTAAACTAGTTTTGGGCCAAAAACGTCAAAACCAAAAGTACAAGGGGCGCGGTGAAACTTCCAACGAGGGGCTAAACTTGGAGTTTTCTCATTCTTTCAACAAAACCTAAAAAAGGACTAACGGTGCAAATACCGTTAACCCAGAAGACTAACGGTGTAAACATTTTATGTCACGTTAGGAGATAATGGAGAAATAATGTAACACCCCAACCCGAAAAGGGTAAAGATATCACAAATACGGTTTATATCAGAACTTTAAGTACTATACAATAGCGGAAGCCTTTACAAAATAATCAAAAGAAAACATAAATATCTTTGTAATCAAAATAAATCTAAGATCTCTATAGTCAAAATTGCTCTCGGTTCTACTCTCAACCCGGATCGACCATCCCATAAGCTCATCTTGAATGCCTAATACCGCCGCAGAAAAGAAAATGCTACCGAGCTTACAAAGCCCAAATGAATGGATATAACAAAACAAAAGCTAAACAAAACAAAGATACGGATAACGAAATCACAACGGAATGAGAATCATGAATCATTGAAGATTCTGCGGAAACACAAATACACAGAAATCCGGAAGAGCACATAACAAATAAGAACAACACATAGCATATTGCTAACACAAACGCAAACACATCAAATAACCAGACACTAACTAACTCAGAAAAATTAGAGTACATATAAGCCAAACGAAATATCAAAACTAACAGAAACAATTTCTATGAAGTAAACATGACATTCACACAAATGAGATAAGTTACATTTAATAATCTTAACCAGTGTCGTAGCAGCGGAAAGCAATAGTCAACACATAGTAGTCACACATATCAATGAGAACACCTTACAAAAACTATAATTAAATGAACTAGAGGCATAACATAGCAGATAGTAAGTTAACAGCCGACATTATAAATTAAACCATTTTCCCGCATCAAACTTTAGTATAAGCGAAATTTAACATGGCGGTCACACATACGATTGTAAAACACAGAGACAAACTATAACTCAATAGACAAAGACATAACATAGCCATTAGCAATTATCGAATGATATCATAAGCTAAACCGCCTCTCGGATCAAATCTTAACATCGCAGAGTTTTAACATGGCGGGTCAAATCATAAAGATAGATACCCTAACGATAGGCACAGCCATTTACAGATTAACGGAACAATTGTACTTATCAACTTCGTGATACTTACTTTCACATTAGCACATTCATCTCACGGATAAAAGAATTCATATAACGATAAACTAACATAACATCGATGACAACATGCTAATCATGTTTAAACATATTAATCATATCCTAGCATAGTAGACGGTAGTCACATAAACATTCAAAAGCGTAAACACATATAATAACATATAATAAGCCTAGCGATAATTATAAACACTTGAGCATACCGAATCATAATCGTAATACTTAACACGTAATAACAGATAAAGATTTAGTTAACTACCACGAGCCCGTAACGTATCATATCGAAATATCTTTCTTCTTCGAAGGTAACCTCATAAACTAATTGGAGTAACTAGCTCCTGAATTTTGTGAAGACGCCATTGCACACCCACATCATTCACCATAAATCATATCGATAATGATCGGATCTAGGATGCATCCATACCCCATGTATATATATTGATCATATAATATAACTTGAGCTCATAACAGATAACAGATAAGGGACGTGGCAGAACATCACTTTACTGCCCTAGAGTCATGTCAGAGGTGCATCACTGACACGGACATGGAACCCCCATGACTAGTTAATATTTAGCTCGGGTGTCAAACTAACTTAGGTCAAACAGATTTTCATAAATGACACAGATCATAATCAAACACAAAGTTCAACAGATAACATATCAGATAACTCATATCATAAGGTTCGTATTCAAATACTCAGAGGTCAGAAGTTCATATCACAGTCACAGATCATACATTCATAATTAGAAGTTCATAATTAAACATAGTAAGGTTCAACAAATGTGCCTATCAGAGTCTTCATAACACAAGTTCAAATCAGATATTGCATGGTTCAAGAAATGAAGTTCGGATAAGCAACAACAAACAAAATGCAGAATGTGGTTCATAGCAAAGGCTTAGGAAACCCTAATATAAAAGCTAACGAAAAGAAAACGTTATAAGGAACCTTATCGAAAGGTCGAATATCTGTACCTTAAAGCAAATGAGAGAAAAGCAAACGAACGAGTGAAGCACGAAGATATAACGTCACGTCTCCTTCAACGAATCTACACGGATTATGATTTATTTAATATTCATTAGCTCATTTAAGTTATAACGGATTAATCTCATTAATATTCTTAGAGTTATCAGGATATTCTCATTTTTAGTGACGGACGGAATTATAACATTTTAGAGTATTAATCATTCATTAGCCAAACTTATGGGTTACAAATGATAAATGGTAAACATAAGGGTTTAATATGAAAAACATCTTATTTGAGGACTTATATGGTCATCAATCAAAGTATAGGGTTTACAAATGTCAAGAGCGGATTTTAGGACTCTCTTTCATAATAGTTTACACAAGCCTTTATACCTTACATGATTAACCACGACTCACATGACTACAAACTATTTTTCACACATGCCAAATCAGTTATACTCATACCAATGTTACCCACATGTTTTTAACCTTATTCAAGCTTAAATATCATTAAAGGTTCATGCATTATCGTGAGGTACAAAAACAGTTTCAAAAGATGGGTCATGCAATCTTTCTATTCAACATATATATATATACATGTTATGAGTTATGCGACAAAAGGTTTTAGCTCAAGCATTTCATGTCGAGGCATAAGAGGACCCATATTATACGACATAAATAAAAGGAAAACAGTAGGGAGAGGTTGAGACGAGATCGAGACACGTTACCCTTGAAGCTTGACGAGAGACGAAATGAGAAACCAAGGACATGAGCCCACGCCTAGGCCACCAAAGTCACGACCAGGAGCAGCCACAAACCCTCGATCAAACCGACGAAATGCGACCTCCTTTGACCATTGAATACCCACGTCCAACAACCCTTCAAGCCAACCCCGATCACAACAGCAACAACCCAAAACCCACGACCAGAATCAGGCTTTACCGCAACCCATGACCAAGAAAACCACGCCTAGCAGCAGCGGCATGAACTCAACGACCAGGCCAAGTAGCACCTTCGTACCACACATGAATTCAGCCCGTTCAAGCAGCCTTCGACCCCTTCCTGTGGAGCTTGGGTGTCGACAGTAAAAAAAAATTTGAGGAGGGTGATGGTTGTTTGCCGTCACTTTAGATGTATTAGGGTTTTCTTTAGAACTAGAATTATGGGGAGTTTAGAAAAAAAAACGTGATAATGAATTAATTTGGGAAGATATGGTATAAATCTGAGCGTGAAATCAGGGATTCAAAACAGGAAAAAGATTTACCTTCCAAGCTAGATAAATTGGCTTTAGTTTTAGGTACTATGGACTTTAAGATTTTCGGCCCATGTAAACTTATTAAACGTGTGATTTGTGATTAGACGTAACGTGTATGTCGACTTCTTTTTATCTCGTATTAGTTCAAGTATTCTTACGTTGGTAATAATACGGATTAAGGTATGATAATTATTTCATGGGTTAGATTAAAGTAAATTTAATGAGCTCGAAGTATTCATGCATATTTTACGTATGTAATAAATATAAAAATCGAGGGCAAAATAGTTGTTTCACATGTTTTAGATTTTTAGGGTTTTACAACTCTTCCCCTCTAAAAAGAAAATTTCGTCCTCGAAATTGAACAAGACGGAATGTAATGTAAAACTAATCGAATTGAATTTCAAGGAATAGAGCAAACGCGAAACTTATTTTAGAACAAATGATTCTTGTAAGAACATTCATACTTATACTTTTCGTAAATCAATACAACAACAAATACTTATAACAGATAATTATATACTTATCAAGTAATGGCGATAATGATGAGACGCAGAAACCAAACGATGATTCTAACTTATTCGGATATCTAAGGGTGAAAACAATCATATGCATAGGCGTAATCTAATCCTAACGGTCTCACTAGTCGCAGATAATCAAACTAAAAGAATCTAATGTTCCTCAAACACTTCACGAAATATCCAATGATCACAATAAGGGTACACTGAGACGTACACATTTAGAGCAAACATAGCAATCCATAGTTCATACAAATCATAACAATTTCGGTCCAAAACGTACAAAACTTACACGTAACAGATATCGACGAAATCTCACAAATAGGTACATAATTTCAAACAGGCATGAGGAGTGCCAAATAACGGGTACAAGTTATATTCCATTCACGTATCAACCACAAGCATTTCCCAAGACGTCATACGATTTCAATAAGTTCAAATTATATGATCTCGGTATTATCACGTTGATCAGGCGTCATAATACTTGCATTACATAACAAGTTCTTATTGTCATCATATTTTGTCCCGGTTCATGGCAAACCACATATCCAGAATCACAACAAAACATATCATATACAGATAACATACAGATAGCAAGTAACATACTATAACAGACCATATCACATACATACAAAGATATACGACATCAAAACAACTTACCATATCACAATGAAAGAAGGCAACCAATGCACAAACGGTTCCTCATGACTCATTATCGTCGGTCCAAAAGAAAAGTCGAGATATACGTAATGCTAAACGATAAAACTTCACGATCCAAACCAAGTTCAACAAATCGTAGGAGGCAATATGATCGTAATCACTTAATGTAATATCAAACCGCCTCAAACGCATGACAAACAAATCGAGTGACATAAGTCGCGCCAAATCATATGAAGTAGATGAACCTTTTCACCACCGTTGAATCTTGTCTCCGCCTTTAGCGCTTTTGGTTGGTCCGTCCGGCCTCCTCCAAGAAGACGGCAATGAGTGTAACTTCGCTCACGAACCTCTCCAACACAGTGGATCATTGCGAAAGAACGCAGGTCGGCACTATCTTCTTCGGATCCACGGTAGTCTCCATCTAACGATCAACAAACGGATGAGCGAAAACAAAATAACAAAATTCGATACTAACGAGGAGGCCAATTTAGTGAAGGCAAAAGGATATCAAGTCAAATCGAACGACCATCAAAAGGAATCGTAAAATATCCGAACAGACGAAACCTAATGTCTACCCAATCCTCACAGTCATAGCCTAAGCTCTAAGGGTCCTAAACTGTCTCGATACCATAAATTGTAACACCCCAACCCGACAAGGGTAAAGATATCACAAATACGGTTTCATATCGTAACTTTAAGTACTATACAATAGCGGAAGCCTTTACAAAATAATCAAAAGAAAACATAAATATCTTTGTAATCAAAATAAATCTAAGATCTCTATAGTCAAAACTTGCTCTCGCCTCTACTCTCAACCCGCATCGCCCATCCCATACGCTCATCTTGAATGCCTAATACCGCCGCAGAAAAGAAAATGCGGCCGAGCTTACAAAGCCCAAAGGAATGTGATATAACAAAACAAAAGCTAAACAAAACAAAGATACGGATAACGAAATCACAACGGAATGAGAATCATGAATCATTGAAGATTCTGCGGAAACACAAATACACAGAAATCCGGAAGAGCACATAACAAATAAGAACAACACATAGCATATTGCTAACACAAACGCAAACACATCAAATAACCAGACACTAACTAACTCAGAAAAATCAGAGTACATATAAGCCAAACGAAATATCAAAACTAACAGAAACAATTTCTATGAAGTAAACATGACATTCACACAAATCAGATAAGTTACATTTAATAATCTTAACCAAAGGTCGAGAAGCGAAAAGCAATAGTCAACACATAGTAGTCACACATATCAATGAGAACACCTTACAAAACTATAATTAAATGAACTAGAGGCATAACATAGCGATAGTAAGTTAACAGCCGTACATTATAAATTAAACCATTTTCCCGATCAAACTTTAGTATAAGCGAATTTAACATGGCGGTCACACATACGTATGTAAAACACAAGAGACAAACTATAACTCAATAGACAAAGACATAACATAGCCATTAGCAATTATCGAAAGTATATCATAAGCTAAACCAGCCTCGATCAAATCTTAACATCGCAGAGTTTTAACATGGCGTCAAATCATAAATGATAGATACCCTAACGATAGGCACGGTTTACTGATTAACTAACAATTGTACTTATCAACTTTCGTGATACTTACTTTACATTAGCACATTCATCTTATAGATAAAAGAATTCATATAACGATAAACTAACATAACATCAGATGACAACATGCGAATCATGTTTAAACATATTAATCATATCCTAGCATAGTAGACGGTAGTCACATAAACATTCAAAAGCGTAAACACATATAATAACATATAATAAGCCTAGCGCATAATTATAAACACTTGAGCATACCGAATCATAATCGTAATACTTAACACGTAAATAACAGATAAAGATTTAGTTAACTACCACGAGCCCGTAACATATCATATCGTAAATATCTTTCTTCTTCGAAGGTAACCTCATAAACTAATTGAGTAACTAGCTCCCGCATTTTGTGAAGACGCAGCGTATACACGACATCATTCACCGTAAATCATATCGATAATGATCGATCTAGGATGCATCCATACGCCCACGCATGATATTGATCATATAATATAACTTGAGCTCATAATGATAATGAGATAAGGGACGTGGCGTAACATCACTCATCGCCTAAAGTCATGTCGAGGTGCATCATCGACACGGACATGGAACCCCATGACTAGTTAATATTTAGCTCGGTGTCAAACTAACTTAGGTCAAACAGATTTTCATAAATGACACAGATCATAATCAAACACAAAGTTCAACAGATAACATATCGATAACTCATATCATAAGGTTCAGATTCAAATACTCGGAGGTCAAGTTCATATCACATATCACGGATCATACATTCATAATTAGAAGTTCATAATTAAACATAGTAAGGTTCAACAAATGTGCCTATCAGAGTCTTCATAACACAAGTTCAAATCAGATATTGCATGGTTCAAGAAACAGAAGTTCAGATAAGCAACAGCTCAAACAAAATAGAATGGGGTTCATAGCAAAGGCTTAGGAAACCCTAATATAAAAGCTAACGAAAAGAAAACGTTATAAGGAACCTTTACTGAAAAGGTCAGAATATTTATACCTTAAAGAAAATGATAGAAAAGCAAACGAACGAGTGAAGCACGAAGATATAACGTCACGTCTCCTTCAACGAATCTACACGGATTATGATTTATTTAATATTCATTAGCTCATTTAAGTTATAACGGATTAATCTCATTAATATTCTTAGAGTTATCAGGATATTCTCATTTTTAGTGACGGACGGAATTATAACATTTTAGAGTATTAATCATTCATTAGCCAAACTTATGGGTTACAAATGATAAATGGTAAACATAAGGGTTTAATATGACAAACATCTTATTTGAGGACTTATATGGTCATCATTCAAAGTATAGGGTTTACAAATGTCAAGAGCGGATTTTAGGACTCTCTTCATAATAGTTTACACAAGCCTTTATACCTTACATGATTAACCACGACTCACATGACTACAAACTATTTTTCACATGCCAAATCGCTTATACTCATACCAATGTTACCCACATGTTTTAACCTTATTCAAGCTTAAATATCATTAAAGGTTCATGCATTACCGTGAGGTACAAAAACAGTTTTAAAAGATGGGTCATGTAATCTTTCTATTCAACATATATATATATATACATGTTATGAGTTATGCGACAAAAGGTTTTAGCTCAAGCATTTCATGTCGAGGCATAAGAGGACCCATATTATACGACATAAATAAAAGGAAAACAATAGGGAGAGGTTGAGACGAGATCGAGACACGTTACCCTTGAAGCTTGACGAGAGACGAAACGAGAAACCAAGGACATGAGCCCACGCCTAGGCCACCAAAGTCACGACCAGGAGCAGCCACAAACCCTCGATCAAACCGACGTAAAACGGCCTCCTTTGACCATTGAATACCCACGTCCAACAACCCTTCAAGCCAACCCCGATCACAACAGCAACAACCCAAAACCCACGACCAGAATCAGGCTTTACCGCAACCCATGACCAAGAAAACCACGCCTAGCAGCAGCGGCATGAACTCAACGACCAGGCCAAGTAACACCTTCGTACCACACATGAATTCAGCCCGTTCAAGCAGCCTTCGACCCCTTCCTGTGGAGCTTGGGTGTCTACAGTAAAAAAAATTGAGGAGGGTGATGGTTGTTTGCCGTCACTTTAGATGTATTAGGGTTTTCTTTAGAACTAGAATTATGGGGAGTTTAGAAAAAAAAACGTGATAATGAATTAATTTGGGAAGATATGGTATAAATCGAGCGTGAAATCGTGATTCAAAACAGAAAAGATTTACCTTCCAAGCTAGATAAATTGGCTTTAGTTTTAGGTACTATGGACTTTAAGATTTTCGCCCATGTAAACTTATTAAACGTGTGATTTGTGATTAGACGAACGTGTATGTCGACTTCTTTTATCTCAGATAGTTCAAGTATTCTTACGCTGGTAATAATACGGATTAAGGTATGATAATTATTTCATGGGTTAGATTAAAGTAAATTTAATGAGCTCAAGTATTCATGCATATTTTACGTATGTAATAAATATAAAAATCGAGGGCAAAATATTCGTTTCACATGTTTTAGATTTTTAGGGTTTTACAAATAATTTGCACCGTTAGTCTATATTTTAACCGAGGGATGTGTAGGACCTTACAAATATCAACCTTATCAAATACCCAACACGTATATCACTATACGCGTATAAAAACGTGAAACCCAAACACAAACAAAGCTTAGAAATAAGATGAGAAAGATGGTGACTTGATTGATATAAATTCGTGTATGATGTGAGAAAAGATAAACACAAGATGTTGTATATTCCAAAGAAAAACACACACACACACACTTTCAAGCACCAAATGATTCACCTCACCCCTCATGGAGAGTCATGAGGGGTATATATAGGCCCTATCTTTGCCACTTACACAATACTAGTCCCTAAGGGCAAAGTATACTACGCATCTAGTCCAATTCACGTAAGTGACGTTATCTTTAGAAAAAGCGAGGCTAACAATCTCCCTCCAAGATAGCGTCACACGTGAATGGTTACAATGAGACCTATAAATACAAAACAAAGTAAATTACAATAGTAATAAACAATGTTGACTTTCTTGAAGTGCGTAGTCTCAGAGTCTAGATATCGAGGCAAACTTGAAGTTCTCCTTCCGATGACCTCGGCAAATGATCTTCTTGTAGCTCGAACTTCAATCGAACGGTCTAGTTAGGTTATTACTCCCTCCTAACTAGTGAGCCTTTTTCTTTCTTTTGCTCCTCCCGAACCGACAACACTCTTCCAACACGCCTTTAATCTTCGACACGCAATGGAGAAAGTAAACTCTTGAGCACAATGGTTGTCGCTCGGGAACATCATAACAACATAACTCACTTAGTATTGCATCCAAGTTGGTAAAAACCCGATGTACACCACACTACTTCTCCTTCTTCGCCTTAAGCAAAAATCCTTCGTAATCCAAACACGGAAGATGAAATACCAACTTCTCCCTCCCGATGGTTGCGAGCTATCCGAATCATCATAATGTTGCGTACATGCCGTATTACCTTCTTGATGCAATTTTCAAACATCATAGCTTGATCAAAATTTCCGTGAGAATATGTCGCAAAAATACTCTCAATAAATTTCTCTAACCAACCTTTAATCGAACCTCCTTTGAATTCACCGGCTAATTGTAATGTCCACATATGGAGATAACCCGATACGACTAACTTGAAAAGGAAGTAAGCATCCCAACTTTGTGACTTACTGCTTGTTCTAAATTTTTGAACAATCCACAACTTCGTGTGACACTGAGCACAACAACGTAACTCCTTAAAGTGATGGTTACACACTGTGAGCACTACAACGTAACTCCTTACCACTCATAACCAGATTGTCAAATTTCATAATGTGCTCCAACAAGTTATCTTGAGACATGCATCCAACCAACCATCGTCTCAAAGATAAAGAAGTCCACCCGTGAAATGTCATGTCAATTTCTCATCAATAATACCGTACAAAAACTCCGTAGTCATTTTTTCACATCTTCGTTCAAACCGTGAATTATGTATCCTTCCGTGAAAATATACCATACCAATAGTATACCACTCTTATCCGAATGTTAAAAAATTTATCCAATAATTCTTAATAGAAGAATCGGATATATATATTTTTCTTTTACATCCATTCCATTTAGCATTTGTAACAACTGACACACGTCCATTCCAAATCCATGAGCCCACGTGAGATATTGAGGCCCATGATGAGTCACGATCCAACTACCGTTATAATAGTGAAGCCCAAAGCCAATGTTTGAAGTCCACGCCCAAGAGCTATTTGATATCCGGATATAAGAAGACGCCAATACATTTTACCTAAACCTAAAACACATATCACAAATATATCGCCTACCATCAAACTGATCCTCTCACCAAACTCATTTCTCTCCAAAACTCAAAACTGCTCTCATCACAAAAACAAATATGCTATCATCTCGACATCATCATTCATATTCTTTAAAACGAATCACTAGCATATTAACAAAACCCACCAATATCTTTCTTGCTCTATATTTATGGCGAACCATGAAGAGAGAAGTCTTCAAGATCATTAACCAATGGTCTCGGGTAAGGTTGAATGTGTTGTGAGCCTTTTTTTTTTGTTTGTCTTCAACGAACAAAAGAAATGAAGTAACATCGTGTTATTCTTATTTCTTTAACTTCGGAAAGAATCACAATAAGGGGGTCAATGATGATGTGTGTACAATTACAACAATCTTTAAAGGATTGCAAAAAAATTGACACCAAACTGAGATCATTTAATTTTTGAGTATTGATTGATTGAGAGTTGATGAGTGGTTGTGAGGGTTATGGGTTGAGTCTAGATGTAGGTTTGATTGGTTTTATGAGTTCACCATTCAGAATGCACTTTTACATCCATCCGTAAACTTTGAAGTTCATGTAGGTAGCAATGCAAGGAAGATCCCGATGGTTTCCATTCTTGCAACAGGATCAAATGTCTCATCGTAGTCAATGCCTTCTTGTTGACCGTAACCTTTGGCTACAAGTCCGGATTTATTTTAATGACAAGCCATTTTCATCGCTTTGTTTAGAAAACCCACTTCATTTCTATGACTATGACATCCCGAGGACATTTGATCAAGGTCATGACCTTGTTTTTATCAAATTGTTGAAGTTCTTCTTGCATGGCCTCGAACCCACTGGGTGTTTTAGCGCCTCGCTGACATTCATTTGTTTGAAGTCAGCAGTTAATTTAGCGACCATGCTTCTAGTGAGCATGCCTCGCTGGTTCACCAATGATGTTTACAAGCTCAATGTCCCGAGATTTTGTCCATTTACTTTGTGGTCTAGGATCCGAACTCGAGGAGGTCACCAGAGACTCGTGAGTGAGTTCGCACATTAGCCACATAATCATTAAGAACATCCGCTGAGATGTCTTGTTCAGTTGGGTTTCATGAATCACGTGTTCCCGATCATTTGGATCGATGTTGCCTATCCCAAACAGTGGACCGATTGATTATCAATAAATTCACCGACAGTTGGTTGCGACAGTTGTGAGGCAAGACATAATATGAGATGTCAAGATCGCCTTGGTATGAGGAATTGATTTCGGTGTTATACTTATCGTGATGATATCTTGATGAGTTATCAATTCCTATTTCCTCCTGATTGGCCTCCAAACGGTCAAGTTTAATCACACAAGCTAGCCACTCAGAATGGCTAACCGTAAGAAACTTAAAACCGCCGTAAACCAATGCAATTTAGATCGGAGGAATATAGGGATTCTCGGTCGTTAAGTCCCACGGAGGATGAATTGGTGTTTAACACGACAGATGTCGAATAATCACTAAGGATAGTGATCGAGAAGAATTTTGAGATATTTATACCTAAAGAAAAGTTTACAAATTACAGGGGCTTAAATGCAAATTAAAGAAAATAAAAAAGTTAAAATATATTAAATAAACGCTATCACTATTTTTAAAATCGATGAACGTTTAAAACCTAAAACGTACGTTTAAATAAAATTACGTAAACGTACAAAATAAAACGTGAGTTTTAAGAAATAAAAGGCCTACAAATATAAAAATGACATTTTTACAATCCTAATAATAAAAGAAAATTATTAGAAAAAGAAAATTATTTTTAAAACTATTAATTTAATTATTATTAATTAAAAACTATTTATTAAGTATTTAAAATGCACTAAAATATAAGAAAATACAAAATTAACCTAGAAAAATGAAATTATAACTTAGAAAAATCTAAAATATGATAAAACTTATTTTAAAACTGAAAATATATTTTTAGAGTTTTTATGTATTTATTATTAATTTAATACTATTTAAAACTAATTAAAATGCTAGAAAATACTATTTAAACCAAGAAAATTATGAAAAAATATTTTTTTGGCTTTTTATATTTATCTTAATCTAGGAAAATTGAAAACATATTTGTTTTAAACTTTTTCTGATTTATTTGTATTAAAAGCTATTTAAAAGGATTAAAAACTGCTTTTAAATAATGAAAATACTCAATGTTGATGGAAAAATCTGAAAAATTCAGGAAAATACTAAAATATTATTCTTAATCTATGAAAATATAAAACATATGCTTATGTGGAGGAAAATGCAATCATAGTGGATTGGCTTATAAATAAGCACTTCAAAATAAGCCAAAGCCACCACAGAGTACCGTACTTATCACAGACCTAAATTATACCTCAGGGAAGCAGGATACAAGTATATGATGCCAAATACACTTTCTACCAAAATGCTTTTACCCACCAACTTGCGACTTAAAATTAAGCCACTGAATAAACAAGAAATCTAAAGCCAGATATTACAATCTTAAGTTGACCTAGCAAAGGGCTTGTAAACCAAAAATTAGCTACTCACAAGTTCTTATGAGCTTATGGAGAACTCTGCAAGTTCCTGTCATCCCTGGTTCTTCAATGCACAGGGCATGTTTTTGGAATAGGTATTCAAAAGAAGCTAATTAAAAAGCACTTAATAAGCTGAGTAAAACTGAACTAATATTTTTCTAATTTAGATGAACAGCTACACTTTAATATCCCAAAGGCTTAAATCCTAAATCCTAATGATAAGATCACAGTGAAATTGACAAGTTTATTCAAAAACTGACCAAAGAAAAATTTGACTTTTTGACAGTTATGAAACTTTGACTTTTATGAGATTTGAATCAAATTTCTTAACTGATTTTGTTGTTTAATGGTAAAGTAAGACTAATGCAAGCTATTTTATTACTTTCTAAACCTATTAGCACAATCTTATCTCATCGATTTCAACAGAGATGCAATTGAGACAAGATTTTATTTGATTTTGACTATCTCAATTCTAGAAACAAAGTTAATGAACTAATTGACTATATTATGCCTAAATATGATTCTAGCAACCGACTTTAACTCATCGAAATGACCTTAAGCTCGGTTTATCACCTAGATCCAAACACCTCTTAAGATACTTCAATAAGCGCTTTAAACTAACTTATTCTATCCTGTTATAACATAGATTAAAACAACTAAGTAACAAATATTTTAAAGCTATAATAACAGTAAATCAAGTATCAAAATCAAGTAACCATTATCATATCATCAAGACAGATTTGAAGCTAAAGATTATCAATACTTACTTGAGTCCTTAGCCACTGTGGCTTGCACAATGATCAAAGAACCACTAAACAAACTTATACCAACCCATATCAGAATGAATCAACCCTAAATCCAACATCATATCAGCAAATCAGAACAATAAAACTAAGAACTTGCAACTTTGACTTTTGTTGACTGTTTTGAGGAATTGAAATTTTGAACTGAGTAATGAGTTTCTGAGTAAGTAATAAGCTAAAGTTAGCTTATTAAAGCTTATATAAGAATTTATACAAGCTTAGTATCCCTTATCAACTTATAACCAAATATATATAGACTTGTAAATTGCATAACATAAATTCAAACTTGGAATTTGAAATTGATTATTTAAAAAGTTTAATATTACATAGATATTACATAAAAAAGTACTTTGAAGCTTATTTAAACATTGGAAATTAAAAACTAACTAATTCGACATACTTAAACCTAAGTTACAGTACTTGGCTTTTCATCTCTGCTTCTCTTTGTATTTATTGATTCCATTATGTTCCTTGTCGACCTCTGAATGTTTCCCACCATTTCTCAGCCATTGGATCATTGAAATTCATCACATTCGTACACTTGGTGTTTTTGGCGGGAAAAGTCATAGATAGCAGGTTTTAGCATTTAATGGGATTTGGTTGTATGTAGAGGTGGAAAGGTGTGATAGTGAGAGGTAGGAGAGAGTGGAAAGGTGGGAGAGGTGGAAAACCATGGTCGGTTTTGGTTTGCGATGGGGAAGAGAAGGAGAAACAGTGAGCGGTTTTATTTTTAAAACATGGGTCGGGTTTGGGTATTGGGCTTGGGCTGGGTTAAAGGGTTTAGTGGATTGGATTTGGATTGGTTTGTTTAATAACGAGGGTCCGGTTTGGTTTTGTAGAAATATAACACAAGGACCGAAATTGTAATTTGTCCAAACTTGAGGACTGAACCTGTAATATTTCCAAAGCTCATACAAGGGTTAAACCTGCAACATGTGAATAATACAAGGGCTAAATTTTCATAAAGTTCTATTTTTATAAGTCCAGGGACCAAAACTGTTAATTTTGAAACTTTAAAGGCCTAACTTGTAATTTCTCCAAAGTTTATCATAAGGACCATTCTTGTCATTTATAAATAGTACAAGGTTTATTTGATTATTTTCACTTTTAAAAATTCACCAAGGACTATATTTGACATTTTTCAAAGTTCAGGGACTAAAGTTGTCATTTTGTAAATTTTTAACTTTAAAGGGTTTATTTTGACAACTTTTGAATCTCATGGACCTTAAATGACATTTTACAAGTTTTTGAATTACTGTGGACTATTTTTGACAATTTTTGTAACTGGGGACTAAAGCGCCAATTATGCAAACTTAATACGTTTTCATCGATTTTGGTATTTTTGCATTTAAAACACATAAAACACTTATTTGTGATATTTTCATCATTTTGATGCATTTCGAGTGTTTTCGATGTTTCGCAGTCAGATGGTACAAAAATGATGAGTATTTAGACACTCATCACCTCCATCGAGGTGTTGGTAAACCCGATGCTTCGAACTCTCATCAAAGGTGACATGAAAGGTTTCCTCAACTTGTTGTCTCCTTGTGTTAAATACCAAGGCTTTGGAGACCAAAGAGTAACCTAGAAGTATCCATCATCGCCTTTAGCATCAAATTTGCCTAGATGATCCTTGTGATTATGAATAAACAGGACATCCAAACACATGAAAGTAGCGATGTCGAAGTCTACCTTTGAATATCTCATATGGGGTTTTGTTATGTCTTTTGACAATGATTGACCTGCTTTTGAGTGTAACAAGTCGTTTTGACCGCTTCATCCGTAAATGCTTTGAGAGAGTGAGCCATTTAACATGGTTCTTGCGACCTCAATGAGAGTTCTATTTTCCTTTCACCACCCCATTTTGTTCGGGGTGTAGGGAGATGAAAAGTTTTGGGAGATTCTCTTTCATCACGAAACTCTCAAGCTCATCATTTTTGAACTCAATACCATTGTCGGTCCCGATTTGTTTAACAAGAATGTCATTCGGTTTTCAATGTTCTTGATGAATGACATTATTGTGTCACCGCTGACTATTTTTGAAAGAAAGTATACCCAAGTGTATCTTGAAAACTCGTCAACAATGACAAGTGTATACTTCTCATGCCGGATTGATCTAGGCCCGATCGTCCAAAGAGATCCATATGCAAAAGGTTAAGGCGCTTTTGATTGAGAAATTTTGTTTTGTTTTGAAAGATGCTCTTTGATGTTTGCCTTTTCACAGTCGAGCATGGGTTATCTTTTGCAAAACCAATGATGGTAAGCCAAGGACCTTGTTTTGTTTTGCCAGTTGTTGATGTTTTGAAGTTTAAGTGAGAGAGTCTCTTGTGCCATAGCCGTTGATAGTTTCAAAGGGCTTTGGCAAAGAGACAGTTCCATCTTGAGAAAGAGTAGACATGTCTAAGACATAAACATCATCTCTTCTAGGAGCTATCAAAACAACCTCTTTGTTGGCATTGAAATTGGTACCTTGCTTGTCATTGAATTGCACAATGTACTTAGCATCACATAGTTGATCGACAATCGATGAGATTGTATTTGAGACCATTGACATAAGCTATTCTAGAAAACTATTCCATTGCAGCCATCGAACCATAACCTTCAGATGGGACATGATGAGTTATCACCAAATACTACCTTGGGTCCTCGTTCTTTTACATACTTGTGCATATACTCCTTCACACCATCATGCTTCTTGAGCATCCACCGCCTAGATGCCAAATAGGCTCCTGGCGTGTCTCTGCACAAGTAGTAAACCAATTAGTTTATCTTAGTGACCCACTTCTTGGTGGGCTTGGGTCTCAAGGTCTCTTTGAATTTGGCAATCGACTCATGGTCGGTGGTTGAGTGCATTGTGCTACCACAGTTTTGCATTTAGAGGCCGAGGATGACTCGGTAATATTAGGTTGCTTGGAACTTCTCCTTGCATGGATGACATCACATCTTTGGGATGTCTTATGAGTGGATTTCCAAAATATCACAAAGATGTGTTCATAAGACAATCATCGGTGATGATCATTAAACCCACAGTGTGGACAAGGAGGAAAGGGTTTTGCTCTAAATTTTGAGCAAACTTAGAGGTTGAAGCATACCGATGACCAACTTTGGTATAGTTTGCTTCATCGAGTGAACTTACGTATTGTAAGTGATCGAAGTTTTGTGATCATCCTTTTGCGATCATACAAAAAGGATTCTATAACGATTGTCGGTGGTATGACGGTATAGTGGCATAGATCACACTACTACTTGGATTTGGGGTTTGACTTGGACTTTGAGGAGCTAGAGGAAGTGAATTTGTCTCCTTGATTGATTCAGGGACTTTTCAATGGATTCCATCTTTTCGCTTAGCTTCCTCACAAGTTCGATCGAATCTTGGTCGACTTCGGTGGGAGTCAAGGATGTGGAAGTTTCGGTGGAGTAGACTCTTGTTGAGTTGGTTTTGTTGGCCTTTTCAAGATTGTTCTACCAAGTCCAAACCTTTCTTTTGGTGAATGAGGATTGAATTGCATTGGAGTAAGCTCGAGCTTGGTCAAAGACCAAGAGGTTCCAGGGGTGGAAGCGTTGCATTAGACTCGCTCGCACTCGATGTGTTCAAGACTCTCGGGCACATCGTGAGTCCAAGCATGCTCTTAAGAGCTTGACTCTCGTGCTCTAGAATTCTTCCGAATCGAAATTAGAAAGCTTCTTGTCGGGATTAACCCGATCAATCCAATCACCGGGCTTGGGACTAGTCAACATACTGGTAAACATACCACCGCACACAAATGGCTTAGGACCACGGTCTTTGTTGAGAGAGTCGGGAAGATGATCTTCACCTAAGACTCTCTTCTTGCTACTGGGGCTCCTACAAAGATCAAAGACCCCGGATTCTTACCAATCCAACTATCAAGAATATCTTGAACCTTTTTAGTTCGCCTTGAAAAGCCCGATTTCTTTTAACTAGTTCGATGTTTTGAATTTGTAAAGTGACAACCTCAAGCTTAGCTTGTTTTAAAAGAAGCGGTTCATCCCTACACTTGTTTAATTCAAAACTTAGCTTGTTGTATTTTGAAAAAGATTCGGTCTTTGCTCTTCTACGAACTTAAGGTCAACATTAAGATAATTCATGTAAGACCGCCAATCGTAGTCATCATCCATAGAAAGTAAAATATTTACCTTCTTCATTGTGATATTGACCCATTCTCCATTCCTGGCATGATTCTTTCCAACTACTAGTCCTCTTCTCGAGAGGGCCATCGGTCTGTGACATGCACCATTTCATCATCGATGACACCGGCTCTTCATCCCAATCGAAGGTTTCAAAGAATGAGGCCTTTGTTTTTCCCCGCACGATTGAACACTTTTGTTGTTTCGAGAGACGGCCTCAAGCAATGCAAGCTTAGCTTTGACTTTCTTATACTTAGCTTCAAAATCAGCTTTATTTTGATCAGATTTGTTTTGAAAGTTTTGATGAGACTGATAGATTTTGGTTGAAATTTGCTAAAGCCCGAGGACCGATTTGATGGTTTATAAGAGGGTTCGAAATTGTTTTTGAAAAGCGTCTTTTGCAAATGACCTCTTTGTGACACTTAAAGCATTTAGTATCCTCATTTGCTTTAGCATTTGAAAACCTTTGTTTCTTTTTATAAACCTTCGAGAGTTAGCAAGGAGTGCCCTTTCCGAAATTCGGTGTTCGTGTCATTTAGGTACTCCTCACTTGATCTCTCATCGCTCATCATCCGAATTTTCCGAAAATCTTGAACAACATTGTTAGAATAGAAAGCGCTTGATATTGGTGATTAGGTGGTGGTCGGGACTTCTTGACTTCCCGAGACTTCTTTAAGTCGGTATCGTCTGTTGATGAGGTTTTCCTCATAGACAAATTTCCATAAATTTCGTGAAGCTCAAGATTCGGATATGATTAGCATTCCTAAGTCCCCAGAGAAATTCAACCACTTCTCGTGAGACTATTGACAAAGCCAACATTGATTGCATGTTTGGACAACTTAACACCATCATTTGATAGTTCATTTAAAAGAGTTTTGTAACGGTGTAAGTTTGAGATAGAGTTTGAGTCCTTATCCTCAAGGTATTATACTCAAGTTTCGTGTCCATAATCCTGCTTTCCTTGGTATCGAAGGACCTTCATGACTATGAACCAGTCATCCTGTGTTTGTTTGTCCGTATTACGACTTATAATCGATTCTATAATATCGTCGGAAAGACAAGATATTATGATACTCTTGAGCCTTTGGTCCTAGTTGACCACTCTTCTCTCATCCTCGAGTCCACCGAGCTTGTGTTAGGCAAACCTTCGATCTTTGGGATAAATGAACCTTCATTTATACACTTGATATAATAAGGTTCCATCCCAATCAAATAGCAAAGCATACGCTTTTTCCATTTGTTGAATTTACTAACTTCAAGTCCTGGGGCAACAATGAATAAGCTCCACCCTTTTATCGACTAGTTGGGGTACATCAATTTCACCATTTTAGGATCCCGATTTAAAAATGTTTAGAGCGGCTTAAAATGCAGTTTATAACCACTGCTCGATATCACTTGTTGTTCCCTATTCACTATTGTATAAAACGGTTTTAGTAAAGTAAACACAACTAATAGTGAATCAATGACCTAAAAGATATAAATAAAACACAAGAGTAATTTTCAACGTCATATTCTTATTAGAAATGAATCGAAGAAGAATCGTTACCCTAGTACTTGCGGAACAAGACTAGGGATTGAAATGACAAAGTGTTTGCAACTCTCTCTAAGCTCGGGCTAAGTCCGAGCACAACTACAAGTACCCACCGAGCTATCTCGTGATTAAGTTGTATTTGGAGGAGTGAAAGATGGCTTCGTGTATGTGTGTTTTACAATTCACAAGCTTAACCTTTCACTCCATCTCTTATGCTATTTATACAAGTGTGAGTTTTAACCCTTTCTTAAGTGACAAACCGACAATATTGCGTAAGAAAAATACTTATGTATTTTGTCTCTGTTTACAAAGACTATATTAGGTAAAGGGACCAAATCATTTTCTTCATGTCGATCTCGATCTTTGAGCCTTTTAGGGAAGGTTGACTTCTTGAAGATAAGTACTGTCTTTATCGCTTTAAGCATAACCGTTTTGTCCCACCCATTCTTCGCCTTCATAGTCTTGATCTTCAATTTCATTTTGTATTCGTGTTTGTAGTTGGAGAGAGTTTGAGGATTCGATGAAGTTATTGTCATCACTTCATCGAATCCACCATCTTCTTCTTGACTCGATCTTCACCCTTTAAGTTCCGCCTTCTCGAGTGGAGAGACTTCTTCTATGTCTCTTCTTGGCGTCACGAAGATGGCTCACTGAGCGACTATGCACTCAGTGACCTGTTAGTGTTTAACGGTCTAAGCACTTAGGTTATTTTCTATTCAAATCCTAGATTAAGGGTTTTGGGTATTTACTGAACCCAACAAGTATGAAGAACGAATTTCTCGTCTACGATTTCCTTTGTATTCGAGTTTGGATTCCTTTTATATTTTTCTAGGGTTTATATTATGGATTCATGTTATTAATTCAAGTTTGCATTTATGTTATTGATCTTCTCTTTATTTATTTATAGACATTTGCTTAGTCTTGTCATATATCGCTAGTTTCGGTAATATTATAAGCTTGTTAGTATCTAAAGGGTTGGGAGAATTGACCAACTGACCTCAGCCTAATAGGTTGCGAAGTATGGAAGGAATTGGCCATAGTACAACCACTCTTCGTGTGCGAACTGACCTAATGATCACCTATCAAGTGGAGGTATTTAAGAAGCTGGGGGAAACCTAAGTTCCTAACGGTCGAGTTTCCATTAACTAAATCTAGTAGATTTGGCTCTTAATGACTGATATTAGGTTACCGAATGATCCCGGGTGACCTGTTCATCTCGGTGAGGAATCTAAGAACCATATGCCATGACGAATTGACCAAAGGAGTCTGGCGATAATTAGCCACTATATTGAACTATATATCGAGAATCAATTCTTATCTGTAATCTTGGTTAAGCTTCAATTTTCTATCTCTTTATCCTAAATCTTATGTCTGTGTGATTGGAATAATTATATCTATCTTATCATATCTATATCAAATCATGTTACTTCTAATCATCTTAGTTCTTTCAAGGTCACAGCTCTCTAGGGATGACACTCGGATTTACATAAGGCTTTACTTCATCTGATGGGGTTCTCTGCTCGTTAGCATGTGTTTATCCATGTTTATCTCTGTTTTATAAATATTAAAAGCGGATGAAATAGCGCATCAATCATACAATATCATGTATCACCAAGTATATTCCAAACTATGGGTTAGGTTTGTTTGTGTATCTGGCCTTAAAATACAAGGGTTATAAGTTTGGTGTGTTTAGCCTAATACTCAAAGATATTAGGTTTGTTGTGTTTAGGCCATAAAATACAACGAGTTTGGTTGTACCCAAAGATTAATCTGCTATCTAGTTTAGTGTTGGTCCGATATATTTGTGCAACACCATGAATTGTAAGAACAAAAGCTTGAGCAAATGAAAGTAAAATGTTCATTGGAAATAAGAGCATGGTTACACAATCTTGACCTGAATCAACTAATAATACCCATATGTACATTACGATTGTATCAGTCTCAGTTAGTAGTTAAGATGAAGGCTTTACAGATAGTTACGGAATACTATTCCTAGTAATGACAAATATTTCTCTTCAAGTTATAAGGAGGACGGTCCCACTTAGAAGAGGAAGTGTATTCTAGAGGTGGAATCTATTACCTATCACTACTACTAACCTCCCTTTTATAGACAAAGGGAGATACATTGTTAATAGTTACAAGAATAATAATGACTAATCTAGAAACAAACTGGAGGTAAGGTACACGTGCATTTGTGTGGCCAGGATTGCTTTACTGTGCTGACAACTCTGGTACATGCAAGTTGCTTTTTCTGCTCTCGATGAATCCTTATCTTCCCAAGGGTTTTCCCGCTTTGCTTTATCTCAAATTACTCCCGCCTAAGCGTGGTTGAGTACTTTAGTCAACTCCAAGGATACACTTTGCAAGTATGTTGAAGAAATACTTTGAGTGTATCTTAAAAGTGCAATTGGTTCGTCTGCATGGCTTTAAGATGATAAGTCATTTTCAGACTAAGGGCATTTGTCAGTCCTTGAGGTCTTAGGGGTTTGTCACTTCTCTTCCCTTTGTTTTAGTTGACTCTGATATCAGGTTACAAAGTTTTCATTCAGTTTTGGACTTTGTCTTTTGCAAAGCAAGACTGTTGTGGCTGAGAAGATATACAACATATCTGAGGTGTTTATCCTCAGATATGTGAACACTCAGAGAGTCTTGTTAAACCGTTGTTCTTTCATTCAGTGGTCTTTTACTTTGACTCCTCTGATATTCTCTCAAAGCTCTTTCACCTTTGAGTCATTTGGACATCTGATGATAATCAGCTGTGCTGATCATTCAGTCAAAGGTAAACTTTGCTCTTTGGTTTACGTGTTGACTCTATCAAAAAGAGAGTTGGATCTCTGACGTGAACAACTATCCTTAACTTCGGTTGATTTAATGTTTTAAATACTTGTGAGGGATAATTGGGTCAGAATTTGACTCAACACTTAATCTCGGTAAACTTGTAAGCGACGTTGTAAGGTTTTCGCCGATGAATGAGCTTATTGATTTAGTGAAGTAACTCCCGAGTAGGGAACTCGAGGAGTAGAGTAAGTTGAAAAGTGCTTCATGTCGAACTACTATAAATCACTGTGTCTGGTTTGATCTCTCGTTTACTTATTGTCTTGTCTTCATACTTGCATTGTGTTGACCTTTTTTCTTTCATGCTCCACATTATTTTATTATTATTGTTGTAGAATTATTATTGCCACTTATCATATTATATCACACTTGATTATTATTTTTTTCTTCTGAACAACATAATATATATTCATTCAACAAGCCCCTCTAGCAAGAAACTAGAAGAGAGAAACTTACAAAGAGTACCATCAATATTTGGATCATAAATCCAACTAATCCATGTTGGATTACTTTTTCTATTCATGCTAGAAATCTAAGAATGAGATAAAATTTTGATATCATCAACCAACATGTCATTTCGAGGGGGTTTCGCATCAAAATTTGATACAGGTAATTAAAGTTTTTAAAAGGGAACAATATCGCAGGCTTGTTTAGATAGACGAGTCTAGTTGAGCTTTAAATACGAAGATGAGGCCCGAACATGTTAATGAAATGATCACTAAACAAGGCTCGAGCTCGACTAAGGATATAACATGTCTTTTCCGTTAAATTTTGAACAGAATGTGTTGTTAAGTGGGTGTGTAGTAGTAAAAAACTAAAAATTTCACACAATCAAGTTCAAGTACCATGTTTCCCTTTTAATAGTTTGATATATTAGAATTTTAGTTAACTAAGTTGAGATTACTAAACTAGATTTTATTATTTTAGTTTAATTAATTTCTTTAGCAAATAATTAGTTTGCATTGATGATTACTTGAAACACATATATTTAACGTGACTCTATATAAAGGCAGCTAATCATTCCCACAATGTATATTTTCTAAAGAACAACTCATTTTTCTCCAAACTTATTATCGACTTTACTTTGTAAAAGCTAATAATTTGCACATTTAAAAAAATTATTTACACACTCAAAATATAAGCAATTGAAACAGAATGTTTAATAGTATACAAGTATTTAATGTATTAATCAATTTCTTTTTGTAAAATGTTGTAGCACGTTGCACGTGTGCATTATCTAATACCAGGGGATTCGAGCATTTTAGGCTCACACTTTCACAGTCAATGGTTTCAGTTTTGTCTTATCCTATAAAAGTTATGAGGATCTATGTCACTTGACGTCAAGGGCACCATGGATAATTCAATTCCATAAAAAAAACCAGTGGCACCTCCTGTTTTTATTCACATTCACAAAAACTTGGGGCTGTTTGCTCAAAAGTTTATATGCTTTGCATCTATCTATATCTACATCTACAACTCTATATAAACCCACACTCTTTTGAGTTCACAAAACCAAACATATACAAAATAACCATTTAGTCTGAAATTTGAAGATAAGATAAGATAAGATAAGATGAGTTCGAAAACGAGATCATTGATTGTTGCAGGAACAGTTGGATTGGTGGAAGCACTAAAAGATCATGGTTTTGCAAGGTGGAACTACACCATCAGGACCATCCACCACCATGCAAAGTCCAAGGTTCGGTCAGCCTCCCAGACCAATAAGCTGGCTTCTCCAGCTGCCATGGCTTCAAGCAAAGCCATACAAGAAAAGGCCAAACAGTCTGAGGAATCATTGAGGACAGTCATGTACTTGAGCTGCTGGGGTCCTAATTGATAAAATCTTCGATCATAGGCAGCTGTGCTGTCTCACATTAAAACCAGATGATGTTGTAAAATGTACTTTAATTTAGTTATTCATCGTTTTGGTCTTTTGGAGAAAATGAATGTATGGTTATCACTTGGGAATTGATATTTACACATATCAATTTGATTATACACATAAAAGTTATTGTGAATAGACCTTTACGCCCTCATGTAGAATTTAACCCCCTTTTGTGAATCCTACTGTGGCATGGGAATCTTTTGTGCCTCATATATGCCATTGATGATCACTTACATCGTCTCCCATTAATTCATTGGAGTTATATATAGAATCGACTTATTTATCTTAGTTAAATGAATTAATTCCTAAATTTGTGCTATCGTAATCAATTGAACATACACAACAAGAAATTAATTTTCATGTTTGCTATGTAATTAAATGTATTAGTTTTCACGTTTTATATTCTATAACATTATGGACAAGAATGATCACATGTTACAATCAAAACAGTTACTACCAAGAAGGATTAAAAGTTTAAAACCTATCATCAATATTATTGTAATACAGCGTTATAACATTTATATTTTATTAGAATTACCGAGTATGTCTTTGCTTGTTCATTGTATTATGATTTGGATTCACTCATTAAATCACAGCATATACACGAAGTTATTAGAAGATTTTTTAGTAATATTATTAAGATGATATTTGAAATAACTTTATTGACAAAGCATCAATTTTATTGTCTGTATCAGCAAAGTTATCATAAAAGTTAGACGCAAAATTAAATTAAAAATAAAATAACTAAAAAAAAAAAGAGTAAATTACATGGATGGTCCTCGTGGTATGTCAAAGAATAACTTCGTCCTCAAGTTTGAAGTTGCACTTGTAGTCCCTAAATTGGTAAACAAATAACACTATCGTCCATCACTTAACTAGTGTTAAGTGATTTCGTTATATATTTACACTTTAGCCCTTTTGGGTTAAAGAGCGTTGCATCGCTCTATCCTTTATAATAACGGATGTTTATAATTTAAAGTTTTTCTACTTTAGGTAGATTTTATACGTTTTCTTATT
The DNA here is from genome assembly GCA_022545495.1 of Chrysanthemum lavandulifolium. NCBI lineage: Eukaryota > Viridiplantae > Streptophyta > Magnoliopsida > Asterales > Asteraceae > Chrysanthemum > Chrysanthemum lavandulifolium. The sequence continues at coordinate 79,362,635 of CM040246.1, forward strand.
TTTTATTCGATTTCGTCCGCTTTTTACGCTTTCGCTCATTTTCATACGCTTTTATTCGTTTTACGTTTTCATATGTTTTATCCGCTTTTATAGGTTTTCATCCGCTTTTATACGCTTTCACGCTTTTATCTATTTTGGTCCATTTTTATACGTTTTCGTCCGTCTTTCTTACGTTTTTGTCCGTTTTCACACGCTTTTACGTTTCGTCCGCTTTTTAACGTTTTCGACTCATTTTCGTCCGCTTTTATCGCTTTCTCTCGCTTTATCCGCTTTCATATGTTTTATCCGTTTCGTCAATTCTTATACATTTTCGTCCGCTTTTCTTACGCCGCCTGCTTTCAAACATTATGATACGCCGCCCGGTTCAAAAATTGAGGAAAATACCGTCGGACTCGTTTTTTCGTGCTCTTTCCAATGGTATGCTCGGGGAATTTTTTCGACTTCCTTTGAACCTCGGAAAAGCATGTTTTTGCATTTTTCGAAAGCGTTTTGCATTTTTCGAGGTTCTAACGAAGTCGAAAAAATTCCCCTAGCATACCATTGAAAGAGCACTAAAAAACGAGTCCGACGGATACTTATATATTTTTACGACAAATATAACCATTTAAATTGATAGGCCAAAACTAAATGGAACATTTTATCATATCAATCGCCTTAAATTTTGTGAAAGGTTATGTAATTGATTTAGGGAATATTATTGAAGCTATGCTTAGCCCGGTTGGGCAAAGCTTTGCTTCAACACAAATATCCCGGTTCGAATCCTAGGGTAGCCAAATATGTGGTATATTTTACCAATGCCACGTGGCACCACCTCACTGGTCCACGTGGCAACCCGACCCGACCCGACGACACGTGGCAACCCGACCCGACGACACGTGGCACCACTCATGTGGTGACACGTGGCGTTGACTACTGTTGACCGGCCTAACCACAAGGACGAATTATGTAAATAAATTTAAGGATAGACGATGCAAGGATCTTTTACCAAAGGGGCTAACGTGTAAATTATAACTAACTTACTTAACGCCCGTTAAACTAAAGGATCGGTGGTGTTATTTGTTTACCAACTTAGGGATTACTGGTTGCAACTTCAAACTTTCGAGACGAAAGTTGTTACTTTTGACATACCACGTGGACCATCCATGTAATTTACTCAAAAAAAAAAAAACAAAACAAACAAACAAACTTTTTAAAGCACTGGCGATTATGTGGATAGTAATTAATAGTGCTGAAGTAAAATCACGTTACTCCATACTATTTTCAAGTAATAATGTTGATGGTAAAATTAGGAAATTGACTACATGATTCGGCTACTTAAGGTTTTTTCTTATTCTTTGTTTTGTTATAGCAGGGAAAACTGGCTCCTAATTGGTTCGATTGGATATATTGGTGATCCAATTTCAAGTTGTATAAACTTATATTAACTTATTGTAATTTTCTTCTAGCGTCTTGCTAGCATTTAATGAATTACCGTTAAAAAATCAGTAAAAAAGATATGGATTAGTTAAATAACAAACTATCTATATACAACTGATTAGTCCAAAAACGACCGTCTTAGAAGCAAGTTAGTAATTGTTAGTATTAAGAAGGCAAAATCAAGTTGTATAACTATTCAATTCCTATTTGATTAATGAAACTTTCATACTCTGGAGTTCACTTTATCTATTGTTGATACTTTTATAGATAAGTATAATAATATTATACTTATCTATTGTTGACGAAGCTAAGAGAAAAAATGATGACTTGGCATCATTTATCAACCGTCAAATTCAAATAATATTATATCTGAACCGTTTAAAATAAAGTATATCCTAATTTATAGTAAGTAACCTGATTCTTTAAGATTGGCTGCCATATTTTAGTTATGATTGCACGTGCCTGGACAACTTACAATCCAACAACTAATCGCATTCTTTCTCTTGATCTCATTTTAGTGGATGAACGTGTAAGTGAATGTTACAATTTTTTAATGCTAACTTGTAGATCGCTTATAACTGTACCTATAATGATTATTTCTTTCTTTTCAACTTTAGCGTTCTTCAATTCATGCTAAGCTTCCCTCTAAGCTTATTAACAAATTCAAAGATCGTGTCAAAGAGGGTTGCGTATATAAGATCCACAATTTCACAGTGCTTGATTATGAGACAATCATCTACAGGCCTTTGGATCGCAAGTTCTTTGTGGAATTTTGTTTCACGACTACCACTGCCCCTTCACTTATTCGATCAGAACTATTTGATAGATATGTGTTTGCATTTATGCCATTCAGAAGCCTTCCTGATCGTTATGGAGTTAAAACATATCTCACAGGTGATAATATTAGTATGTTCATTTGGATTTATCATTTTTTACTGATGCAATAAATTTTCATTTTTTTATTATAGATGTCATAGGAGTTATTCGAGAATGGGGTCCTCTACAAGATAGTGTTGGAAAGAACCAAGGTTGTAACCCACAACTCCGCAAAATTGTCATTGTTGATATGAGGTATTTTTTCCTATAAATGAATCAACTATCTACACTTTTATATCACTACGTAGAGGTACAAACTATTGTTAACTAAAAAATGCGTTGATGTGAAACTCAACGTTTCATTGTGGGGAAGATGGCTTTGATGTACGAAGATAGCTTTATCAATTCTATAAAAATACCAATGTTGCGGTCGCCTTGACGTGTTGCAAAGTGGGACCTTATGCAGTTTGCATTTTGAATTTACATATATATAGAGTACCAACCATTATCCCATTCGACCAATGTTCCCAAGTTTCTTATTAGTAATAAATGATATACTAAATTAAGCTACCTAGGTTTAACATAAAAGAAAAAAATTGTTTACTAAAGTATTGCATGGATTGAATTGGAATTTTTTATGTTGCAAAATCTTTATGTTGCAAAATATTGGTTGGTGTTTGATATATTCAACCATATACTAATTTTCTAAAATCTCAGGTGCACCTCAACTGACGACGACCGTGTCAACACAATTCCATTTGAACCTTCCGATTGTTGAGGCTGTTGCATATAACAACAGGTGATATTTTTAGCAACGTCATTAGTTTGAATTCGCTTGACAACTTCACAAACAACCTCTAGGATAGATTTTGTCACAGAAGCTATTTTGATTACACTATCAGATGCAATGTCACCGTATTTCTTGAAAATGGCTTCAAGGATCGGTGCATTGATTTTCTTCGCTATGTAGCCTTGGACATGTTTCATGCTGTACAAAACCTTTTTGGGCACTCCTAGTTGTACGATATTGATATAGATTAGAGTTGGCAAGATGGGCAGAACGGGTAATAAGTCAAATGGGTCGGGTTGAAATGTTAGTTTCTTTATATTTTCGTAATAACCAGATACTGTTATAAAGACATCAATAGTTCACAACTTGAGTTAGTAATGCGAATCTTGACAATTTATTAGAGAGAAAAAATAATAATAATAATTCGTAAAGGACACTTGATACATAATTACTGATATTTTATTGCAGTAGCTGCATTATATGCATGTAGAATTAAGCAAAGTTCTTTACTCTTATGATCTCTGCTCTTCACCGTACTGAAGTATGTCCCCATCTATATTATTGTGTTGTCTTTTTCAGTCATTTTTCCGGTTAGTCAAACACTAAAGTAGCTATTATTGCAGCTTATACTCCAGTCGTCATGGCAATTTTAACAAAATGCATATACATTACCAAATATCACTACACTCTGACCCTTCGGTTTGAACATATATGCCTTTTAAAAGTAAACAATGTACCAGCAGAATTAGTCAAGAACATCATTCATAGCCAAACTATATGACACATCCTAAAATAATTAGGATAAGATTTCATCAACTTATTGTTTTCCACAAAGTAACTATAGTTTGTTGATGTCAACAGTTGGTTCAGGGTATTTTTGACTCGAAGTAACAACTTTTTTTGACAATACATTAGCCTACAATAGAGTAGGAGAGATCAAAAGGTTATGTTGATTCAATCAATGTAGCCAAAAGGTTATGTTATATCATATTTCATTCAACTATTCCGAATAACATAAGTTTCATATAATATGTTAAGATGAAAGTTGAGTTTACTTGCATTATCATCTTTTTCATTCATCTATTCCAAATAACATAATTTTTATATTAACACATATAAGATTGACAATACAGTAGGAGAGATCAAAAGGTTATGTTGACACAATAAAGCACATGTACCAGCAGCATTAGTCAAGAACATCATTTTTCCTAGCATTTTTGTAATAAAAATTGCTACATGGTACCATAATTTTATTTATTTTTTCATACTACTTATCACCTTAATTTTTGATTTTATAGGCCTATTCATCCGGTCATCTTTACATCTCCGTATCTTAAGACTGACGAGTTGAAAGTAACACCTATTCCGGAAATTTATAACCGCCTAGCTAATGGCGTTGATGCGGTAATTAACTTAATGTTATTCATATGGATTATGTATATGGTTTATGCTCCTAATACTCCTAATTTGGTTTGTTGTTATTAGGGAACAAGGTTTATTGTATATGGAATCGTGATCGGTATCGACTTGAATCATGACTGGAAATACATCCAATGTACCAAGTGCTGGAAGAAAGCAACAATAGAAAACAATCAATATTATTGTGATGGATGTAAAAAAATTGTCACGAACCCCCGTCAAACGTAAGTATAGATTTTTAAATAAATGTACAATATTTTTTTTTATTAACGTTTGTTTCTAACAGGTACAAGTTAGTCATAACAGTACAAGATAACAACGAAGAAATGAACTGTGTACTTTTCAACTCAGATGCCATTTTACTACTAGGCCTTACGACGGAAGATTGATTACCACGTCTATAAAAGAGGTGAATTTTTTGTATGTTTACAAATCGAACTAATACGTATATATATCATATTCAAACTTAATAGATGTGTCATTGTTTATTTAGGGTGCTGGAAACCCCGATTGGATAGTCGATTACTTTATTGATAGCCTCATTGGTAGGTGGGTTGTTCTCGGAATCAAGATTGACAGTTATAATCTAGCACCTACATATGTACGCAGGTACACGGTTACCAAATATTATGGTCATGATATTAGTGCCTTGAATAAACATTGTGGGAGTTCGTCAACTTCATCAACACGTATGGTTTACTCAGATGTAAACATACCATCGTCGCTAAACGATTTTAAGATGGGTGACTATGACTAAACGATTTTAAATTTGCTAGGTTGCATGACTAGTTAGTTTTGATTCTAGCAATTCGTGCCTTGACAAGCATATATTCTAAACGTCACAGGAAGTTATCAAGCAAGCTTGTCTTTCGGTTTCATGTGTTACTACTTGGCCAACACAAAACTGGAATCATAAGAACACTTGAATGAAAAATAACACAAATCTGGAAAAACATACGAACACTTGAATGAAAAACATAATAAGTTGCGACTAAAGCAAAAGTCTAAATCGAACAAGATTGGTTTTTTGTTTAAGCAAAATGGCCAAGGGGAAGATGTTAGTTTTGTAGAAATTGTGTATGCATGCCACATTGCTTTCATTAATCAAATGGCAAGGGGTAGACCAATTATAAAGTGAACTCCAGAGTATGAAAGTTTCAAAGTCTCTTTTGGTCATTCCTAATAATAATATTATTAATATTATTAGTATCAAGTTAGTAATTGTTAGTATTACTATTTATCAACCTAAGAATAATAATATTATACTTATCTATTGTATACGTCGGAAGTCAATGTAAATTCCTAATAATAAAAGTATCAAGTTAGTAATTGTTAGTATTAAGAAGGCAAAATCAAGTTGTATAACTATTCAATTCCTACCTTTTATAATTTTGAGTGAAAATGATTTTAAAGTTTTTTTTGTTTGCATCCTCGAAAACTCAAAATTATTATTATTATTATTATTATTATTATTATTATTATTATTATTATTATTATTATTATTTTTATTTTTATTTTTATTTTTTCCTTCTTCCTTTCAAATTCTACTTCTTTGCGTTTGTGTGTTGTATATGGTGAGTTGTTTGGTAATATAAGGATATGAAAGTTTATTCCTTTGCTTGTGTAGGTACATTTAGCTATGTTTATATGAGTTAGGTTAGTCATGAATAATAGGTGTGAGAAAAGTATGGCGATCACCCTTTCGAAATTTGTGCAAAAACCATAAAATGGTGGTCTCTCTTTTTCACCTCTCAATTTCTCTTTTTCTGTTACATATAAATTAAGCTAATACTAATAAAGTTGCAAGAGTAAAATAAATTAGAAAATTTTAAACTAACATTATAAAGTACTATATTTGACATTTTATAAACTTATAACTAATACTAATAAAGTTGCAAAAGTAATATAAATTAGAAAATTTTAAACTAACATTATAAAATACTATATTTGACATTTTATAAACTTATATCAATAGGACCTAATATATCTATAAATAAATATTAAATACAACCAACATAGTTTTGTAAAATTTTAAACTAGTAACTAGAACCTCGCTTTGATGAAAGGTAAAAAAAAACATACGATACTTTCATGATTTGAGGTCCCATTTTTAAACTGGCCTCCTCCTCATTTGATACATGAAGGCGATGTGGGATGTATTGTTCCCCTTGGTAATATAGGGATTATACGCTATAGCTATCTATATCTATACTATTTTATAAAGTGTTTAGGACTTTCTAAATTAAGAAGTCTTAAAATTTTTAAGACAAAACATTCTCTATTAGAAAATTAATAAGTCATTAGTTAATGTTATTATTCACTATATACTACACTGACAATTTTCATAAATAAAAAGTAACATCCTTCAAATGTTTATATAATCCATTAATACAGTCAAATATTTATACAGTTCATTAATATAGTCAAATATTTATACAGTCTATTAAGTGTCGACTTGTAACAGCCCAAACCTCAATGATATATAAGCCAACCTAAAAACACAAACACCAATATGAAACACACTCTCTCTTTTTTTTCCGAGCGACGATAAAAAGACACACACAACATTCGATAAATCTACTCTCATCTTGGTGTTCGGTTACCTACAGTAGAAATAAATAAGATTTGCTTCTCCGATTATAGTAATAGAACGACAACTTTTATTTGGATATGAAATTGTTTGCATTTTGATTGATTATAGTTATTTTAATTAAAAGTTGTCATTCATTCGTAAAGTTATTGTTAGAAAAATGTATAAATAAAAATATTTGCTCATTATAAAATTATCTTGGTGGCACTGCAACATGGCATCACATGTGTACCCTTCTAATAGAAAAGAAAGAAAACAATCTTCTTTTTTCAAACTATACTTAAACATAACACATGAATAAAAATGCATAGTAAAACACTTAGGCCCATAAATGTGAGTTCCTTTGTATAATATGTTTTGGGAGGTGATTGAGACACTCGTATTTAAGATTGGGCACAAGCAGTTGAAGCACACCGTAAGTATTGTACAAATATGTAATGCATACAATCGAGTGTCTCAATTAAAAGTGTGAGTGTACAAATCATTTCCATATGTTTTATCGATAGAAGTTAAATTACAATAATAATAACCAAGGAGATTTGTAGGGTGAAATATTGTCGCACAAGCTAAATATCTTGACGCCACAAGTAAAATCCCTGGACCAAGTCACGCTAGTCAGGTATTTGATGGAACGGTCGTTTTTTTCTCTAAAATTAAATATCTTTGGCTGTGATTAGTCCAAAAACGACCGTCTTAGAAGCAAGTTAGTAATTGTTAGTATTAAGAAGGCAAAATCAAGTTGTATAACTATTCTATAGAATACGTGAGCGATATGATCTATTCCTATTTGTCACATCCCAAACATCTGGTCATTATATTGTAGGAGTACTCGCCTATAAAGTGCAAACACACCCGAGTGAGCAATGTAAAGAAACAAAACAAAACCAACGGATTGGGAATCACATATGGACATGCATGAGCAACCAAAAAGTGCATTAGTACGGACAAACATAATACTTCAAGATTTTGGATGCTCATAAACGCCTTAAGAATATCGTATCGGTGGAACGGAGCGTTTCAAAACCGAAGCGTGAAAAGAGATGTATAAGTTATTCTATATTGGAGATAACCGTGTTTCAATAATCACACTATTTACTAAAGAAAGAAAAACAAAATCAACGTGGCGGGAATCGAAAATGACGATCACGGATAACACGAAGAGAGAGATAAGTTTTGATTAAGCTGTTAACCAAAAAATTTGGATATTTAAAATAGCTTATTATGTTTTGAAAAATATTGATAAGTCAACAAGCTTCAACAAGCTTGCCTAAACGCCCCCAAGAAAAGCATATTGGTGGTACCAAGCATTTTGAAAACCGAAAGTTGAAAATAGTCAAAATACATGCATTAGTTATTACTAGAAGATGACTGCGGAACGCTGATTGACAAGATCTCTGGTATTATTTTTGTGGCGAACAAATGTTTTCATTTTAAATCTTTCTTATTTAGCATGTCCCAAATACTAGGGGTGAGCATGGGCATGGGGTGGGGCGGTTTATGGTAAAACCAAAACCAAACCGATATTTCGGTTTTGAAAATTACAAACCGTTTGTGTCGGTTTTTCGGTTTCGGTTTTCGGTTTTGATATTGAATCGGTTTCGGTTTCGGTTTTATTCGTTTTTTCTTACTAGAAACAAGCAATTTTAATCTTATATAAATTTTACAATTCCTAGATTTCAAGCAAAAATATTTAAAAATACCAATAATAGCATAATATTTAACAATCCAAAGCTTGGAAATAACGTACAAAACAACCAAACATGAATCTAAAATTGAAAATGCCTATCTTCGCGGCTTTGCACTTTTCGCTCGCATAAAACATTCAAAGAACATTATTGCTCGAAAACAAAGATATAATATATATAAATATAACATATTTGAATGTATAGATAATAAACAACACTACTATTTTTTTTCTAATAAATAAAGTTGTATACTCAAATCGTTAAATTTAAATAGTAAATCTCTTATATAAATAAATATAAAACATATATATAGGTGGGGCGGGGCAGTTTTCTCGGTTCGGTTTTTCTTATAAAACCAAAAACCGCCCCAAACATTCGGTTTTTAAAAAATTCAAAACCACCACCATCGGTTTGTCGAATGGGGCGGTTTTTTCGGTTCGGCTTTTTCGGGTTTTTCGGTTTTGTTCGGTTTTTCGGTTTTTATGCTCACCCCTACCAAATACTTTATAATGTAGCAGATATATGTTTTTCAAAAGTAGAACGTCTAAATTATTAATACTGTAAATAGTTAGCACTTTTATTTTTCAAAATTTTATCATTAAATTGATGGTTATAAGTTTAGTGAGTTTTTCTTTTAAAACATTCTATTAAACTATATCATTATTGTATGTTCTTATATGGTTTAAATGAGACTTCAATTTTCAAATTTAATATTAATTTTCTAATTTTCCTTTTACAAGAATGTTTTTGTCTTAGAATTTTAAGACTTGCTTTATGAAGTCCAAATACATTATAATGTAGTATAAATACACGGAGATAATTTGGTGTTTCAATAATCATACTATTTACTGTTTATAAACTGTATATAATGATAGTGTCCCATTTGATTATTACAACTTTGAACATAAGAACAGCTTCTTGCAAATCCACAACTAATTATTTAAAAAGGTATAATACCCGAGCAACGCATGGGTATTGCACTTGTTGTTAGTATTAAGAAGGCAAAATCAAGTTGTATAACTATTCAATTCCTATACGTCATGGATGAACAAAAATGCATAAAAAAGAATTTGAATACATTTAAAATTTATGCACGCTCGAGCAAACTAAAAAATTAATGCACGAGTTAACTTTTTTAATATCCAAGTATATACACGGTAGGTGGAAGAGCTCCCATAAAACAGCTATGAGCTTCTAGGAACCCTGGTGCCTCTCTTTCCTAGAATGATTAATTATTAAGTGATAATAACGAAAATCCACTTTCATTATTTTGGAAGAAATGCCCCATATTTTTGGTGTCATCTAAAGGCATACTTGCCAATTTGATATATTAAAAATTACGGCTTTTCAAAATATGAAGCCTCCTGTTTTGAACACTAAAACCAGGGCTTTATCTAATCTAAACTCTATATAAACCCTTCTTGTACATTCTCATCTCAATATATCAAACACTTATAAATATCACTAAGAAAACAACGTACCAATCTAATTTAAGCATCTTAGAGCTAAAGAAAAGAATGAGTTCAAGAACCAGATCACTGATTGTTGCTGGAACAGTTGGACTGGTTGAAGCACTAAAAGATCGAGGCTTTGCGAGATGGAACTACACCATCAGGACCATCCACCACCACACAAAGGCCAATCTAAGATCAGTCACTCAGTCAAAGAAGCTGTCTACTCGTGGAGCTATGGCTTCATGCAAAGGCATAGAGCAATCAGAAGAGTCATTGAGAAAAGTTATGTATTTAAGTTGTTGGGGACCTAATTAATTCACAGCTGACCCTCTTATTTTATGTAGCTAGACGTAATGCTGTTTTTGTTATCCATTATGTACAGCCTTTCTATGGAGATATCAAGGAAATGAAATCATGTTGTCTTCAGGTTTATTGTCGATGTTTGCAATTTCTAAAGGTCATTCTAAACAAGTGATTCTGTGAATTATGGGTCTTAGGGTGTTGATAATCAAAGCTTGTCTGGATTGTTGGTTTTAGGGCGTTGATGATTAAAAATTGTCTGGATAAACTTTTGAATTGTATTACTACTTTTCTAATACAATATTTCAACTCTATTGGCTCTTTGGGTGATAAAACAAGAAGACACTTCAATTCTGGGCACAAACCAAAAACAGAGCAAAATACAATCTAAAGTCATAACCTTTTCTTTAATGAATCCAACAACAATTTGCAACAGTTTCAAACTGTCGCTATCTGCAGTCATTACAAACATGCATACGTCCATCAATGACAATTTAGTGACCACATGAATTCTGTCACTACAAGGCCCTTTAACTTGCATTCACAACCTTTTTCATTCTCATACCGAAATCATAAAATTAGTTTATATGAGCAAGCAATCCTCACCTTCAAACTTATATTAAAACATAACTTTGGAATCTATTTCGTCCCTGGTAAGTCGTCATTCTGAAAATGTTTGAAGACACTAAAATCACTAACATAAATCCTCTCTTATGGCCTATAATATGTTGGAAAATTTAGTGCACTTGTGGGATTAGTTCACACTTTGTAATGGGTTAGGAGGTGCAAGTGTACACCATGAGTCCATGAACATCCCGACTCTAATAGTGGTTTGTATTGGTAGTCTTTGGTGGAAAGTATTGCTTGTGGTTTCATCGATAAGCGATGTTTCCAGCGAGGCGTTGTTTCCAATCGATAGTGCTATGAAAGTACCGCTTGTAGCGGGCTTTGACCTATTCAAGTGGCGGTTACAACGGCATAATGACCACGTTTAATTGGTCATGTAACCACTAACGGATATAATGGGGATAATTATGAGAGATTAATGGGCGATTAATTCTCATAATTCCATTTGACTAGCTCGAGTAACCTCCTATAAATAGGAGATCGATTATGCATGAAATACACACGTAAAAGCGATTAACACTTCTAAGCAAAGGGTTATTGAATTGTGCCTAATTCTATAACTACATTTGGTCTTATCCCAAGTAGATATTCGTGTAACCTGCATTATGGTCGAATAGTTTACTTTGAAAAGTGATCACACGATTCCAAGTGATATCCGGTAACCACCTAGTGGTATTTGTTTCTCGCGACTTGGTATTTGTTTCACGACATTGATTATCTAACCTGTTCGGGAGCTACGCACCAACAATCAAAGTAAACTATTTTGTGATAATCAATGGTCATTGTCGCAATGAACACATGGCTTCAAACTTTGCCAAGCTTGATAAGTTTGAAGGGTGGACTTCGTGAGATGGCGTAAGAAGATGCACTTCTTGTCATCAAGCATGAGTGTGGTGTATGTGCTAAGCACTCCTATTCACGATGATGGGATGATGCTCTTTGTGGAGCGGATCGGAGAGGAGCAAATGGGAGAATGATGACTACATTTGCAGAGGTCTAATTCTCAATGGTATGTCGATTCTCTTTGATATTTATCATAACTTTGAATCTTCCAAAGAACTGTGGATTCCTTGGATGCCAACTATATGGTCGAGGATGCATCAAGTAAGAAGTTTCTTGTAAGTAATTTCAAAATTACAAAATGACCGATTCAAGACCGGTCATGGAACAATACAATGAACTTCTTGAATACTTGGAAGGTTTACACAACACAATATGCACATGGATGAGGCTATTCAAGTCTCTTGTGTTATTGATAAACTTCCTCCTTCTTGGAAAGATTTCAAGCATACCTTGAAACATAAGAAGAGGAATTAACTCGTTGAGTTGGGTAGTTATCTGCACATTAAGGAATCTCTCAGGTGCGGGATAATGACAAGCCAAAGGGTAGCAATGCTGCTGGACCATCTGTTGTCCGGTAGAGCATAACAACTCCACCGTGTACAACGACAACAAAGGCAAACGTAAATATCATGACAACACAAGGGTAGATCCTAACAAGAAGGCAACACCTACTTGTTGGAAATGTGCAAAACGGTCACATTAAAAGGACCGCAAGGGTGTTAAAGTTGGTGGTAAAGCCAATGGATCGAGCACTAATGATTCGGGGGTGGTGGTTCTTCCAACTCACCGAAAGGTCGAATATGGTTAATAAGTCTCTTGATTTATTATGTTACATATTTATCTCGAATCTCATTATGTGCGGGATGATGATGTTACGTGGTGGGTTGACTATGGTGCAACAGTTCATGTGCAAAGATAGAAGTCGGTTCAAGACTTATGAGTCAACGAATAATGGTTCTATTCTTCACATGGAAAATGAGTCAACAACCTTGGTGCATGGTCGTGGTCATGTAGACCTTAGGTTTAGTTCGGAAAGATTGTAACTTTGTTTAATGTTATTCATGTTCGATATAAGGAAAAACTTGGTTTCAAGTAGTGTTTTGAATAATCATGGATATAAACAAGTTATTGAGTCCGATAAATTTGTGCTATCTAAGCATGGTGTTTTATTGGTTTTGGTTATTTATGTAATCAAATGTTCGAGCTTAATATTTCCTCCGATAGTGTTTATTCAAGATTTGTGACCACCACCGACCGACCGACTCTACCCTATGGCATGCAAGACTTTGCCATGTACACTATAAAGAATGCAAGATATGTCTAGGGATGGTTTAATCCCAAAGATTTGACATGGACACCGAAAAGTGTAAAACTTGCATGTTGACCAAGATAACCAAGAAACCCTTTCGTGGTGTTAGTCATGAGACTAAGCTCTTGGAGCTTATACACGATGACTGTGTGATTTGCATGCCAATCCTTCTTTGGGGAATAAGAAGTACTTTGACATTTATTGATGATGCTTCAAGGTTTTGTTACGTCTTTTGTTACATTCCAAGGATGAAGCATTAGATAAATTAAAAGTGTTTAAAACTAAAGTTGAATTACAACTGGGTCTTTGATCAAAAATTAAGGATCGATAGGGATGTGAGTACATGGATACTCAGTATTTTCGATCTGTTGGTATAATCCATGAAACATCGCCCTTATACTCCTCAAAGAAATGGCATTTCGAAAGGAAAACAAAGTGGTGAAGGAGATGGTTAATTCCATGTTGTCTGTTCAGATCGGGTCAAGGGTTCAGGGTGAAGCTATGTTAACAGTTGCTATTTATTAAATAGGGTTCCCAACAAAAGGAACAAGGTTACCCTTATGAACTCTGGACTAAAGGAAACCCAACCCGAACTATCTCGTGGTTTGGGGTTGTAGGGTCATTGTAAGACTCCCGATCCAAAGCTAAAGACTTTGGGTGAAAGAGGCATTGATTGCATCATTGTTGGATATCCGAGCATTCCAAGGCTTATAGGTTCTATGTTATTGAACCTAATGAATATGTTTCAATTAATTCTATAATTGAATCAAGGGATGCAAACTTTGATGAGAATAGATTCTCATCGGTCCCTAGACCAAGTCATAGGATTCCTAATGGAACTCATGACATCGGTGTGTCGAGGTCCTCGATGATGAACCATCATGGTCCCACGATGAGGTTGTGGTTCAACAACTCGAACACGTGCTCGTGAAGAGCAAAAGGGTCGGGACTCCAAAGTCATTTGGACTGAGTTTCAACTATATTAAGTTGAAGGAACAAGGATGAGGTCTCGCACCAATACTCCTATTGCTTCATTGTTGAGGATGATCCCAAGACATTTAAAGAAGCAATGAAGTACCGTGATATTGCTTTATGGAAAGAAGCAATCAATGATGAGATGGATTCCATCATGGGCAACAACACTGGTGTTGGTTGATCTACACCGTTGCAAACCTTTGGGTTGCAAATGGATTTTCAAAAGGAAAATGAAGGTAGATGGAACTATTGAAAAGTTCAAGGCTAGACTAGTCATTCGGGGCTTTAAACAAAAGTCGTGATAGACTATTTTGATACTTATGCCCACGTGGCTCGTATCGATTACCATAAGATCGCTAATTGCTTTGGCATCTATTCACAATCGATTATTCATCGGATGGATGTGAAAACAACTTTCTTGAATGGTGAATCGGAAGAGGAGGTTTACATGAACCAACCTCGTGGCTTCATCATGCTCGAAATGAAAACAAGGTGTGTAAACCGATTAAGTCTCTTTATGGACTTAAGCGGCACCTAACAATGGCATCAAAATTTGATGAAGTGGTTTTGTCTAGTGGTTATGTTCTTAACCAAGTCGACAAATGTATATAGAAAATTTGATGATTCCGCAAAGGATTCATCATTTGTCTATATGTTGATGACATGTTGATCTTTGGCACCGACCAAAATCGAGTTGACATGACAAAGTAATTTTTGTCATCAAGGTTCTCCATGAAGGACATGGGGAGGCGATGTTATCCTTGGTATAAGGATTAAACATGAAAGTAAAAGAATTTCTATCTCGGTCTCATTATATTGAGAAGAGGTTGAGGAAATTCAATTACTGATTGTACTCATGTGAGTACACCCATGGATACTGTGAGAAGTTGATGCCTAATAATGGCAAAGCAGTATCTCAACTTGAGTATTCTAGGTAATTGGTCTTGATGTATGCCATGACTTGTACAAGACACGATATTGGTTTTGCAAAGTGGGAAAATTGAGCGGTATACTAGTAATCCTAGTGCTCATCAACGGCAAGTCGTTCATGAGTCTTGAAGTATTTGAAGAGAACTATGGGTCTCTATATCTTGGTTATCCTTCGATGTTGGAAGGTTACATCGATGCAAGTTGGATCAAGAACATCGAAGACAATTAGCCTACCGATGGTCGGGTATTCCTACTTGGTGGAGGTGCAATTTCTTGGGCATCCAAGCAAAAACTTGCATCACCAGCTCAATAATGGAATCAATTTGTGGCCTTGGTCTGCTCCGGTAAAGAAGTCGAATGGTTGTAAAACTTGCTTCTTGAGATTTCATTGTGGCTAAACCTATAGCACCTATTTCTATCCGATTGTGATAGTGCAATTACATTCGCTAAGGCTTATAGCCAGATGTACAATGTTAAGTCTAGACACTTGGGTGTCGGACATAGCATGATTCGTGAGCTTATCATGAATGGGGTGGTATCTATAGAGTTTGTTAGATCTCAACAAAATTTAGTGATCACTTGACGAAGGGTTTGGCTAGAGACTTGGTTATAAAGTCTGCTAAAGGGATGGTTTAAGTCCAACTTAGTCACCGAATGCTAGGACACCCAACTCCTCCTAAGGAAACTTGGGAGCCGAGTTCAATGTGGAAAGTCGAACATTCGAGCTGGATGGAGCACATGTTTTATATACATCCCAAGGTTGTGCTCGTAACTCGAAAGGAGGATGAAGTCTTTGCTTAATGGTTAATTTTCTTTGAAAAAGTGCTTGGCGAGCATGAATAAAGAGGAACCACCTATGTAAATGTTGAAGTTTTGCCGCTTGTGAAGCTTTTGGACTTTTAACTTTTACAACATTTATAAATTGGATATGGACACATGGCTTGTATAGTGTCGGAGTCGATAAATGTTTGAAAATTTGTGTATTTTATCTTGGTATTCAAATAGGTTGAAGGGTTCAATTCTTAGAACACCCCGATTCTCGAATATTTGAGCGTATAATTTACTAAGATGGAAATTCTATCCTCGGGACATTTTCGCTTATGCACATGTTTTGTTTGAAGTTTGTTTTCATGCAAAGAAGTGAACTAAATTTCGGGAGGATTGTTGGAAAATTTAGTGCACTTGTGGGATTAGTTCACACCTTGTAATGGGTTAGGAGGTGCGAGTGTACACCCATAAGGTCCATGAACATCCCGACTCTAATAGTGGTTTGTATTGGTAGTGCTAGTAGAAAGTCCCGGCCGGTGGAAAGTCGCTTGTGGTTTCATCGATGGCGATGTTTCCAGGCGATGTTTCCATGAAGGTTTATCTATTGTATACGTCGGAAGTCAATGTAAATTCCTAATAATAAAAGTATCAAGTTAGTAATTGTTAGTATTAAGAAGGCAAAATCAAGTTGTATAACTATTCAATTCCTACCTTTTATAATTTTGAGTGAAAATGATTTTAAAGTTTTTTTGTTTGCATCCTCGAAAACTCAAAATTATTATTATTATTATTATTATTATTATTATTATTATTATTATTATTATTATTATTATTTTTATTTTTATTTTTTATTTTTTCCTTCTTCCTTTCAAATTCTACTTCTTTGCGTTTGTGTGTTGTATATGGTGAGTTGTTTGGTAATATAAGGATATGAAAGTTTATTCCTTTGCTTGTGTAGGTACATTTAGCTATGTTTATATGAGTTAGGTTAGTCATGAATAATAGGTGTGAGAAAAGTATGGCGATCACCCTTTCGAAATTTGTGCAAAAACCATAAAATGGTGGTCTCTCTTTTTTTTCACCTCTCAATTTCTCTTTTTTCTGTTACATATAAATTAAGCTAATACTAATAAAGTTGCAAGAGTAAAATAAATTAGAAAATTTTAAACTAACATTATAAAGTACTATATTTGACATTTTATAAACTTATAACTAATACTAATAAAGTTGCAAAAGTAATATAAATTAGAAAATTTTAAACTAACATTATAAAATACTATATTTGACATTTTATAAACTTATATCAATAGGACCTAATATATCTATAAATAAATATTAAATACAACCAACATAGTTTTGTAAAATTTTAAACTAGTAACTAGAACCTCGCTTTGATGAAAGGTAAAAAAAAACATACGATACTTTCATGATTTGAGGTCCCATTTTTAAACTGGCCTCCTCCTCATTTGATACATGAAGGCGATGTGGGATGTATTGTTCCCCTTGGTAATATAGGGATTATACGCTATAGCTATCTATATCTATACTATTTTATAAAGTGTTTAGGACTTTCTAAATTAAGAAGTCTTAAAATTTTTAAGACCAAAAACATTTCTCTATTAGAAAATTAATAAGTCATTAGTTAATGTTATTATTCACTATATACTACATGACAATTTTCGTAAATAAAAAGTAACATCCTTCAAATGTTTATATAATCCATTAATGATCAAATATTTATACAGTTCATTAATATAGTCAAATATTTATCTGATCTATTAAGTATCGATCGACATAACTCAAACCTCAATGATATATAAGCCAACCTAAAACACAAACACCAATATGAAACACACTCTCTTTTTTCCGAGCGACGATAAAAGACACACACAACATTCGATAAATCTACTCTCATCTTGGTGTTCGGTTACTCATGTAGAAATAAATAAGATTTGCTTCTCCGATTATAGTAATAGAACGACAACTTTTATTTGGATATGAAATTGTTTGCATTTTGATTGATTATAGTTATTTTAATTAAAAGTTGTCATTCATTCGTAAAGTTATTGTTAGAAAAAATGTATAAATAAAAAATATTTGCTCGCCATAAAATTATGCACCGGGTACCCGCCGCCGCATTGCGCGGGTACCCTTCTAGTAGAAAAAGAAAAGAAAACAATCTTCTTTTTTCAAACTATACTTAAACATAACACATGAATAAAAATGCATAGTAAAAACACTTAGGCCCATAAATGTGAGTTCCTTTGTATAATATGTTTTGGGAGGTGATTGAGACACTCGTATTTAAGATTGGGCACAAACAGTTGAAGCACACTGTAAGTATTGTACAAATATGTAATGCATACAATTGAGTGTCTCAATTAAAAGTGTGAGTGTACAAATCATTTCCCATATGTTTTTATCGATAGAAGTTAAATTACAATAATAATAACCAAGGAGATTTGTAGGGTGAAATATTGTCGCACAAGCTAAATATCTTGACGCCACAAGTAAAATCCACGGACCAAGTCACGCTAGTCGTATTTGATGGAGCGGTCGTTTTTTCTCTAAAATTAAATATCTTTGGTGTGATTAGTCCAAAACGACCGTCTTAGAAGCAAGTTAGTAATTGTTAGTATTAAGAAGGCAAAATCAAGTTGTATAACTATTCTATAGAATACGTGAGCGATATGATCTATTCCTATTTGTCACATCCCAAACATCTGGTCATTATATTGTAGGAGTACTCGCCTATAAAGTGCAAACACACCCGAGTGAGCAATGTAAAGAAACAAAAACAAAACCAACGGAGTGGGAATCACATATGGACATGCGCAAGCAACCAAAAAGTGCATTAGTACGGACAAACATAATACTTCAAGATTTTTGGATGCTCATAAACGCCCTTAAGAATATCGTATCGGTGGTACGGAGCGTTTCAAAACCGAAACGTGAAAAAGAGATGTATAAGTTATTCTATATTGGAGATAACCGGTGTTTCAATAATCACACTATTTACTAAAGAAAGAAAAACAAAATCAACGTAGCGGGAATCTGAAAATGACGATCACAGATAACACGAAGAGAGAGATAAGTTTTGATTAAGCTGTTAACCAAAAAAAATTTGGATATTTAAAAATAGCTTATTATGTTTTGAAAAATATTGATAAGTCAACAAGCTTCAACAAGCTTGCCTAAACGCCCCCAAGAAAAGCATATTGGTGGTACCAAGCATTTTGAAAACCGAAAGTTGAAAATAGTCAAAATACATGCATTAGTTATTACTAGAAGAGATGCATGAACGCTTGACGATTTTCTGGTATTATTTTTGTGGCGAACAAATGTTTTTCATTTTAAATCTTTCTTATTTAGCATGTCCCAAATACTAGGGGTGAGCATGGGGCGGGGTGGGGCGGTTTTATGGTAAAACCAAAAACCAAACCGTATATTTCGGTTTTTGAAAATTACAAACCGTTTGGTGTCGGTTTTTTCGGTTTCGGTTTTTCGGTTTTTGATATTGAATCGGTTTCGGTTTCGGTTTTTATTCAGTTTTTTCTTACTAGAAACAAGCAATTTTTAATCTTATATAAATTTTACAATTCCTAGATTTCAAGCAAAAATATTTAAAAATACCAATAATAGCATAATATTTAACAATCCAAAGCTTGGAAATAACGTACAAAACAACCAAACATGAATCTAAAATTGAAAATGCCTATCTTCGCGGCTTTGCACTTTTCGCTCGCAAAAACATTCAAAGAACATTATTGCTCGAAAACAAAGATATAATATATATAAATATAACATATTTGAATGTATAGATAATAAACAACACTACTATTTTTTTTTTCTAATAAATAAAGTTGTATACTCAAATCGTTAAATTTAAATAGTAAATCTCTTATATAAATAAATATAAAACATATATATAGGTGGGCGCAGGCGAGTTTTCCGGTTCGGTTTTTCTTATAAAACCAAAACCGCTTCAAACATTCGGTTTTAAAAATTCAAAACCACCACCATCGGTTTGTCGAATGGGCGGTTTTTGGTTCGGCTTTTTCGGGTTTTCGGTTTTGGTTGGTTTTCGGTTTTATGCTCACCCTACCAAATACTTTATAATGTAGCGATATATGTTTTCAAAAGTAGAACGTCTAAATTATTAATACTGTAAATAGTTAGCACTTTTATTTTTCAAAATTTTATCATTAAATTGATGGTTATAAGTTTAGTGAGTTTTTCTTTTAAAACATTCTATTAAACTATATCATTATTAGAGGGGTTACTATATGGTTTAAATGAGACTTCAATTTTCAAATTTAATATTAATTTTCTAATTTTCCTTTTACAGTAATGTTTTTTGTCTTAGAATTTTAAGACTTGCCTTTATAGGAAGTCCCAAATACATTATAATGTAGTATAAATACACCGGAGATAATTTGGTGTTTCAATAATCATACTATTTACTGTTTATAAACTGTATATAATGATAGTGTCCCATTTGATTATTACAACTTTGAACATAAGAACAGCTTCTTGCAAATCCACAACTAATTATTTAAAAAGGTATAATACCCGAGCAACGCATGGGTATTGCACTTGTTGTTAGTATTAAGAAGGCAAAATCAAGTTGTATAACTATTCAATTCCTATACGTCATGGATGAACAAAAATGCATAAAAAAGAATTTGAATACATTAAAAATTTATGCACGCTCGAGCAAACTAAAAAATTAATGCACGAGTTAACTTTTTTAATATCCAAGTATATACACGGTAGGTGGAAGAGCTCCCATAAAACAGCTATGAGCTTCTAGGAACCCTGGTGCCTCTCTTTCCTAGAATGATTAATTATTAAGTGATAATAACGAAAATCCACTTTCATTATTTTGGAAGAAATGCCCCATATTTTTGGTGTCATCTAAAGGCATACTTGCCAATTTGATATATTAAAAATTACGGCTTTTCAAAATATGAAGCCTCCTGTTTTGAACACTAAAACCAGGGGCTTTATCTAATCTAAACTCTATATAAACCCTTCTTGTACATTCTCATCTCAATATATCAAACACTTATAAATATCACTAAGAAAACAACGTACCAATCTAATTTAAGCATCTTAGAGCTAAAGAAAAGAATGAGTTCAAGAACCAGATCACTGATTGTTGCTGGAACAGTTGGACTGGTTGAAGCACTAAAAGATCGAGGCTTTGCGAGATGGAACTACACCATCAGGACCATCCACCACCACACAAAGGCCAATCTAAGATCAGTCACTCAGTCAAAGAAGCTGTCTACTCGTGGAGCTATGGCTTCATGCAAAGGCATAGAGCAATCAGAAGAGTCATTGAGAAAAGTTATGTATTTAAGTTGTTGGGGACCTAATTAATTCACAGCTGACCCTCTTATTTTATGTAGCTAGACGTAATGCTGTTTTGTTATCCATTATGTACAGCCTTTCTATGGAGATATCAAGGAAATGAAATCATGTTGTCTTCAGGTTTATTGTCGATGTTTGCAATTTCTAAAGGTCATTCTAAACAAGTGATTCTGTGAATTATGGGTCTTAGGGTGTTGATAATCAAAGCTTGTCTGGATTGTTGGTTTTAGGGCGTTGATAATTAAAAATTGTCTGGATAAACTTTTGAATTGTATTACTACTTTTCTAATACAATATTTCAACTCTATTGGCTCTTTGGGTGTATTGCAATAAAACAAGAAGACACTTCAATTCTGGGCACAAACCAAAAACAGAGCAAAATACAATCTAAAGTCATAACCTTTTCTTTAATGAATCCAACAACAATTTGCAACAGTTTCAAACTGTCGCTATCTGCAGTCATTACAAACATGCATACGTCCATCAATGACAATTTAGTGACCACATGAATTCTGTCACTACAAGGCCCTTTAACTTGCATTCACAACCTTTTTCATTCTCATACCCGAAATCATAAAATTAGTTTATATGAGCAAGCAATCCTCACCTTCAAACTTATATTAAAACATAACTTTGGAATCTATTTCGTCTCGGGTAAGTCGTCATTACAGAAAATGTTTGAAGACACTAAAATCACTAACATAAATCCTCTCTTATGGCCTATAATATGTTGGAAAATTTAGTGCACTTGTGGGATTAGTTCACACTTTGTAATGGGTTAGGAGGTACGAAGTGTACACCCATAAGGTCCATGAACATCCTGACTCTAATAGTGGTTTGTATTGGTAGTGCTGGTGGAAAGTATTGCTTGTGGTTTCCACTGATAAGCAGTGTTTCCACTGAGGCAGTGTTTCCACTCGATAGTGCTATGAAAGTCTTGCTTGTAACGGGCTTTGACCTATTCAGTGGCGATTACAACGGCATAATGACCACGCTTAATTGGTCATGTAACCACTAACGGATATAATGGGGATAATTATGAGAGATTAATGGGCGATTAATTCTCATAATTCCATTTGACTAGCTCAGAGTAACCTCCTATAAATAGGAGATCTGATTATGCATGAAATACACACAGAAAACGATTAACACTTCTAAGCAAAAGGGTTATTGAATTGTGCCTAATTCTATAACTACATTTGGTCTTATCCCAAGTAGATATTCGTGTAACCCAGGCATTATGGTCGAATAGTTTACTTTGAAAAGTGATCACACGATTCCAAGTGATATCCGGTAACCACCTAGTGGTATTTGTTTCTGCTGACTTGGTATTTGTTTCTGCTGACATTGATTATCTAACCCTGTTCTGGGAGCTACGCACCAACAATCAAAGTAAACTATTTTGTGATAATCAATGGTCATTCTTTGCAATGAACACATGGCTTCAAACTTTGCCAAGCTTGATAAGTTTGAAGGGTGGACTTCGGAGATGGCGAGAAGATGCACTTCTTGGCATCAAGCATGAGTGTGGTGTATGTGCTAAGCACTCCTATTCACGATGATGGGATGATGCTACTTTGTGGAGCGGATCGAGGAGGAGCAAATGGGAGAATGATGACTACATTTGCGAGGTCTAATTCTCAATGGTATGTCGATTCTCTGTTTGATATTTATCATAACTTTGAATCTTCCAAAGAACTGTAGGATTCCTTGGATGCCAACTATATGGTCGAGGATGCATCAAGTAAGAAGTTTCTTGTAAGTAATTTCATAAATTACAAAATGACTGATTCAAGACCAGTCATGGAACAATACAATGAACTTCTTGGAATACTTGGAAGGTTTACACAACACAATATGCACATGGATGAGGCTATTCAAGTCTCTTGTGTTATTGATAAACTTCCTCCTTCTTGGAAAGATTTCAAGCATACCTTGAAACATAAGAAAGAGGAATTAACTCTGGTTGAGTTGGGTAGTTATCTGCACATTAAGGAATCTCTCAAGGTGCAGGATAATGACAAGCCAAAGGGTAGCAATGCTGCTGGACCATCTGTTGTCTGGTAGAGCATAACAACTCCACCAGGTACAACGACAACAAAGGCAAACGTAAATATCATGACAACACAAGGGTAGATCCTAACAAGAAGGCAACACCTACTTGTTGGAAATGTGGCAAACCTGGTCACATTAAAAGGGACTGCAAGGGTGTTAAAGTTGGTGGTAAAGCCAATGGATCGTGCACTAATGATTCGGGGGTGGTGGTTCTTCCAACTCACCGAAAGGTCGAATATGGTTAATAAGTCTCTTCGATTTATTATGTTACATATTTATCTGAATCTCATTATGTGCAGGATGATGATGTTACGTGGTGGGTTGACTATGGTGCAACAGTTCATGTGTGCAAAGATAGAAGCTGGTTCAAGACTTATGAGTCACTGAATAATGGTTCTATTCTTCACATGGAAAATGAGTCAACAACCTTGGTGCATGGTCGTGGTTGTGTAGACCTTAGGTTTAGTTCTGGAAAGATTGTAACTTTGTTTAATGTTATTCATGTTCGTGATATAAGGAAAAACTTGGTTTCAAGTAGTGTTTTGAATAATCATGGATATAAACAAGTTATTGAGTCTGATAAATTTGTGCTATCTAAGCATGGTGTTTTTATTGGTTTTGGTTATTTATGTAATCAAATGTTCAGGCTTAATATTTCCTCTGATAGTGTTTATTCAGCATTTGTGACCACCACTGACCTGACTGACTCTACCCTATGGCATGCAAGACTTTGCCATGTACACTATAAAAGAATGCAAGATATGTCTAGGGATGGTTTAATCCCAGCATTTGACATGGACACTGAAAAGTGTAAAACTTGCATGTTGACCAAGATAACCAAGAAACCCTTTCAGGGTGTTAGTCATGAGACTAAGCTCTTGGAGCTTATACACAGTGACCTGTGTGATTTGCATGCCAATCCTTCTTTGGGGAATAAGAAGTACTTTGTGACATTTATTGATGATGCTTCAAGGTTTTGTTACGTCTTTTTGTTACATTCCAAGGATGAAGCATTAGATAAATTAAAAGTGTTTAAAACTAAAGTTGAATTACAACTTGGGTCTTTGATCAAAAATTAAGGACCGATAGGGATGTGAGTACATGGATACTCGTATTTTCGATCTGTTGGTATAATCCATGAAACATCGCCTTATACTCCTCAAAGAAATGGCATTTCGAAAGGAAAACAGGTGGTGAAGGAGATGGTTAATTCCATGTTGTCCTGTTCAGAATGGGTCAAGGTTTCGGGTGAAGCTATGTTAACGACTTGCTATTTATTAAATAGGGTTCCCAACAAAAGGAACAAGGTTACCCTTATGAACTCGGACTAAAAGGAAACCCAACTGAACTATCTCGTGGTTTGGGGTTGTAGGGTTGTAAGACTCCACGATCCAAAGCTAAAGACTTTGGGTGAAAGAGGCATTGATTGCATCATTGTTGGATATCTTGAGCATTCCAAGGCTTATAGGTTCTATGTTATTGAACCTAATGAATATGTTTCAATTAATTCTATAATTGAATCAAGGGATGCAAACTTTGATGAGAATAGATTCTCATCGGTCCCTAGACCAAGTCATAGGATTCCTAATGGAACTCATGACCTTTGGTGTGTCGAGGTCACGATGATGAACCATCGGTGGTCCCGATGAGGTTGTGGTTCAACAACTGAACTCGTGCTCGGGAAGAGCAAAGGGTCGGACTCCAAAGTCATTTGGACACGAGTTTCAACTATATTAAGTTGAAGGAACAAGGATGAGGTCTCGGACCAATACTCTATTGCTTCATTGTTGAGGATGATCCCAAGACATTTAAAGAAGCAATGAAGTACCGAGATATTGCTTTATGGAAAGAAGCAATCAATGATGAGATGGATTCCATCATGGGCAACAACACTTGGGTGTTGGTTGATCTACCACACGTTGCAAACCTTTGGGTTGCAAATGGATTTTCAAAAGGAAAATGAAGGTAGATGGAACTATTGAAAAGTTCAAGGCTAGACTAGTCATTCGGGGCTTTAAACAAAAGTCGTGGATAGACTATTTTGATACTTATGCCCCGTGGCTCGTGTCGATACCATAAGGCGCTAATTGCTTTGGCATCTATTCACAATCGATTATTCATCGGATGGATGTGAAAACACTTTCTTGAATGGTGAGCTGGAAGAGAGGTTTACATGAACCAACCTCGGGGCTTCATCATGCACGGAAATGAAAACAAGGTGTGTAAAGCGATTAAGTCTCTTTATGGACTTAGCGGGCACCTAACAATGGCATCAAAATTTGATGAAGTGGTTTTGTCTAGTGGTTATGTTCTTAACCAAGTCGACAAATGTGTATATAGAAAATTTGATGATTACGGCAAAGGATTCATCATTTGTCTATATGTTGATGACATGTTGATCTTTGGCACCGACCAAAATCGGGTTGACATGACAAAGTAATTTTGTCATCAAGGTTCTCCATGAAGGACATGGGGAGGCGATGTTATCCTTGGTATAAGGATTAAACATGAAAGTAAAAGAATTTCTATCTCTCGGTCTCATTATATTGAGAAGAGGTTGAGGAAATTCAATTACTTTGATTGTACTCATGTGAGTACACCTATGGATACTTGTGAGAAGTTGATGCCTAATAATGGCAAAGTCGTATCTCAACTTGAGTATTCTAGGGTAATTGGTCGCTTGATGTATGCCATGACTTGTACAAGACCGATATTGGTTTTGCGGTGGGAAAATTGAGCGGTATACTAGTAATCCTAGTGCTCATCACCGGCAAGTCGTTCATGCGGTCTTGAAGTATTTGAAGAGAACTATGGGTCTCTCATATCTGGTTATCCTTCGATGTTGGAAGGTTACACCGATGCAAGTTGGATCGAGAACTCAAGACAATTAAATCTACCGATGGTGGGTATTCCTACTTGGTGGAGGTGCAATTTCTTGGGCATCCAAGAAGCAAACTTGCATCACCGGTTCAATAATGGAATCAATTTGTGGCCTTGTCTGCTTGGTAAAGAAGTCGAATGGTTGTAAAACTTGCTTGAGATTTCATTGTGGCTAAACCTATAGCACCTATTTCTATCCGATGTGATAGTGCGGCTACATTCGCTAAGGCTTATAGCGGATGTACAATGTTAAGTCTAGACACTTGGGTGTCGGACATAGCATGATTCGTGAGCTTATCATGAATGGGGTGGTATCTATAGAGTTTGTTAGATCTCAACAAAATTTAGCGATCACTTGACGAAGGGTTTGGCTAGAGACTTGGTTATAAAGTCGCTAAAGGGATGGTTTAAGTCCAACTTAGTCACCGAATGCTAGGACACCCAACTCCTCCTAAGGAAACTTGGGAGCGAGTTCAATGTGGAAAGTCGAACATTCGATGGATGGAGCACATGTTTTATATACATCCCAAGGTTGTGCTCGAACTGCTTGAAAGGAGGATGAAGTCTTTGCTTAATGGTTAATTTTCTTTGAAAAAGTGCTTGGCGGAGCATGAATAAAGAGGAACCACCTATGTAAATGTTGAAGTTTTGCCGCTTGAGAAGCTTTTGGACTTTTAACTTTTACAACATTTATAAATTTGGATATGGACACATGGCTTGTATAGTGTCGGGAGGCGATAAATGTTTGAAAATTTGTGTATATTTATCTTGGTATTCAAATAGGTTGAAGGGTTCAATTCTTAGAACACCACGATTCTCGAATATTTGAGCGTATAATTTACTAAGATGGAAATTCTATCCTCGGGACATTTTCGTTTATGCACATGTTTTGTTTGAAGTTTGTTTTCATGCAAAGTGAACTAAATTTCGGGAGGATTGTTGGAAAATTTAGTGCACTTGTGGGATTAGTTCACACCTTGTAATGGGTTAGGAGGTGCAGGTGTACACCCATAAGGTCCATGAACATCCCGACTCAATAGTGGTTTGTATTGGTAGTGCTAGTAGAAAGTCCTGCTTTGGTGGAAAATCTTGCTTGTGGTTTCCAGCGATAGCGATGTTTCCACCGAGGCGATGTTTCCATGAAGCGGTGTTTCCAATCAAAGCAGTGTTTCCAGCGATAGTGCTATGAAAGTACTACTTGTAGCGGGCTTTGACCTATTCAAGTGGCAGTTACAACTGCATAATGACCACGTTTAATTGGTCATGTAACCACTAACGGCTATAATGGGGATAATTATGAGAGATTAATGGGCCGATTAATTCTCATAATTTCATTTGACTAGCTCAGAGTAACCTCCTATAAATAGGAGATCTGATTATGCATGAAATACACACAGAAAACGATTAACACTTCTAAGCAAAAGGGTTATTGAATTGTGCCTAATTCTATAACTACATTTGGTCTTATCCCAAGTAGATATTCGTGTAACCCAGACATTAGGGTCGAATAGTTTACTTTGAAAAGTGATCACACGATTTCAAGTGATATCCGGTAACCACCTAGTGGTATTTGTTTATGCTGACTTGGTATTTGTTTCTGCTGACATTGATTATCTAACCCTGTTCTGGGAGCTACGCACCAACATAATATTCGACTCTTGTTAAATAACTTAGAATATCTCGCTACGTGCTTAAATTACAAAATTTCATCTTTTAACAATTTAGCAATGTAACAATTTTTTTTATCAAGACATTGATTTAACATTTTCTTTAGAGTGGTTAATTAACACTTAAATAATATTGAAAGAAATCGTTGAGGAAAGGCACACTTATTGGAGAAATCTGAATCCTTTTTTCTTTCTAATTTTTAAATCACATATAGAGTTGGAAATTTACGTATCGATTGGATTGAATGGATCTATGATCTAATCTACGCTTGTAATAACAGTTGTAATTTTTCCGTCTTGCCTCTAGCTATTTGTTTTGTTTTTTTTAATAATATTCACCGTAAAAAATCCAATAATATACATATTACAGTTGTAACAAATGAAGTTTTTTTTTACATAAAAGTGTGTTACGAGCCCTGTTGATCGACTCTTTTGAAACTTAAAGTTCACTGATTAGTTACTACTAGCAAAAAATGCAATTAGCATCGAGAATTTACCAACGATCAAAAATCTGTTGCTAAGTTTGTGTATTACCAATGAAATTAGCAACAATGTCAACGCAATACCTATTAAGAATGTATTAATAACAACGGATTTTCCGTTGCTAAGTTTGTAACGGACAAGAAAAATCCGATGCTAATTGGAAATTAGAATCGGGCTTATTAAAAACACCTTTTATATTGATGAAAATTGGATATATAACTTGTTTAGCAACGAATTTTAGACGTTGCTTGTCGTGTTTCTAGTATCACAAAATCTCATGGAAAATAAAGGACGTTATTACAAAATTATCCTACATTTGTTTCCTTTGTACCTGAAACAATTTACACCGTGCTATTAAATTATTAAGTAAATTAAATAAGCCAAAATCCCAGCATCGAATTTGAATATGTATATATACATCAAAGATATATCGTCACTGTCATTCGAATTGAAGAACTGTCTCATTGTTTGGTATTACTTGCCTATTAATAATGCTTGTAAATACCCTTTGTGATTTCTTTGTATTGTGGTTCTAGCTTTTTGCTAGAGGGTAATAAAATTCGTCTTTCAAATAAAATCGTTATAGTGAAATATAAAAAATAGAAGTTCCGTTGAAGCATAATGTATTATGTCATAATCGGCCGAAGTATTATACATTCTATCAACTTAAAAATGTGTACTCTAATGTTATAGTACTGATATGTACGAATATCTAAAGTAAAGCTAGCTAGTTGTTTTTTTACAATACTTGAGGCTCATTCATGTTGTTTTGCATCGTGCAACCGACCTCCTGTACTGCTGCATGAACCTTTATAATTATTTAAGAGTTAATTGCATTTTTGGTCCGTGTAGGTTTGGTCCCTAAAACTTTGAAAGTGCATTGATAGTCCTCATTTTAAAGTTTAGATTGCAATTTGGGTCTCTGGATAAAGTGAAATAACTCAAATACCCTTTGTCTTATTCAGAGAAGACAATCGTAATTTGGTCATTTCACGCCGATTAGAGACAAAAAATGCAATCCAAATTTCAAAATAGAAACTATCATTGCACTTTCAAAGTTTTAAAGACCAAACCTGTAATTTGATCATAACACAAGGACAAAAAATGCAATTAACTTAGTTCCCTTTTACCCAAAAAAAAATGCAATTAACTCTTTATTTAATACTAGCGAGTCTTGCGGCGTTGCGGCGTGTACCACGAAATAAAATGGATTTAAGTGTTTTTTTAATCCTTGCGCGTGTTAATTAGAAATAAAAGTGGATTTGTATAGAACCTCGCAAAGTGTGCTCATCGAGTAGTCTCAAAGCAAAATCCGATCATGTTGATTTGCGGGTGATCTTTTTGTACCATTGTGTGAGGATTGAGGTGACATCAGTTTGTAGCTTTTATGCATTTTTGGCGTTAATATTTGTTAAGATATAAGAACACTACAACGGCAGAGCGGATTTAGTAGAGAAGTGAATACTATGACGAATGCAATGAAATAAACAAAATAGTATTATAAATTATTTTTAAGAATTAGTTCATATAAACTTTTTAACGCTTTTGTTTTTTTGGATGAATGCTCCTTGTATTCTTCAAAATGTGTTTATTCACGAGTCTCCTATGTGACCGTATACAAAGTAATCCAATAATTTCAAAATTATTGTCAAAAGATTTATTGTCAAAAGATAAAAGTTACATATTTTAATAAAAGTAAGACCAGTATAATTTTTAACTACTCAATTAGAATATTCTTCTTGTAAATTATCTTTTTATTGCTTAAATTAAAAAGTGAACAATTATTCTAAGATATAAAAAATGAAAATATGAAATATAATTTTGAGACGGAAAAATTACTCAATTTTCTTCAAATTGTATTTATTCCAAAGTTTCCAATGTGATCACATACAAAGTGCATCATTTTCTTTTATATGATCTTTGATAAATTTAGACAGTACACAAGTCATTTTAAAATACAAATTCAAATAATTTCCAAATAAGAGTATCTACAATGTATCAAATCTTTGAAGACTTGAAGTTTAACGCAAATCACAATTAATCACGTTTAATACAAAAAAAACTTGAGGTTTATCAAGCTTCTGTAAAAAGTTTTTCGAAAAGTTTTCGTTGCAATGCAAAACACTTCAGTTTGTTTTTGAAGGTATTTTATGGTTTTATGTCTTGTATACTGTTGTACCGTCATCTTCTATGCATGCCATACGCAAAGTATTGGGAATCGCCTCTTTGCATCACGTCAACACTTATTGGTACGTTGTTTTTGCTTTCAAAATTTAGGTGTTTAGCAAAACCAGTTAATCTTTTTTAAAATTTAGATTTTCATGATCAAAGTGTCTAGCTTAACATCAAAATACAAATGTTTGAAAATCTTAAGAAAATAGACAATTCTTATAGAAAGGTATACTCTCCTGAGTGTAAGCAACTAAGCATACATATTTTGAAGTGTGCATAAGGATTTGTTCTCGATTCTCTAAAATATATACGATGCATTTTCGAATTCAAATATTTCATGGCCTCATTTCTTTTTGATAAATGTTTTAAGAGGTTATAATACACCAGAACCAACAAAAATAAAGCTCCAATCAGTAACAAACCGGATATGGGCTATTAGAACATTACCTTCAAAATATGTTAAACACTATGACCATCTATCTGACCATCGACACACACAAACACATTAGGGGTGTTATCGGGTTAATCGAGTCGGGTTGAATTACGTTTTGACTTTTAAGAATATCATCCGTGACTGACCCTTTTAAAGATCGAGTTATCGGGTTCGGGTCTAATCAAGTTCGGGTTATATCATCGGGTTCGAGTTAACCCGATAATAATATTAACACGGTATCTTAAAAATAAAGCTACAATCTATTGGTCCAATAATATTATCGATTATCTTTTCCAACCTACCCAAGACAAGAACACCAAAACGTCAATCTGTAGGAAACAAATCGGTAGCCACAAAACAACCAAAAACAAAAACAAAAACCACCATAAACAACCGAAACAAATCAAGTAACAGTTTCAAGCCTAACACATAAGTCTCAAAAGATGAAACTTTGACAGATCTGAAAGAGATTTCAAGTAAAAAATCCCGATCTAGAAACCAATAAACCACCAAATCAAACATAGATCTTAACAGATTCATGGCCACCAAACATATGAGAAAAAAAAACAAACAAACCCAACCAATAAACTTACCGATGAGATCCGGTTATATCCGGTCAAAACACCATATTATCATCACCAGAACCAAAAAAAAACACCACCGAGACCACAAGAACATTATGGAACCACCCATATTAACATCATCATCACCATCAATAGATTCCGCCACTCAAACACCACCGAAATTATCAAAAACCGGTGGTGTTGGTGGCGAATCTATTGATGGTGATGATGATGATGGCGTCGGCGTAATGGTTGCGGTGCTAGGGTGGTGGTGGTGGTAGTGGGTGGATTGGTATCAAAAGGATTTGAAGGTGAATGTTCTTGTTTTAGAGAAAGAGATAATTGTGTGTTTTATGTTAACCCTTTTTATTATGTATCAAAATTGGATGGCCGGACAGGAGGGATTAAATGGGCCGTTACAAAGTAGTATAAAGTTGTATAGATTTAAGTTCTAGGATGTTACAATTCTTAATTTTTAATAGCAAAATTAATACTTTGGGTTGAAACCTTTTTATGTGTAACTTGCTATTATAAGAAATGTTTTTGGTCTTAAGTTTTTATTAAGACTTCTTTATATGGATTGTTGGGATTTAATACTCATAACAATTATATAAATTCAAATAACATCATCAAAGCATGCAGCGGAAGTAATTAGGAATAATACATGTAAGTAATTAACCGAACAAGAAAGTGCGTACCTTTTAGCAATTCAAGAATCAAACGATGATTAGAACAAGAACAAAAACCCAAAACCCTAACTTTAGGGTTTATATAATTCGACCCAAAAGAATCGACCACCAAGGAATACACAAGCTCAAACGTGCTTGTCCTTCGTTCTTGTACACACGTACTATTAGCGATTTGATGTGAAAAGCTAGTTCCTTGAATCACAAATAAAACCAAACACTTGTTTCTTTAGTTAAGAAAAATCGAAACCCTTATAGTGAGGGGTGTTCGACCGGCCACAAAAGAAAGAGGGAAGAAGAGGAGAAATTAGGTATATTGGTGATCCAAGGTTAGGAGAATAATGAATACAAGGGTTTGTATATATACATTCTCAAAACTTGGTGACCAAGAAATCCCTCCTTGGGTTGGGTAGCCACGACACGCCAAGCCATCCCAAAGGGATTCGGATCCTTCTTGTCCACTAATTTCATTCTTAGTCCTAGTAGTTTATATTTAACGACCGTTAACCAAACCTCGTTAAATATTTAACTATCGTTATGTTTTATTCGTGACTAATAATTAATAATAACATTTTATATATTAATTATTAACATCAACTCTCATCGTAATGTGTGCAATCCAGAAGTCTCGAGTTCGAATCCGGTCATACTAATATTAATAATTATCCATAAACCTTCGGCTCCACTTGGATATTACTTAGTATAGTAATGACATTGGTTAGTCTAGCTTTCACATGCCAATGCCCCGGATCAAATCGGTATGGTCTCTGGAAAAAACCATTTAATGATTCACCATTTTACTTATCCTTTTGTTACTAATACTACATTAACTATGAATATGGATCAAGTCATTTCATAAGTTAATATTCATTTCTTGTTGTATTTCGATTGAACAAGATTACCAAATCATCCGAGCGTATTCGGATGGATCTTGGGTATGGCCATACAAACATCTTGTCAACCCTATGAGGGGCCCAAATATAGTATTATGCTTTGAAACAAATTCAAATGAACAAATTCTCTTGACTACAAACATAACTCATGAACTTTGCAACACTTTCGAAAATAGCCCTTATAACTACCAGTTACGGATAGCGTTAGACTATCTTACACAAATACACTACATTCATATCAGTTATCTGGTATCTCAAGTCTGAAGATAAACACTTCATGATATACTTAATGACAAAGATCCATAAAGTATCATCATGTAAAGTTGGGATGAGTCCAATATTCAATTCATTGAATATCATGTGAATCTGGTATGTCCCACGCATCAATATATTTTAAAAGTATATTCTACCAAAACTCAGATTTGTCTTAATTCAATGATATTCCCACATCATTGATCGACAACGGACTATTTAGAATAACATAAGTTATTCACGGATTAAACATGCAAATACAGGATATAATATTAAGAAAATGAAAATAAACATAACCAATATTTTATTTCATTTAAATAATATTTGTTCAAAACATCCCTTATCCAAATACTAAATAGATCAATGCATGATAATACTTGTTAATGAATAATGCCTCAAGTAATGACACTCATACTTGTTGACAAGACATAATTTCAACTAACTTTGATCTATTGGAATTTTGAGAATGCTTATTTCAAGAATTCAACTTGTGAAGTTCTTGTATGTGTGCATTCAAATATTTTGATATTGCCACATAATATTTCATAAAGTGTGTGACATCCTCAACCACCAATTTATGACAATCAAACTTTCAAAAATTTTAAAGTTTAAAGCATTCTAATTCTTTATTGTATAATGCAACTATGCTCTTGGTTGAGCACAACTAGTTCACATGGCCATTTACAAGGATGAAATCCTCCCATGACTAGTATTGAGTGTCATCTCAATTATACCAAGCGTTATTGTATACAAACAACAATATGCTTTTAAAAATTTTGTAAACTTCAATATCTACGATTGTAATGTTTGATGCCTTCAAACTTTCAAGTTTGTTGGCTATGACAATTACGCATCAATTGTTGTATTGCTCATCTATAGAAATTTGAGAGCAATTAGAAGTGAGGAATGTAATTCTAGATTCAAACATATTCTATTAGAATATTCATTCTAATAACTTCATTAGATATCAATGTTGTCAAATCATCTTGCCTTCAAGCATGATACAACAATCACATGATGTTCATGAAAAATCCTTGTGTCAAGCTAAGATTTTATTCATGTTCTACATATCCATTTACAAATGATATATCATGTTCTTTTAGACTCATTTATTTACGCACATGTTTATAAACATATTTTCCAATGTTGTATGTCTTATTTTCTAAAGAGTGAATTACATAAATCGTCCTTGTGGTTTGGTCAAAATAACTGATTTTGTCCTATCTTTTTTTCGGTGCGTTTCGTCCTCATGGTTTACAAATCTTACTGATTTTGTCCCTATCCTTTTTTTCGTTAGTGCAGTCCGTTAAGTGTTTTGCAGATTAGTCCTTCGTTAATAAATTTTGCACCGTTAGTCCTTATTTTTAAAATATAGTTTTCCCAATTAGTCCCTCCGTTAATAATAGTTTTCACCCGTTTTGTCCGTTTTATCCGCTTTCATTCGTTTTATCCGTTTCCTCCGTTTTTTGTTTTTGTCCGTTTACCGCATTGTTTTACGTTTTATGCATTTTCTTACATTTGTCCGTTTTATCCGTTTTGTCCGTTTATCTGTTTGATTCGTTTTTATCCGTTTCCCCGTTTATTTTCGTTTTTGTCCGTTTCTTTTGTTTTTAAAGTTTTTGTCCATTTTCTTACGTTTTGTCCGTTTTCTTCGTTTTATCGGTTTCATTCGTTTTTTTTCGTTTTCTTACATTTTGTCCGTTTTCTTATGTTTTGTCTGTTTCTTTTCGTTTTGTCTGTTGTTCTTACGTTTTGTCGTTTTTTCAAAAAAATTTTCAAATATTTTTTTATAAAATATGTCCGTTTTTTCAATATTTTTCGGAAATCTTTTAAGATTTAAAAAAAAATATATTTTTCGGAATTTTTTTTTCAATATGTCCGTTTTTTTTCTAAAAAATATTTGAAAAAAAAATATTTTTGTTCAAAATTTTTTTTTGAAATTATTTATTCAATTTTTTTTTAAATTTGATTTTTTTTTTCAATTTTTTTTTCGGAAATATTTTTTTTGCAAATTTTTTTTTGGAAATTTTTTTTTCAATTTTTTTTTGGGAAAAAATTTTCAATATGTTGAAATAGTACAAAAGCGAAAGAAAAGCGGACAAAATGTAAGAAAAGCAGACAAAACGTAAAACAGCGGCGGAAAAAAAGCGGACAAAAGCGTAAAAAAGCACGGCGGCGAATAAAATGTAAAAAGCGGTCAACGGATAAAAAGCGAACAAAAGCGGATAAAAGCGGACAAAAGCGTAAAAAGCATTTAACGAGCATATAAAAGCAGACGGCGATAAAAGCGTAAAAAGCGGACGAAAACGAAAAAGCGGGGAAGCGGATAAAAAATAGCAACGGATAAAAGCGGACAAAAACTATTATTAACGGAGGACTAATTGAGGAAAACTATATTTTAAAAATAAGGACTAACGGTGCAAAATTTATTAACGAAGGACTAACTCGCAAAACACTTAACGGACTGCACTAACGAAAAAAGTATAGGGACAAAATCCGTAAGATTTGTAAACCCGCGAGGGGAAAACGAAAAAAAAAGTATAAGGACAAAATCCGTTATTTTGACCAAACCATGAGACGATTTATGTAATTCACTCTTTTCTAAATCTTTCAGTGAAGTTCCATTCCAAACCGAACTTAACATTTTATCTTAGATGGAATGTTACTACCCACATCATATAAGATTTTAAAGAAAATAAACATAATACTCCCACTAGCTTTCAGAAATACTTAGAAATTATTTTATTTTAATTTTTAAACCAAAACTTGGATTTAATAGTTAAACATAAGAATCCTCTCCTAGATGCATGCATATATCCATTAATGGATTCTTGCCTTTTGTACATTTTCAAAGATTATGTAAATTCATAAAACTCCTTTGTATTACTTATCGTCATCCCAAAAGTAATCACACAACAAAGAGTTTTTGATATTCATTGTCAGATTTCATATAAATTGAAATTAAGTATGACAATCATAATCATTATATATTTAATGTGCCAAGGAAAGAATATTCAATCACAGTTAATCGCTTAAGTGTAATTAATAATCTTGTCACAAGCCATGCATTAAACACATGTACAATTTTGTCCATATGATTTTTACATAAAGAATTTTAAACCGCTAGGGTTTTCCTTCCTTTGAAGAAACTCATCTTAATTAAGATAAACCAAGTTTACAAAGTTGATTATCTCTTTGGACAGCATCTTAACATTCATAGTATGAATAATTTACCACAATTCAATATTAGGTAATATATCATTATGATTAACGGGTTTACCATGATCACATAAATCATATTTCTCATCATATCAAATATCGAGATATCCTTGCGGATCTATGAATGAGAATTCCATCATTTTGAGGTATATCATATTTGACCTCATCATGATATTCACTAGTGTATTTTAGAAGATTATGTGTTTTGTAATTGTAATTTAATCTCTTCAAGATCTAAACAAAACTCCCACTTGCTTTTGGAATTCAAAGACTATCTACAAATACTTCAGAAAGTAGAACAACACCAAATTGTTTTCTTTTGGGATATTACAAAACACATTGACAGTTCGTAAATCTTGTTCGTTAATAACCTACTCCATAAGTAGTTTTAACAATTCAAAACTTCAATATAAGACTCAATATGATTCATCACATTCCATACTAAAATGGTGTCTTATTAATCTTCTAGGTTTGAGTTTATTAAGTATATCCAATCAATACTCATTTTCTAACCTTGATAAATTTTGGAAGAAAAGAAGATATAGTTATCTTGAATCAAACAATGTAACAAATGTTTGATTCTTCTAACTGAACATTCCATATACATACAGTATTTCATTAGAATTAATATTGTAAGACAATCTAACAATATGTAAGATAAACATATTCCTTTTGGCTTACCTATTTACCAATTAAATCATCTTAATGGTAAAATAAAATTCCAAGCCAATTGCATGCTTTATAACTCAAGTACTTTTGATCAAGTCACTTCATGTCCATGTCTCAACTAGAAAACATAAACAGTTATAATCTCATTATACGTTATAAGTCATTTACCAATGACTTTATGTCTTAATAAGAAGACATAACAAGTTAACGTATTACTTTATATTATATGTCTTGTAATAATGAAAAGACTTCATGTTTGTGACTTTACAAAGAAACACATAAACATTTATAATTTAAAGTAATTATGAACACCACATCATGGTTTCAATTAATTTATTTTCAAGTTAATATACTACTCTATCTATTTATGTCATTCTAAAAATACATAAATATTTAAGATAGTATTACTTTATTTAATTATGTCATTCCATGAAGTGTCCAACTTAAGAAACTGCAAAAGCATCCACGCCCGATCCGCGACAAGTGGAGATTTACCTTGAGATTACAATCTAGCCAAGATCTCACTTAACCTAAAATGTAACTTCAAGTGTTTCTATATTTTGAATGACATAAGACATAAAAGTAGTCTATGTTATAATCTTGACACATGTTCTTTAAGCAAGACCATATTATTAGAAAGTTAATCTCTTACCTTACGATCAAGAGAATCCATTAATCATATTTGTATGTGTTGTTCCTTTGCACACAATAAATACTTCTCCCACTTGTGCATAGAACAACATCATATAGTAGATAAACACCATGACATTCGTTTGTTTATGTGAGCAATATGATAGTGTCATAGATATATAAGCATTACAAGTAGATGTAGGAACACTTAATTATCAAGGAAGCGTTCATGACTATCCTTGAGAATATGAATGTCTACATTTTGAAAGTAATGTATTATCTCAAGAAAATCTACCAAGATAATAAATCTTGTAACTCCCATCTGAATTTGACAACGTTACAATAATGTCTTATTCGAGAATACACCACAATACTCCCACCGGATTTGACAACATTGTAAGTGTTTCATTAACCGATGAAAATAGCGATGCTATTACGTTACTACCCCTTTGTAAGACCATTCGTAACAATTACTTAGGTACTAAAAGAGTGTATTCTACTATGTAGATGATGGGTCATCCATCAATGCTATTAACTTGAAAAATTGAGCATGTAATTTCTTCCTCAATGGGTCTACCATCGCCATAATGATGTGTAGCACCTTCAATTAGTCAAAACAAAACAACTAGATAAAATATACTAGTTTGTCTTTTACCAATTTTGCGGTAATTAGTCTAGCTTCTAATTTAATAACTCATAAAATGTCAAACATGTTTTCTAGTTGACCAAAATATCATATATGAATTCAATCACCAACAGAGGGTAATGAAATCTCTTAAGGAAAACATGGTATGCAATTTTCTTAACTATTAAAGTTGCTATGAGTTATATTAGAATTTAGACAATTCTAATGTTCCTAACATACCTTTCTCAATCATGAAATGGAATAGGATTGAGTCACACTCTTCTTCCATGGAAAAGAGTTTATGTTTGTCTTTTAGTAAATGTTTCTTGATCAAACATTCGTTTGAAAGCAGAACTAGATCAATTTACCAAAGCCCAAACTACGTTTACGGTTTAATGTTGCATTAATACAATCAAAAGAATTAACAAAATTCAATTTTAGTATTTTCGATAATTAAATCTTTCAAGAAAATAAAATACCCTTGGTCAATATTCATTTTAACCATAGAATTTTCCTTGAATCTAGGACCCTCATTATCATAGTTTCACCACATCAGTTGATCTGCTAGTGATGAAAGTATAGAATAGGTAATTGTCGAAGAACAATAATTGACAAACAAGTTTTCAATTCCTAGAAATTATGGGATTTACAATTTTGCCAAAACAATTAATGCAAAATGTAAGCATGTTTTATCCCATCTTATGCCTTAAGTCATAGATCTCACTAACTAACTTAATTAAGTTGTCTAATTTAGAAACTGCAAATCATTAAGCTGAGGTCTCACACAACAAAATAATTCACCTTGTCATTGTAATCTAGATCAAGGTCTCACATAACTAAATTACAACTTCAAGTGTTTCATATCATTAGATGGCATAAACTTAAATTTAAAGGGTACAATTTTTGACGTGTAATCAAAACTTATGTATAAAGAAGCATGCATACAACTTTATAACAAAATATTTTGAAAACCTTACATAAGATTTTAATTGCTAAGATTAAATTCTACAAAGTTTTAATCGATGCGTTGAGAAACTTACAACCTTGCACTAAGATGCTTCGTTACATAGAATGGTTATACTAGGTAGCTCAATCGAACTCACAGAGGCGAGGACGGTGTGGCCAAGCATAACCTTAGACATCCTTTCGGTGTATTGTGCGCACTTCTTTTAACCCGTTTTAGTTTCTTCTAGTGGGTGAGCCGTTCTAACTATTTAGTACAATCGCATCAATCGATTAAAAGTTCGAATAATACTTAGATAACAAATCGGTTTCGCCATTATTTAGTCCATTTAATTTTCTATTCATAAAACCCTTTTTGCTTACTAACATGTCAAACAATTATATAAACAAAAAAGCATTTTAATAAAAATTAAACATACCCAAATAATATAAACATATAACTAAACAATTTAACATATGTAAAAACAATTAGCCACATGTATAATTATTTCGATAAACGCTAATAAACAATTCTAGGCGTAAATAAATGCATACATTAACTAGGGCTTTCAACTACAAGGTAGATGAGCCACATACATCGACAAGTCGATTGCGTAAGCCAAAGTTAATAATATACCAATTAGCACGTGAATGAATTTTTATTAGTTATAATTGAGTCTTCCCAATTCAATAATTATCAAATAAATAGAACATGCGTGTATCAACTAAACAATTTATTACAAACAATACTCCATGGCAAAACATGCATGTTCCACCATGGATTCCATAACAATTATCACCCAAGATACGCATATTACATGGCACATAACAATTATTCATTAATTAACCACATAAAATTAGCATGCTACCTAGGGTTTCTACAAGTTTTACAAAATTAAAACCTAATAAATAATTAAAGGGTAATCGACCCTATTAAATAAAATTAGGGTTTGAATTCAAAACCCTAGAAACCATAAAAGCATGCATATAATCATAAAGATTCAATTTTATGTGTTTGATAATTAATTACATCATATTAACTACTCGTGATGCCATTGTTGGGATTTAATACTCATAACAATTATATAAAATCAAATAACATCATCAAGGCATGCAGTGAAGTAATTAGGAATAATACATGTAAGTAATTAACCGAACAAGAAAGTGCGTACCTTTTAGCAATTCAAGAATCAAACGATGATTAGAACAAGAACAAAAACCCAAAACCCTAACTTTAGGGTTTATATAATCGACCCAAAAGAATCGACCACCAAGGAATACACAAGCTCAAGCGTGCTTGTCCTTCGTTCTTATGCACGTCTTATTAGCGATTTGATGTGAAAAGCTAGTTCCTTGAATCACAAATAAAACCAAACACTTGTTTCTTTAGTTAAGCAAAATCGAAACCACTTATAGTGAGGGGTGTTCGATGGCCACAAAAGAAAGAGGAAGAAGAGGAGAAATTAGGTATATTGGTGATCCAAGGTTAGGAGAATAATGAATACAAGGGTTTGTATATATACATTCTCAAAACTTGGTGACCAAGAAATCCCACCTCCTTGGGTTGGGTAGCCCACGACCGGCCAAGCCATCCCAAAGGGATTCGGATCCTTCTTGTCCACTAATTTCATTCTTAGTCCTCGTAGTTTATACTTAACGACCGTTAACCAAACCTCGTTAAATATTTAACTATCGTTATGTTTTATTTCGTGACTAATAATTAATAATAACATTTTATATATTAATTATTAACATCAACTCTCATACGTAATGTGTGCAATCCCGAAGTCTCGAGTTCGAATCCGGTCATACTAATATTAATAATTATCCATAAACCTTTCATGGATGTCCTAAATCCTTTATAAAGGAGTATAGATAATAGTTTTTAAATTCGCCCCATGTGTGCGTTGCGTAGGTTGTCCTTCAAGGGCATCCTTGTCAATTCAGTTCGTAAAAACCATTGGCTTTCCAAGTCCACTAGCCTCTTGTTTTTATCCCTAAAAACATGGGACTTTCATCTCTATATAAGACTCTCTTTTGCTTAATCCTTTCATATTCATCAAACACATCTCTCGTTAGCTTATTAAGCATCTTAAAGAGTTTCAGAAGTTAATTACCCCGATTAAGAAAAAAAGAAGGAAGGATGAGTTCAAGAACCAAATTATTGATTGTGGCAGGAACAGTTGGATTAGTGGAAGCACTAAAAGATCAAGGCTTTGCAAGGTGGAACTACCCCATAAGGACCATTCACCATCACACCAAGAACAATCTGAGATCATTCAGTCAGTCAAAGAAGTTGTCTTCGCAGGCAGCCATGGCTTCAAGCAAAGGCATAGAGCAATCAGAAGAGTCATTGAGAAAAGTTATGTACTTGAGCTGTTGGGGTCCTAATTGATCATTTGTTAATCATGTCTTAGGTAGATAGATATAGATGAAATGTGTATGTAACTATTTTAGGTGTACAACCTTCATAATGAAATGAGAAATCCGATTATGATCAAAACTGTATACTGAAAATTATATATGCTATATGATATGTCAAGTTAGTTCTAAGCAATACACATTACAATATGATATCAACAGTAAAAATATCCGTATGACGAAGTATGTATGTATTCACTTGTCTTTTTGGATAACAATATGAAATTAGAACATACATCAATTCATATTAATTCTAGTAGCTAGCACAGAAAGAATTGTAATCAGAAAAAGGTGCAAGACAAAATGTAATTTCTCCAAGTCTCTTGGTATTTTAGGCTGGGTGTAGCAAGCTAGTCGACCGTTCGTCGGTCGGGGTTATCCGATGCATCGGCCCTGCTACGGCAACCCAAGAGGGATGTTCCCTCAGCAATGAAATGGAGAAGAGGGTCGACCGATTCAAATACAGACCACAACCAAAGAAGAATAACCGTTGCTTTATTATTAAAAACTCTTCTTTTAAAATTTAAACATTTTACACTTTAATTACATTACTTCTCTATTTATATATATACTTTCAAACACATTTTTTTTATACATTCTCATATTTCATCTAAAACAAATGTCTTTTGACCAATTCTTTTTTACATCCTCGGATGATGAAGATAAAGTTAGTAGCGATCTAGCATTTTTTACGGAAGCCGCTACTATGGTTATTCAAACTTCATCTTTTTCAATCCCAAGCAACCCACGAAACTAGGTGCGTAAAAGAGTTACCTCGAAAAATATAATTACTCCAAAAAAAACAATTAAGTTCAACGGACGTGGATGAATCTCACACCTCAGCCTAAAGAAGGCAAACCCAAAGCACCTATACTGCTTAAGACCTAACCAAGTGTAAGAAATAACATGCCATACTTATGCAAAATGAAATCAAAAAACAACCTATCTAATCTGACCACGGAGACTAATATCATAAGCATTAGCAAACTTCAATTGAGCATCAACCAGACCACAATCATCAAACTCATCATCGTAAGGGTATTGGTCATTAATATCTTCCTTCCATTGATCTAATAAGCTCCTCACGCCCACTCAACTACCACCTTTAGAACCG
The DNA here is from genome assembly GCA_022545495.1 of Chrysanthemum lavandulifolium. NCBI lineage: Eukaryota > Viridiplantae > Streptophyta > Magnoliopsida > Asterales > Asteraceae > Chrysanthemum > Chrysanthemum lavandulifolium. Next base: position 79,405,637 of record CM040246.1, read on the forward strand.
TCAAACGCCACAAAACTAGAAGTTTCATTGAATTATCAAGGACTTGATCATCATCACTATCCGAGATAACTAGATCGCCAACCTTAGAAAAAGAATTGTCTACCTTTTTCCCTTCTTTAACCATGTTAGGGGTGCTCTTCGAAATACAAAGAGGAGATGCATTGGGCGAACTTGGAATGCTTGCATAGTTTTTCACGTTATACTCACTCTATTTCAAAATAATTGTTTTCCCGACAAAAACATACAGAAATCAAAATTAAAGAAAAAAAATCATTTTCATTTTACTATATAAAAGTTTTACTTTTACCAATAAGTTAAATCTTTTTTTTAAACTTTGTAATAATAGTTTCAAATAGGGATGATCAAACTTCTATACCTACTTTTAGGAGTAGATAGGAAAAACAAAAATAGAAGTGTACACTAAAAATTTGGGAAGGAGGAAGTGAACTGTTTTCAAACCAACGGTTTTAAAATAAAGCCTTGGAGAAGAAGGTACGGGTGCGCCATAGGCAGATAACGCGACCAATGGCGCGAGCCACCATATCGATGGAGCCGCCACATGCGTTCGCGCCTCGTTATCCGCTATTTTCACTTTTTAATTATTATTATTTCTATTTATTTAAATGTATCGGTCAAGAAGAAAACGAATTGAATACCTTTAAAAATCTTATAAATACCATTTATTTAGACTAAAATCTGTAGTTGGTCCCTAAACTTGGCAAGACGCGTCGCGATGGAATAAACCCGCTTTTCATGGATTGGGTCACTATTTCAGTTTTTCACTCATTCTGAGTCATTTTGACAAAGTCAAGTCGATTTTTGTTTTGTAGTCGGTATTTTAGTCATCGCGCATTTATCTTTTATAACATTTATATTTTAAATTTTAATCTTTCATCCTCGTCTATCATCTCCCAACATTCATCATGGTCATCATCAAGCACTTTATTTGTTGGGCATTTGTCAAATCTGTAATTGATTGTTGAATCCTTGCGCGTGCAGTTTAGTTATAGGGAATAAGGTTTTAAAGATCAAATCTTGAAATTTAATGTTAGTTATTGCTTTTGTTTAGCCAAGAGTATCAGATTTAAAGCAATGCTGATACAATAAGTTGTTTATTATGCATAGCGATTGTACGTTGCACATGTTTTGGGGTTTTATGAGTTAGTTGCTTTATTTTCTTATCACTTGTTCGATGATGGTGATAGTTTGCATTCTCTCTATAATTTCTTATTGGGGTTTTATTTAAGTTACGTACTTGATTAGGCTGTGTCGTCCCCCATAAGATTAACCCGTGATGTTATAATTTTTGATCGAGTAACGGGTTGGGCTGGTTTACTACTTTGGTTAATTTTTCTATCAAAGTTTATAAGTAACGTTGTGTTGACTTTTGACTAAGATTCTATAAATTGCGTGTAAAGTTTATTATAGGTGTGCCTATGATATACCAACCTAAAGGCAATATGCTGAAGGTCTGGAAATAATATTGTGCTTCTTACTCATTTTTAAAATCAAGTCATGCATCAAATTCTCAATGTCAAATTGTTGAATAAACTACTCTACACACTACGTATTTGCCTCAGAAGCATCAGGCCTTGTTGCAAACTGCAGGTTACATTTTTTTGTGTTAATTCTCATCAGTTGGAAAGTATCCGAGTGATCCTGCTTTATAATACACAACACAACTTCTTGATGAAGTGTACAACATTTGAGTTTAGGAACCTTTAGAGTCTTGGAGTGTCATATAATGACTTCACTTCATCGTCGCTGCCACCTCGCGTGTCAAGATCTCGTTTCATATTAACCACAACAAACCCTCCTCACTCATATAAAACCTCAACCTCTTCGTTTAAGTACACCACTACTAATTAATTTTTTATTCAATTTTTCAAATAAACTAAATACATTTATTAAAATAAAAATACAAAACAAAATATTTAAAAAAGTTATAAATTTAAAAAATAAATAAATAAATAAAAGTGTAAACAAAGTCTAGTCCAGTTGTCTAGTTCCAAGTCTAGTCAAAAAAAAAAAAAAAAAAAAAAAAAAAAAAAAAACAAAACTTGTCTTCTTCGGGTATACTGCACACACACACACACTAAAACACACACTACAAACACACACTAGAAGCACACATACAAACGCTACAAATATTTCTTGGTCCCACCTTTGTCAGGCTCAACCTCTCGTCGTCCCCACGATTTCAAACCCAACGGCGAGCCACAACGAAGCTCCTCGGTGTGGCGGCGAGCCACGGCGGCCGGCCACGTAGGCGACGGCGAGCCCACGGCGAGCCCACACCTAGCACTCTTAGAATTATGTCTATATTGACAAAAGTGCAATGCTTTTATAATTGGATAGTTTTGTTTTTTTAACTTTCAATCTCTAAAGGAGGATGATATCCCCTCTTTATTATGGATGTAAATTTAAGAATTTTTTACACGGTGAACTCACATTTATTAACAGTTCTGTGTTTGTTCTTACATAAGCAATAGCTTTGAATGGATTTTGAGCATTTCGAGTGATTGCATGAAACCGATCCTTTTAAGGTATGTATCTGATTTTGTGTCAGTTGCTCTTTATGCTCTTACCCTTTTGAACTGAGACTAAAGCTCTGTTTCCAACACTTATAAGCATAAGGATAGAGAAATAGTTGAACTTATCCATTGTTTTGTTCATCAGATCTCTCATTTATAAGAATTCATAACTGATCATCATCTGTTTAATAACAATTTTCAGATAGAATGGACTGCTTACCAGATGCTGTCGTCCAACATATTTTATCAACCTTGAGAAATGCCAAAGATGTGGCATCTTGTAACTGCGTCTCCAAGAAATTTAATTAGGTTTGGAAACTGCATGCTAATGAGAACATGATGTTTGGCTTCATTGATGATATAATCATTGTTGTGAAATAAAGTGCTTGGTGATATAATCATCATTGTTTTGAAATAAAGTGCTTGGTGATTAACTGTATTGCAACAATGAACCAACAGAGGAGATGATGACCATGATGAATGTTGGGGAGATGATGATTTGGGGAGATGATGACAAGGATGAAAGATTAAGGGATAAAATATAAATGTGTTATCAAAATATTAATGTGTGGACTAAAATACCCCGATTACAAAACAAAAATCGACTTTGACTTTATCGAAGGTAAATTTAGCATTTAAAGGCCGTGTTTTGGACCTGTGACGATGAAAAGCAGGTTTGTCACTGCGATCTTTGAGTACAAGTTTAGGGACCAACGGTGTATTTTAGTCATTTATTTATGATGTTTTAACACACACTTATCAGTTCAACACAATATACTTATTACTTTCAAAATAATACATTTTCATTTAATTACGCTATGTATCCCAACAACAATGATCATTATGATGGTTACTTTCAATATGAACAGCGGTTTTTCAAGCTTATCAAGAGTTTCTATATTTGGGTAATCAAGAAACCTAGAGTTGGGTCCTAATACAAGAATACACATATCACGTTAACGAGAAGTGGCGGAACAACGATTTTTAGATGACTATTTTGACGGCGAAAACTACCCACCTAATTTGATGAAAGTGTGCTTTTTATATAGTAAATGAATTTTTTTTTGCGGGGCTCGGGAAATCCTATAACTTGAGTGATGAGAGAGCCGTTTTTTTGGGTTGAATGAAATGTTGTGAGTTATAGAGTTAAAAATTGACATGACAAACATTTTTTGCTATGACACGAGCTTATAAGACCACACTAGTCAAATCCAAAAAAATAATAGATACAACGGTTAAAGACTTTTACAGTTGTTATTACAAAATCCATCAGTTCCCCTAAAATTGTGACCATCTTGGAACCCTGGTGTCTATTAGTCAACTGCTAATAATGTAATCAACTTTCATTATTATAAAAGAAATGCCCCATGTTTTGGGTGTTATCGAAACCATACGCAGTATATAATTGGCATTTTTTTGGGGTAAAAGGTCAAAGCATTAAATATATTATTAAAAAATGTTTAAGTCAAAGGCGTGGGTGAATCACATATCTCAACCCGTTACATATCGGAAAACTACATGTGAATCTTACTTCCTATTCTCTAAACAAGAAAATAAACCGCTACTCAAAATGAACATTAGACTCCTCATAAACAAAATTACTTCCTACAAGCCCGGAAGCTTAGTACCATACATGTCATAAAAAGCATCCAAATTCTTTGAAAGATCGTAGACCTGATCCGTATAGATATCATAATCTTAGTCATCATAATAAACTTCACGATCGTGACCACCACCAAATAGAATTATTGACTCTTCAAAAGTGTTCACAACCTCCTTTTCATCACTGTCGGTATCAACAATCTCTCGTGTCACAATTCTCAATTTCCGGTCATTTTTCAAATTTATATTTTCATTAAACGTTTATTTTCCTATTAAATAAACGCTATCGCGTAATTGTTTATCTTGAACATTTAATTCCGACACTTCCAAAAATTTATTCCGATATATTTCTATTCTCATTTTAAGACTATAAAAATTATAATATGAGTTTACCCGGTGTTTTAAATTTATTTTGTATATAAATTGTTATATTTATATACTTCTACGGTTTTAAATAAATTCAATCCGATAATTATTATTTCACTCGGTTCTTGTAAGGAATGTATTTTTATAATTTTATGACTTCAATACATTTTATTTTGATCCGTTAAAATTTATTTTTAACTAACGCTACCCTAAATGCTCAAATGTGTATACAAGTTACTACTTATCTTCAATTAATTTCACAACTACTTACACTTATACCTTTAAATACATAATAAATAAATAAAAAAAAATGTTTTAGTAAACATTAATACCCCCTTGTCGGCACAAGGGGGTGAGTCACTTATAAATTTGCAAAATATCTTGTACTTATATCATTTTTTATACTACAAACACTACATACTCATCCATATTCACAAGGTGTAAAAATCTAATCTCTCTTCCTCTCTTCTCTACATAACCGGCCACCATAGGATCAAGAAGGAGGATCACCAAAATAATTTCAAGTCAAGTTTTTAACAATCTAGACACACTCTTAGTTTAGGTTTTGAAATAAAAACCTAGGGTGTTTAGGATTAACCTTTGTTCACTTCACCTCATCAAGTTAACTAGTAAGCATTTCATATTCATCATCATCTTTCATATTCATGTTGTGTTCATTTTATCATGTTTGAGTAAAGCATGCAATTTATATGGATGTTTATACCACTTAAATTGTTTTTAAGCACTATAAGTTTATATAAGTTATCCTATAATTACTCCTTGAAATATATCACATTTGGTGATGTCTAGGAACCCATGACACCCTAAGAAGGTGTATGGTAGGATTAGAATAACCGGAGTTGTTTTGAATTGGTTAGAATAGGTTTTCGCGTGAAAAACTCATTTCGACAAGTTTACTTAAGGGTCATCCATATTTTTGAATTCGGAATTTTAGACAGGTAAATAAAATTTTTGGCCTAGATATTTAGAAAATATACTTTAAAACGAAAACGTGGTCGCTTGAACGGGTTAAAATGGAGTTATAACGAAGAAGATATGAATTTTTCAAGTTAGGCGACGAAAACTATAAAATCCTGAAAATTCAGCATGCTACGTCTACTTTGTACGAGTCAAAAATGAGGCTTAGGCGTTATGAAGTGTGTCGACTTATCAAAAATATATTGGTATACTTTGATACGAAGCTAAGGATATATAAAACGTAGAAAACAGATTTGTAACGATTAAATTACACGTGTTTACATAAAGTTGCCGTAAATATATTAAATAAGCAAAACTTATATATTTCTATTAGACAAATATTACGGCCACAAATGACCATGTTGAGGGTCGTTTTTAACATGGATGTAGTACTTTTTATAACATGATGTCTTCTAGTAAAAGTGAGTACGCCTAGCCTATTTTCTAAAATGTCCGACCGTTCGTTAAGCGGAGTTGTAATGAATAAAATATGATTACTTAAACTTAGGCGAAAACCACCCTTAAACGATATTTTGGACACAAGTACCATACTTAACCTATATTTTTCTCTATGATCGAGACCTCTAGGATGAAAACTTAAATGCTAAAACTTTGAGATGATGATACAAGCTTCCCAAAACCGTTGAGTTCGTTTTCTAACGCTCGACGTGCATCATTTTACGGCTAGCTTTTCGAGGCCGTTTAGTCACTTTCATGAAATTGCCAAATGACATTATTTTACGACGAAAAGTTATAATTCCACAATAAATCACTAAATAACTATCGTAGGATATCGTTTCAACGTAAACACTTGTAAAGTAAATTATAAATTGTCAAGACGTTATAAGATTATTTTTCGACGATAGACTTTATTTTCAAAAGTGTACAAGTGGTATGGATATCATATGAGTTTGCATGCACGACATTGTTTCATGACTTATATTAGAGCATATCATTTATAATAGGTCGCGGTTAGATTGTTGCGTCTCATTTCTGTGCATCCACTCTGTCATCATAACTATTGCAACAGGTGAGTAATCACATCCCCTTTTTACCGTTTTTACTATATTTTTGGGGCGTAATGCATGAACCATTCTTGAGCTAAAATGATTACTACTTTTATTAACTCGTTTGACTAGAAGTTGTGAACTCGAATCAAATCCTTGAACTTAATTACGAAATTATGCCTTATTTGAACTTATTGAACCGTACGTACTATGACCCAAAATTCTCGCCTTATTGGTGGAGTGTGCAAATTCTCCCTTGTTCGGAGTGTTCTTAATTGTATATAATAGTTGTATGATGTACCATTCGTACATTCGCATTGTTAGTCTCCTATTAGTAGGTAGTATGGATAGCGCTATTAGAGGTCGACCAACCTCTCGTCCACTATGTTACGGGACGCATATTATTTATTCTAGGGGCTTTACCGGGCATACATTATTATATATGTGGTACTATATTGTGAACTATTATGACCACTTATACTTGACTACTTGACATGCTATATTTTGTGCAATGGGTTGTGAACACACAGGTTGTAAATTTTGTATGGGCGGAACTTGGAACTGAGTGGATTTACAATGCCTTTGCTTTGTGGACTATTTACGATGACCGAAACCTTTGACTCTCTCGGCGAGTTCTCTTATTTTACTGAAGCGTATATACTCACCAACTATTTTCATAGTTGACCCGTTTTCTCTCATGCATTTGGTGATCGTTAGTAAGCTTTTTCTACCGGGTCTTGCATAATGAAGTTTTCACTAGTCACTAGAAATCGTTATGTAATAAAGCGCAATATTTTGGAATCTAAACTTTGTAATATATTTGCCGATGTCGGCTAAACCGGTATTGTAATGGTATACTATTTCTTTTAATCTTAACGTTGGTATGTTCTATTATCTTGTGCTTATGTTCCTTTCCGTTACACCTCGTGTTTCCGCCTCCGCGAGGTGTGACAGTTGGCATCGAGCGAAAGGTTATAGAGAATGCCGATTTTTCAAAAATAAAAATCACGGTATAACCTGGAATAAATTTTTTTATTTCATTAAACATTGAACATCATCCGAGTCAACTAGTCCTATCGTTGCATTGTTAATCATAAATTATACATAGCACGATCAACTATGTCTAATTTATGAAGAACCATGCAATGATAAGAATGGTAGTTTTAAATCATGTTTAGTCGAGTCTTTGGAGTGCAGTCACTTTGAAATTGCATTGGTCGGTGGGTATGCATAGCATATTTTACGTTCACGTCTACATTACCGTCGTTGTTTATACCTTCTATTTTCCATCTTTCGACATGTTAGACATAGCATGTCTCTATTCCTGTCATATTTCGATCACTATAACACATATTTCAACCGTTCTACACCTCATCTGACTTCGTCCGAGTGTCATTTACTCAACCCGATGTTTTGGTCCATTGCAGGATCATGGCTGCAAGAAACACACGCTCAGGAGTCAACAACCACGCCGACATAAACAACAATGCCAACCCAAACAACAATGACAATCCAAACAACAACGCTGCTGGAATAGCGGATCTACTCGCCCAAATTATGACGCACCTTGATGCTAGACGAACCAACGTCGGAGAAGGTACTTCAAACACTGGTCATGGGTGCGGCTACAAAACTTTCATGCCATGCAAGCCAATGGAATTTTATGGTGCGGGGGTGCCATTGGATTTTGCTAACTGGTTCGAGAATGTTTAGTCGAAACTTAGTATCACGAAATGTCTTTGAAGGAAACAAGGTTGAGTTCTCTTGGTCTACTACAAGGTCGAGCATTGACACGGTGGAACAACAACTACTGAACCCGAGGAGAGGGGTGCGAATCGTTATCTTGGGAAGCATTTGAAACTACTAACGATGAGTCTGCAGAAAAGATGAAGTCTGTCGAAGCGAATTTTGGAATCACTTAATGGTTGGGGTAGAAGTCGACAAGTACACGATCCGTTCTGCGAGTTAACTAGGATGGTTCCTCACTTGGTTTCCACCGTGGAGAAGTTGATCGACCGATATATATGGGGTTGATCACGGAAATTAGGAGGGCGTCCACCTCGTCGAACCCAACCACTGCGTGACCGCTGGGCATGGCGTGTCGCTTGACAAATGATGTGATCGGTGCGGATAACTAACAAAAGCAAGCGACAATGGAAGCGGCGGCAGGAGGATCACCGGGAAGCGAGACCGGACCAAGCAAAACAAGAGGCAGCGAATAACTAGGAACTATGGGCGACCACTCGGGAGCGCAAAGGATATCTGTCCACATCCTATGTGTACTCGATGTAACTATCATCACTCGTGAGATTGCCCAAAGTGCAACAAATGTGTGCGGACGGGTCACCGCGCGAAATTGCTCAAACAAGGCGGGAACCAAGGACGGAGAAAAGCATGTTATGAGTGTGGAAGTCGGATCACCTTCGAATACTGTCCAAAGTTGAAAAGAACTCCCGACCAAGGAGGAAATCATCCAAACTGGCATTGGCAATAGAGGTCCACTAGAACCGAACATTGATGTTTCCCCATGCGTGGTCGAGCATTCTATCTGAGTGCGAGGAAGCCCGCAACGCGTGAATTGTACATTCTTTTGAACAACCACATTATTTCATACAACATGATCTTGGTGCATAACTTCCTTCAATTTTACCACGTTCACGACATCGATTAATTTGAGACCTAATGATATCGACCTTAGTTGTAATTTATTTTGTTGATTTGGTTTGATTTGTGTAAGCAATTCCAATATCGGCGAATCTTTCAAAGACTTCATTCAAAAGACTTGTTTCCTAGCTTGATCTAGTAGCGGTTCTGTTTGATGAGTTGCGAAAATCAAACTAAGAGACAAGTTTACTCAAGTCGGTTTAGTTTAATCTCATGCGGTTCTTGTTTGATGAGTTGTGAGATTAAATTAGAATCGACTACCTAAAGGTCTTTTGAGCTACGTTCGATATTGGGTAAGGTTACCTATCAAATCTAATCACGGCACGTACTTAGTTGAATGGGGAACCCATATGCATGAGCATTGACATGATCATTTAGATTATTCGTACGAGCATGAACTTTTAGAACCCTTGTCGAGGTTCGGACCATAGTATCATTAATCAAATCACGAGGACGTGATTCCTCTGACATGGGAAGAATGTCACAATTCTCAATTTCCGGTCATTTTTCAAATTTATATTTTCATTAAACGTTTATTTTCCTATTAAATAAATGCTATCGCGTAATTGTTTATCTTGAACATTTAATTCCAACACTTCCAAAAATTTATTCCGATATATTTTATTCTCATTTTAAGACTATAAAAATTATAATATGAGTTTACACAGTGTTTTAAATTTATTTTGTATATAAATTGTTATATTTATATACTACTGACGAGTTTTAAATAAATTCAATCCGATAATTATTATTTCACTCAGTTCTTGTAAGGAATGTATTTTTATAATGTGTATACAAGTTTCTACTTATCTTCAATTAATTTCACAACTACTTACACTTATACCTTTAAATTCATAATAAATAAATAAAAAAATGTTTTAGTAAACATTAATACCCCCTTGTCGACACAAGGGGTGAGTCACTTATAAATTTGCAAAATATCTTGTACTTATATCATTTTTTATACTACAAACACTACATACTCATCCATATTCACAAGGTGTAAAAATCTAATCTCTCTTCCTCTCTTCTCTACATAACCGGCCACTGATTAGTGTGTAAATACTCATCATTTTTGGTTAAATCTGAACTGCAAAACGTTTAAAATGATCGAATGCATCAAAATCGAAAATATTCCAAAATTGCATTTTATATGTTTCGGATGCAAAATGTTCAAAATCGGATGATAAATGAGCTAAGTTTGCATAATTGGCGTTTCGGTCCCCAAGTTTCAAAAGTTGTCGAAATAGTCCACGAGCACTTAATTTCAAAGAAAAATCACCAAAGGTCCCTTTAAAATCATAACTTGTCAAAATTAGTCCTTTGGTGAAAAATATCAAAAGTTTTGAGAAATTACAAAATTGGTCCTTCAGTTTAAAAATTGGCAAAAATGGTCCTTGGAAATTGGAAAATGTCAAGTTTGGTCCTTATACTATTGGAGCTTGTCACTTTTAGTCCCTTGGAGCAACTTTGTGAAAATGGCAGTTTTGGTCCCTTGAATTTCAGAAATTACACAAATAGTCCTTGATTGTTAAACCTTTACAAACCTTTGGACCTGTCAAAACCTTGTGACCCTTGCCTTTCCATTTGGACCCTTAACTTTTGGACTCCCCCTTTAAAATTAAAACCTTGGTCAACTCTCCCGGTCAAATAAGCAACCCCTTGGCGCCTTTTTCCTGTCTTCAACAAACACCTCTGCACACACTACCTCCCACACCTCATTTCAATCCCCACTCCCTTATCCTCCACCTCAACAAACCTCCAAGATACATTTAATGCACCGCCCATCTCACTCAACCCCAATTGGATAAAAGCAATTTGGCGCAAAATTTGATCAAACGGCTAAAACTTCTTAAGCCATCCAATGGTCCGTTATGATGGGATTAGCTCGAGTGGAGAGAGAGAAGTTTGGAATATAAAAGGAAGCAAGAAGAGAGAGAAAAGCGTAGATTTTAGTTTAAAATTTCCATTATGTCGTTTTTTATAAATGTCTTAGTTTAACTTAAAAGTTGTAATATTGTGTTTCTATGTATCAAACTAAGGTTATTTTATCATTATAAACTATTATCAAGTATCAATTCAAGTGTTTGTTCACATTTCATATTTTATGTCAACTGTTGCAATTTTCAATTTCAAAATCTCATGTTAAAGTTTCACATAGCTTATTTATGAGCTCAAACAAGCTTACATAAGCTCCTCATAGCTTTTGCTAAGCTCACATTCTAGTTTTAAGCAATTTTGGATTCTGGTCAACAAAAGTCAACTGAGTCATCAATTTGAAATGGAAATGGAAAATGGTGTTGCAGTGCTGGAATTGGGTTGATTTAGAATCTAATGGGTTGGATAATATAGGATAGAGTTCATTGGTTCATTGTTTCAAGCCATTGTGGCTAAGGACCATGTGTAAGTTATTTTCAAGTTCTATTGCATAATCTGTAGTTGCAGTCCTAAATAGTTTTAATCTGTTTATTAAGTTGTATTTAGAGTAGTTAAATTCAGTTTAAGTGTTTGCATTAACTAGTTCAGAGTTTAGCTTAATTAAAACTGCAAATCAGTGTTTAAAGGTGTGTTTGGATTGGGTGCTTAATCTGTGTTATAGGTTTATCCAGTAGTTAAAACCTGTTGCTTCATGCTTGTCTAGCTCATTTGAACTCATTGCAGTCATATTATTGCATCTGCATACAACCAAAGTCAAAATCACCAACCCACTGTCTTAATTGCTTAACTGTTGGATTTTTATAAAAGCATAGACTTGTTTTGTGTTTAGAATTCTTAGACAAAGCTTGCAGTAGCTTCATTTAATCATATAACATCATTTTCAGTTGGGAAATTAAGATCAAAACTCATGTAAGTCAAACTTTCAAAAGCGCTCAAAAGTCAAAAGTGTAAAACTGTTTGAGCCAAATGAAAGGATTTTTCATTGACTCATTTCTGAGCCAAATCAAGAGAAACTTGTTGTTTTTAAACTTCACTTGGTCTACTTTCTTGTTATCATTTTAGCAGAATTTTGTCAATTTTTTATAAGCTTAAAAACTGCTTATCAATATGGGCTTATATGCCTGTGCACCGCTACTGAATCGCTGCAGTGTTGTGCGGTTCTTGCCTCTGCTCTCATCTTAGCTCACTTAGGTTTGTTCTTTGGTTTAGAAGTTCTTACCCAGGTCTAGTTTAGGTTCCATAACTTGGTTTTCAATTTTAGCTTATTGGGAAGCTTGTACTTAAGCTCTAACTTAGTACCTGGAAACTGTTTTAGCACATGTAACTCAAATCATTCAAATCTGTTCAAACAGCTCAATAGTAGTTTAGGACAGTTGTGATAAGTTGCATTTGGGTAACTTTAGCATAATATAGCTTCTGTTTCAGTATTGGTGCTTGTTTGTAGCTTTTGGCTTTTCTCAAGTGCTTATTTATAAGCAGTTTCCACTACAGCCTCAATTTCCTTCACACAAGCACCTGTTTTTCCATTTTTCCTAGATTCTCTATATTATTTTAGACTTTTCTTGAATTTTTCAGATTTTTCTAAGCCTGTTTGCTATTTTTCTGCATTTAAATCAATTTTTAGCACTTTTTAAATAGCTTTTAATCCAATTAATTCAGAAAAGTTTCAAAAAAATAAGTTTTCATTTTTCTTAGATTAAGATAAATATAAAAAGACAAAAAAATATTTTTTCAGATTTTTCTTAGTTAAATTTGTATTTTTAAGCAATTTAAGTAGTTTTAAATAGTTTTAATTCATAGAAAATACAAAATAATCGAAAAAATATAAAAATAGTTTTGAAAATTCTCTTTGTTATTTTAGATTTTCTAAGTCATAATTTTATTTTCCTAGCTTTATTTCATATTTTCTTGTATTTTAGGTTATTATTTAATAGTTAAAAATAGTTTTTAATTAATAATAATTAGTTAAATAGTTATAAAAACAATTTTCTTTTTCTAAAAATTTTCTTTTATCATTAGGTTTGTAAAAATATCATTTTCATATTTTTAGGGTTAATCTTGCTTGATTTTATATTTTCATTTATACGTTACGTAGTTTTAAATTAAGTTTTATAAACATAAAAATCAAAAACATCATTTTGCAAATAGGGATAGCGTTTATTTAATAATTTTTTTTATCTTTTAACTTTCTTTAATTTGCATTTAAGCCTCGTATTTTATTTACTTTTTCTTTAGTTATAATAATTCAAATCCTTTTTCCGTTCAAATCTCTCGATAACTATCGTTTGGTGATTCATCGCATAGCTCATTTGGGACATAACGACCGGAAACACTATACTCTCCGGATCTTCATTGAATTCGTTTCGATCCATTTTAAGTTTCTTCGGTCGGCCATTCACAAGTGGCGGACATGTGAAAAACTTGACGGTTTGGAACGGATCAAATTTTAAGCGCCGTTCTTGGAGAGTGTCTTGATTATCTTCCGTCTAGCATTAGTGATTTGAATACTCACTCTTTGTTCATACCATCTAGCTATATATATATATATTTTCTTATAAAAATCCAAAAACCCAAAACATCTCAAAACCTAGAAAACACAAAAATATTTTTCTTTTGTTTCTCTATATATGTATAACCATAAAACTCAAAAATAATCTTCTTTCCCCATTTTCATAATTCCTTCCTTGGCTCGAGATTCCTTAGAGTTAACTCTAGTGCATGCGCACTCGTTCTTCTAGATCATTGAGTCCTGCGTGATCTAGCGAAATTCCTAGAAGACGTTCTCGTGAGCGTCTTTGCCCAAATAGTCGAACCCGAGATTCGTACTATTTCAAACAACAATATGGCGAGACGAGCGAACTATGGCGAAATGCTCCAAGCACCCACCGGGGTTATGGAGATGCCATCATTCTACCAAAGAATCAATTCGATCACTTTGAATTGAAGACATTTGATCGACTTGTGTCTACAAATCAATTCCACGGGTTTGATCGTGAAGACCCGTATGCACACATCCGATGGTTTAACAAGTTGACTTCAACTATCAATTTCAAGGATGTACCACAAAAAGTCATCAAGTTGATGCTATTTCCATTCTCACTTGAGGGGACGGCCGGTTGGTGGAAAAGAACCCCTCGATCTATCGAAACTTGGGAGGATCTTGTTCAAAAGTTTGTTAATTATTTCTTCCTCCATCAAAGGCGATTAATCTTAAAATGAAATTTCGGATTTCGTCAAAATTTCGATGAAAACTTTGGAGAGGCATGGGAGAGATTCAAAGATCTCCTCGAAATGCCCCATCATGAATTCACGGAGCTTCAACAAGTCAATATCTTTTATAATGGGTTGAGCGGTAACGATCAAGATTCTTTGAATGCAGCCATAGCAATATCTTGAATCGTAGACCTAAAGATGTGATTGAGATTTGCGAGCAAAAATCAAAAGTTCCTATTTCTCGCAACAAAGTCAATACTCCTAACACTCCTGCTTCTTCATCTAATAACTCTTCTGAGTTAGCCGCTCCGATAGCCGCTCTAACGGATGCTATCCGTTGTATGATTAAGGATGTAAAGGAAATCAAAAGCGAAATTCATAAGCCGGAACCAATCAAAGCCGTAAACAAGGTGTGTGAAACTTGTAGTGGTCCACATGCGTATTATGATTGTCAAGCAACCGATGCTTCCTTTTACCAAGCTCCCGTAGCTTCGGTAAACCACAATCAATACCGACCACAAGCTGATCCTCACTACCGTGCACCTAGCGGTATGACACCACCTGGTTTTCCTCCTGTGCAAAACCATGGTAATCAAAATCGCTTTGTTCGAATCAAGGACAAAATTTCAATAACTCTCAAAATTTCAATCAAAACGGAACAATTTCAACCAACCTTATCAAGCTCCAAATCATCAAAGTTATCAACAACCTTCTCAAGCTCCCATGCCAAATGACTTCATGAAAATTCTCGAGTCAAGAATCGTTCAATGCAAACTCGGATCAATAACATGAGAGTTGAGCTTAAAAGGAAATTGATACCACAATGTCTCGGCAGACAAATGAGTTAAAGAATATGATGAGCGGTTTCATGAACATGAATATGAACAAAGCTTCATCATCTTCCGGGGACTCCCAAGCAATACAATTCCTAATCCCAATGCCGAGTTGAAAGCCGTCACCACTGTAGTGGTAAGGCGCACAATGGACCTTCGACTCCTATGCCCCTCCTCCGTAGCATTGAGTCAAGTTACCAAGGATACAACGGACAAGGTGCAATTCTCAAGCCCACGGTACCGCACACGTCCCACCTTGATAGTCAAGCTTTAAGTCCGAACCCAAAGTTCGAAGAAAATCTGAGCGAAATGACTTCCATCCCGGCTCAAAAGTCTAGTCGACTTCCTTACCCATCAAGAATGAATGATGAGAAGCTCAAAGACAAAAACAAAGAGCAAATGGAAAAATTTTCCAAATCTTCAATGAGCTACACTTTGATATAAGCTTCGTTGATGCTCTCTCTAATGCCTAAATTTGCATCCACGCTTAAAGGCTTCTGACCAACAAAGATAAGCTATCCGAGATGGCTAAAACCCTCTCAATGAGAAATGCTCGGCGGTCCTTCTCAAAGCTTCCCAAAAGCTTGAAGACCACGGCGATTTTTAATCCCTTGTGATTTCTTGGGGATGGTTCAATGCTCCGCTTGGCGATCTTGGCGCTAGCATTAACCTCATGCCACTCTTAGTATGGAAGAAACTCTTCCTAAACTTTCACCCACTTGTATGACACTCGAGCTAGCGGACCGTACCATAACTCGTCCACTGGGATAGCCGAGGATGTCGTGATGAAAGTGGGAAAGTTTCACTTTCCTCTTGACTTTGTTGTAGTAGACTTGATCACGGATCCTAGAGTTCCCTCATCTTGGGAAGAGCTTTCTTGAGAGCAGTCGTGCTCGATTGATGTGTTTTTGAAGAGTTGACCATACGGGTTGACAACGAAGAGCTCGCATTGAATATCAACCAAAACTCCAAACCTCTATCCAAGCAGTGTTGCCACAATTGATCAAAAATCGAAAGATTCAATGCAACACTCTCAAATTTCATGGTTAAGAGGAGTCACCAAAAGCGTCTTGAGCTAAAAGCTTTGAAAATTAACCCCGGTTCAAACAAATGGTTTGAAAGTTGCACAGGGAAGTCAAGAGTGTTCTTGATGATGATGATGATCTAGAATCGGAGACTTCATCGAAGTGGTGGAAATTGCTAGCTCTATGAGCACACCACTTGTCCCACCTCCTAATCGGTTTGTCGCATCGAGTTTGTTAACTCGTGGATGAAACCAAACTCTCTTCGGTTTCATCTGAATTGGATGATGATGTTTGTGATCCAATGGGAGACATTCTTCCCATTGAAGAATTGCTCAAAATGATCCATCATCTTCTAGTCTTATTATTCCGACTCTTCCATCCCTTCCTCACTCCTCGATGAGGAAGATGAAAACTTTGGAATGAAGTCGATGCCTTTCTTAGTGATGAGTCAATTCCAGCGGAATTGATAATACTACTTTGATTCGGAGGGACATCCTTTTCTAGAAAATCATTGATTGAAGAACCGTTTCCCACCCTCCCTCCCGGACATCTTATTGACAATCACCATCTAAGCTTCAAGTTTAAGCTTAAAATGTCAAAATGGTGATTTGCTTCTTTCGATGAGGAATGGACTTGCATTCTCATGTACGTCTTTATTCCATTCTTCACAGATGGTGTGGTTGCTCTTTCCTTTTCTCTTTCGGAATGAGGACACCATTTTGACCCCGTATCATCCTTTATAGTTTCTACTATTAACAATACCGCGGTTATATCTCGTCGGTGTGGAACTTTCGATGTTCATATGCTTTTTAACATTGTGAGCGAAAGTCCGATCGAGATTGGTTTTCCAACGTTACTTTCCCCATGAACAAATGAATACGGGGTCGAGTCAAGCTAGCGACTCGGAATCAAAACATAGCATGCCATATGGGTTTTCACCCATATTTCGACTTCTTTCTATCTTTCTACCACCCTAGTGTGGGGGGTTGCCCATGTTGTGTATATATGCAAGTTTCTAAAAAAAAAAAAAAAAAAAAATCCTTTCAAATAATGGCCGTAGTATTTCCCTTTTACGTTCGGTTTCGCATAACCACGGTACTTTGAATATTGAGGGCAATATTCATTTCTAAGTGTGGGGAATTCTCACGAATTTTATCATGTAATTATACCGCTTTAATTCCCGTTTTGGCAAAAAAAATTTTGGAGTAAGTGTTCTACACTCACTCAACTTATGGTTATCGATCGCTTTGTCTAATAAACAAAATGATTGGCTAATCCAGAGCAAGCGGCTCTTGGTAAAGATATCTCAAATCCGTTGACGGCTTGCAATTTGCCCAAAATTGTATGGTATTATTCACCATATCCTTATAAGTGAAGAGTTGGCTAGCCCGCAAGTTTATGGCTTGTGGTAAAGGCGATGGAAAAACCATAATTGGTAATCGACTCACCAAAGATAATATTGATAATTTATCTAAGAGTTGGCTAGTCCGAAGCAAACGGCTTTTGGTAAAGACAAATCAAATCCGTTGGAAGGCGGTGGTTTGCTCAAAATCACATGGTTATCGGTGTACCATGGTTCTTACTTGAACTGAAACATTTGGATACTCGAGTAATGGCTTTTGGTAAAGAGATTCAAATCTATTAAGTTTTTCTCAAAAGATTGCTAGGGACTAGCAATAGTTTAATGTGGGGATTGATGAGTGTGTAAATACTCATCATTTTGGTTAAATCTGAGCAAAACGTTTAAAATGCTCGAAATGCATTAAAATCTGAAAATATTCCAAAATTGCATTTATATGTTTCGGATGCAAAATGTTCAAAATCGGATGAAAATGAGCTAAGTTTGCATAATTGGCGGTTTAGTCCCCAAGTTTCAAAAGTTGTCGAAAATAGTCCTGAGCACTTAATTTCAAAGAAAAATCACCAAAGGTCCCTTTAAAATCATAACTTGTCAAAATTAGTCCTTTGGTGAAAAATATCAAAAGTTTTGAGAAATTACAAAATTGGTCCTTCAAGTTTAAAAATTGGCAAAAATGGTCCTTGGAAATTGGAAAATGTCAAGTTTGGTCCTTATACTATTGGAGATTGTCACTTTTAGTCCCTTGGAGCAACTTTGTGAAAATGGCAGCTTTGGTCCCTTGAATTTCAGAAATTACACAAATAGTCCTTGATTGTTAAACCTTTACAAACCTTTGGACCTGTCAAAACCTTGTGACCCCTGCCTTTCCATTTGGACCTTCACTTTTGGACTCCCCCTTTAATATTAAAACCTTGGTCAACTCTCCCAGTCAAATAAGCAACCCCCTTGGCGCCTTTTTCCTGTCTTCTTCAACAAACACCTCTGCAACACACTACCTCCCACACCTCCAGCTTGCAGTAGCTTCATTTAATCATATAACATCATTTTCAGTTGGGAAATTAAGATCAAAACTCATGTAAGTCAAACTTTCAAAAACTGCTCAAAAGTCAAAAGTGTAAAACCTGTTTTGAGCCAAACTGAAAGGATTTTTCAATGACTCATTTCTGAGCCAAATCAAGAGAAACTTGGTGTTTTTAAACTTCACTTGGTCTACTTTCTTGTTATCATTTTAGCAGAATTTTGTCAATTTTTTATAAGCTTAAAAACTGCTTATCAATATGGGCTTATATGCCCTGTCAACATCCTTGACCGAATCAGCAGTGTTGTGCGGGTTCTTGCACCCACCTGAGCTCATCTTAGCTCACTTAGGTCATTCTTTGGTTTAGAAGTTCTTACCAGTCTAGTTTAGGTTCCATAACTTGGTTTTCAATTTTAGCTTATTAGGAAGCTTGTACTTAAGCTCTAACTTAGTACACAGAAGCTGTTTTTAGCACATGTAACTCAAATCATTCAAATCTGTTCAAACAGCTCAATAGTAGTTTAGGACAGTTGTGATAAGTTGCATTTGGGTAATTTTAGCATAATCTAGCTTCTGTTTCAGTATTGGTGCTTGTTTGTAGCTTTTGGCTTTTCTCAAGTGCTTATTTATAAGCAGTTTCCACTACTGACCTCAATTTCCTTCACACAAGCACTGTTTTCCATTTTTCCTAGATTCTCTATATTATTTTAGACTTTTCTTGAATTTTGATTTTTCTAAGCCTGTTTGCTATTTTTACGCATTTAAATCACACAGATGGTGTGGTTGCTCTTTCCCTTTTCTCTTCGGAATGAGGACACCATTTTGACCCAGTATCATCCTTTATAGTTTCTACTATTAACAATACCAGCGGTTATATCTCGTCGGTGTGGAACTTCGATGTTCATATGCTTTTTAACATTGTGAGCGAAAGTCCGTCGAGATTGGTTTTCACGTTACTTTCCCGTGAACAAATGAATACGGGGTCGAGTCAAGCTAGCGACTCGGGAATCAAAAGAGTAGCATGCCATATGGGTTTCACCCGTATTTCGACTTCTTTCTATCTTTCTACCACCCTAGTGTGGGGGGTTGCCCGCATGTTGTGTATATATGCAAGTTTCTAAAAAAAAAAAAAAAAAAATCCTTTCAAATAATGGTAGTAGTATTTCCTTTTCGTTCTTTGTTTCGGCATAACTCGCGGTGCACTTTGAATATTGAGGGCAATATTCATTTCTAAGTGTGGGGGAATTCTCACGAATTTTATCATGTAATTATCTGCTTTAATTCCCGTTTTGGCAAAAAAAATTTTGGAGTAAGTGTTCTACACTCACTCAACTTATGGTTATCGATCACTTGTCTAATAAACAAAATGATTGGCTAATCCGAGAGCAGCGGCTCTTGGTAAAGATATCTCAAATCCGTTGACGACTTGCAATTTGCCCAAAATTGTATGGTATTATTCGCGTATATCCTTATAAGTGAAGAGTTGGCTAGCCCATGAGTTTATGGCTTGTGGTAAAGCGATGGAAAAACCATAATTGGTAATCGACTCACCAAAGATAATATTGATAATTTATCTAAGAGTTGGCTAGTCCAGAGCAAGCGGCTTACGGTAAAGACAAATCAAATCCGTTGGAAGGCGGTGGTTTGCTCAAAATCACATGGTTATCGGTGTACCATGGTTCTTACTTGAGCTGAAACATTTGGATACTCAGAAGTAATGGCTTTTGGTAAAGAGATTCAAATCTATTAAGTTTTTCTCAAAAGATTGCTAGGGACTAGCAATAGTTTAATGTGGGGGATTGATGAGTGTGTAAATCTCGTCGTTTTGGTTAAATCGAGCTATAAAGCGTTTAAAATGCTCGAAATGCATTAAAATCTGAAAATATTCCAAAATTGCATTTATATGTTTCGGATGCAAAATGTTCAAAATCGGATGAAAAATGAGCTAAGTTTGCATAATTGGCGGTTTCAGTCCCCAGTTTCAAAAGTTATCGAAATAGTCCACTGAGCACTTAATTTCAAAGAAAAATCACCAAAGGTCCCTTTAAAATCATAACTTGTCAAAATTAGTCCTTTGGTGAAAAATATCAAAAGTTTTGAGAAATTACAAAATTGGTCCTTGAGTTTAAAATTGGCAAAAATGGTCCTTGGAAATTGGAAAATGTCAAGTTTGGTCCTTATACTATTGGAGATTGTCACTTTTAGTCCCTTGGAGCAACTTTGTGAAAATGGCGACTTTGGTCCCTTGAATTTGAAATTACAAATAGTCCTTGATTGTTAAACCTTTACAAACCTTTGGACTGTCAAAACCTTGTGACCCCTGCCTTTCCATTTGGACCTTCACTTTTGGACTCCCCTTTAATATTAAACCTTAGTCGACTCTCCCATCAAATAAGCAACCCTTGGCGCCTTTTCCCTCTTCTTGAACAAACACCTCTGCAACACACTACCTCCCGCCTCCACTTGCAGATGCTTCATTTAATCATATAACATCATTTTCGGTTGGGAAATTAAGATCAAAACTCATGTAAGTCAAACTTTCAAAAGCTCTCAAAAGTCGAAAGTGTAAAACTGTTTTGAGCCAATGAAAGGATTTTTCAATGACTCATTTTGAGCCAAATCAAGAGAAACTTGGTGTTTTAAACTTCACTTGGTCTACTTTCTTGTTATCATTTTAGCGAAATTTTGTCAATTTTTATAAGCTTAAAAGCGCTTATCAATATGGGCTTATATGCCTATGTCTGCTGAGCTAGGCTGCAGGTGTTGTCGCGATTCTTGCAACCTGCCTGAGCTCATCTTAG
Organism: Chrysanthemum lavandulifolium; assembly: GCA_022545495.1. Lineage (NCBI taxonomy): Eukaryota > Viridiplantae > Streptophyta > Magnoliopsida > Asterales > Asteraceae > Chrysanthemum > Chrysanthemum lavandulifolium. The sequence continues at coordinate 79,426,976 of CM040246.1, forward strand.
CTCACTTAGTGCATTCTTTGGTTTAGAAGTTCTTACCAGGTCTAGTTTAGGTTCCATAACTTGGTTTTCAATTTTAGCTTATTAGGAAGCTTGTGACTTAGCTCTAACTTAGTACACAGGCTGTTTTAGCACATGTAACTCGAATCATTCAAATCTGTTCAAACGACTCAATAGTAGTTTAGGACGGTTGTGATAAGTTGCATTGGGGTAATTTTAGCATAATCTAACTTACATTTGATATTGGTGCTTGTTTGTAGCTTTTGGCTTTTCTCAGTCTTGTTATAAGCGGTTCCACTCTGACCTCAATTTCCTTCACACAAGCACTGTTTTCCATTTTCCTAGATTCTCTATATTATTTTAGACTTTTCTTGAATTTTGATTTTTCTAAGCTGTTTGCTATTTTTACGCATTTAAATCAATTTTTAGCACTTTTTAAATAGCTTTTAATCCAATTAATTCAGCAAAGTTTCAAAAAAATAAGTTTTCATTTTTCTTAGATTAAGATGAATATAAAAAGACAAAAAAATTATTTTTTTCAGATTTTTCTTAGTTAAATTTGTATTTTTAAGCAATTTAAGTAGTTTTAAATAGTTTTTAATTCATAGAAAATACAAAAATAATCAGAAAAATATAAAAATAGTTTTGAAAATTCTCTTTTGTTATTTTAGATTTTTCTAAGTCATAATTTTATTTTTCTAGCCTTATTTCATATTTTCTTGTATTTTAGGTTATTATTTAATAGTTAAAAATAGTTTTTAATTAATAATAATTAGTTAAATAGTTATAAAAACAATTTTCTTTTCTAAAAATTTTCTTTTATCATTAGGTTTGTAAAAATATCATTTCATATTTTTAGGGTTATCTTGCTTGAGTTTTATATTTTCATTTATCGTTACGTAGTTTTAAATTAAGTTTTATAAACATAAAATCAAAAACATCATTTTGCAAATAGTGATAGCGTTTATTTAATATTTTTATCTTTTAACTTTCTTTAATTTGCATTTAAGCCTCTGTATTTTATTTACTTTTTCCTTAGTTATAATAATTCAAATCCTTTTCCGTTCAAATCTACCGATCGCTATCGTTTGGTGATTCATCGCATAGCTCGTTGGGACATAACGACCGGAAACACTATACTCTCCGGATCTTCATTGCATTCGTTTGATCCGTTTTAAGTTTCTTCCACGGTCGGCCATTCGCTGTGGTGGGCTTGTGTGAAAACAGGCGGTTTGGAATGGATCGACCACCATAGGATCAGAAGGAGGATCGCCAAAATAATTTCAAGTCAAGTTTTTAACAATCTAGACACACTCTTAGTTTAGGTTTTGAAATAAAAACCTATGGTGTTTAGGATTAACCTTTGTTCACTTCACCTCATCAAGTTAACTAGTAAGCATTTCATATTCATCATCATCTTTCATATTCATGTTGTGTTCATTTTATCATGTTTGAGTAAAGCATGCAATTTATATGGATGTTTATACCACTTAAATTGTTTTAAAGCACTATAAGTTTATATAAGTTATCCTATAATTACTCCTTGAAATATATCACATTTGGTAATGTCTAGAACCCATGACACCCCAGAAGGTGTATGGTAGGATTATAATAACTTGGAGTTGTTTTGAATTGGTTAGAATAGGTTTTTGGCGTGAAAAACTCATTTCGACAAGTTTACTTAAGGGTCTGTCCATATTTTTGAATTCTGGAATTTTTGACGGTAGATAAAAATTTTGTGCTAGATATTTAGAAAATATACTTTAAAAGCAGCGTGGTCGCTTGAGCAGGTTAAAGCGGAGTTATAACGAAGAAGATATGAATTTTTCAAGTTAGGCGAAAACTATAAAATCACGAAAATTGACAGTATTCACGTCTACTTTATGCGAGTCAAAAATGAGGCTTAGGCGTTATGAAATGTCGACTTATCAAAATATATTGGTATACTTTGATACGAAGCTAAGGATATATAAGCGTGAAAACATATTTGTGTGATTAAATTACTGCGTGTTTACATAAAGTTGCCGTAACTATATTAAATAAGCAAAACTTATATATTCTATTAGACAAATATTACATTGCAAATGACCATGTTGAGGTCGTTTTAACATGGATGTAGTACTTTTTATAACATGATGTCTTCTAGTAAAATTGAGTCGCCTAGCCTATTTTCCAAAATGTCAGACCGTTCGTTAAGCGGGTTGTAATGAATAAAATATGATTACTTAAACTTGGCGAAAACCACCCTCAAACGATATTTTGGACACAAGTACCATACTTAACCTATATTTTTCTCTATGATCGAGACCTCTAGGATGAAAACTTAAATGCTAAAACTTTGAGATGATGATACAAGCTTCCCAAAACCGTTGAGTTCGTTTCTAACGCTCGGCGTGCATCATTCACGTCTAGCTTTTCGAGGCCGTTTAGTCACTTTCATGAAATTGCCAAATGACATTATTTTCTGACGAAAAGTTATAATTCAATAAATCACTAAATAACTATAAATGCGATATCGTTTCAACGTAAACACTTGTAAAGTAAATTATAAATTGTCAAGGCGTTATAAGATTATTTTTCGGCGATAGACTTTATTTTCAAAAGTGTACAAGTGGTATGGATATCATATGAGTTTGCATGCGACATTGTTTCATGACTTATATTAGAGCATATCATTTATAATAGGTCGGCGGTTAGGTATTGCGTCTCATTTCTGTGCATCCGCTCTGTCATCATAACTATTGCAACGGTGAGTAATCGCATCCCTTTTACGTTTTTACTATATTTTGGGGCGTAATGCATGAACCATTCTTGAGCTAAAATAATTACTACTTTTATTAACTCGTTTGACTAGAACTTGTGAACTGAATCAAATCCTTGAACTTAATTACGAAATTATGCCTTATTTGAACTTATTGAACCGTCGTACTATGACCCAAAATTCTCGCCTTATTGGTGGAGTGTGCAAATTCTCCTTGTTGGGTGTTCTTAATTGTATATAATAGTTGTATGATGTACCGTTGATTACATTCGCATTGTTAGTCTCTATTAGTAGGTAGTATGGATAGCGCTATTAGAGGTCGGCCAACCTCTCGTCCACTATGTTCTGATACGCATATTATTTATTCTAGGGGCTTTCTGGGCATACATTATTATATATGTGGTACTATATTGTGAACTATTATGACCACTTATACTTGACTACTTGACGTGCTATATTTTGTGCAATGGGTTGTGAACACCACGGGTTGCAAGTTTTGTATAGGCGGAACTTGGGCCGAGTGGATTACAATGCCTTTGCTTTGTGGACTATTTGATGACGAAACCTTTGACTCTCTACAGCGAGGTTCTCTTATTTTCTGGCGTGTATACTCACCAACTATTTTCATAGTTGACCCGTTTTCTCTCATGCATTTGGTGATCGTTAGTAGCTTTTTCTATCGGTCTTGCATAATGAAGTTTTCACTTGTCACTACAAATCATTATGTAATAAAGCAATATTTTGGAATCTAAACTTTGTAATATATTTAGATGTCGGCTAAAGCTGTATTGTAATGGTATACTATTTCTTTTTATTCTTAACGTTGGTATGTTCTATTATCTTGTGCTTATGTTCCTTTCGTTACACCTCATGTTTCCGCCTCTGCGAGGGTGTGACATCTCGCACCTTAGAAAATGGGTTAACCCTCTTACTAGAAGAAGTAGAGCGGAGAAAAAGTAGAACTAGACTTACTAACATGACTGCGCTTCTCTTTCATAACACTCCATGGCGGTTCTTGTGATACATTACCGATCTTGAGATCCATCATCCTTAGCTTCCTTTTATTACCGGATAATCAACATTTTAATAGGATGACTATCATCATTCAAGAGTAACTTTTCCATCAATAATTAGCTTTTAAGCTCCCCATTTTCTCAACAATAGGGTAGGAGGAACCGCTTAGCTTCCATTGTCTTGCCGAAATCCAAGTCGACCTCATCCTTAGCCACGACATCAGTAGGAATGCCACATTCATCAATATCTATCGTATCAAGGGCTTCAAACATATTTGATGTAGCAACTTTCGTCTCACTCGTACTAGCCACATCAGTGGCCTTCTTCTTTATAGTATCCACCTTCTTGGCAATTTTATATCATAATACTTGCGGCTTTTCCAAATATGTAGCCTCCTGTTTTGAACTATAAAACCAGTGGCTTTACATCTAATCGAATCTATATAAACTCTTCTTCAATGCTTTCAACTTCATCTTCATCAAACATTAACACAAATCTCGAAAAACCATTTGACTTAGAAAGTAGGAATGAGTTCAAAAAACTAGATCACTCATTGTTGCAGGAACGGTTGGATTGGTTGAGGCACTCAAGGATCAAGGCTTTGCAACGTAGAACTATACCATCAGGACCATCCACCACCATGCAAAGTCCAACATTCGATCAGTCACTCAATCAAAGTGATTTACACAGGAAGTCGTGGCTTCAAGCAAAGGCCTAGAGCAATCAGAAGAGTCATTGAGAAAGTTATGTGTTTGACTTACTGGATGTAATGCACTTTTATTTTATGTAGCTAGATGTAATGCAGATTTTGTTATGTATGATGTATAGCCTTCATTTAATAAAAGAAATATTGTTTTCTTTGATCAAGACCATTGAATAATATGCGTCTAAACTAATAGTTTTATATCAACTGATCCAATTTCACAGTGAAATGCTTTGCTAAATAACGTATGTTACTTGTATAGTCGTATACTTTGGTTTTTAATATAGGGCAAATGACAAAAAATTGCATCGAACTTGACACTTTATGTGATTATGTGTAATTATATTTTTTAACTTGTGTATGTCTTGAACTTTCAAATTCGATCATTATATGTATTTTGTGACTATTTGCCATGTAAAATGACCATTTACCCTTCAAAATTAAAAAATTAAGGGTAAAATAGTCACAAAATACACATAATCAATTTTGAAAGTTCGATCTGTGATAAGAAAAAAATAGTTGGCTACACGCTGATCATCTGACGTGTCGAGTTCGATCGTTTTTTTGTCGTTTCTCTTTAATATACAACTAAGGGTTTTTTTATTTTTATTTTCTTATTTTTAAGTAAAAGGTTTATGATCTTTTTGCAACTAATTCATGGGGTTTGAACCCACCTCAATGTAGACTCAAACCTGATAAAGCTCTCCCTAACCTTTTCAGAAGTTTGGCGACGCCTCTCTAGAGTTGTTTATAACTAAGTTTATAATTTGCCAATACATGCAGTATTAAAATACTTAATTACCAGTTACCGGTTTAAAATATATATCACTAGCCGTGACCAAAAACCGGCTGATCTACATCGGTTTTAGACCGTAAGCGGTTGATTAGGGAAAAACCCGTGGTTAGTACACGGTTTTAAATCTATACTTTGGACGGTTCTTAACCGAACCGGTTGGGAAACGTTTTGTGAAAACCGGTTAGTAACCGGTTTTTTTTACCGTTGCAGGCCACTGAGAATGAGAAATAGGAGCATACAACAATGTTTGTTGCCGTTTTTTTTGTTTCCTACCGGTTTTTTTGCCGTTTTTTTCACCATTTAAGCCTAAAATATTTAGTATAAATACCCATCTTGAGTTTGGTTTACTTACAACAATCAAACTCTCTCAAAATCACTCTTGAAACAATCAAATAGCTCACAAAATGGCAACTCAAAGTTCTTCAACTTCCACCGGTGTTGGTTCTTCAAATGAACCGACGATTGCAACATATAAATAAAAAGTATTGCAAAGCACTCAAAACCGTTCTGGATGAGGGTCAAGCATCTATGTCACGAGAGGGGGGTCTTTTTTCATATGAGGCGGATCGGACTCGACAACAATTCGCAAGCTTTATAATTCAAGAAGCTTTGTCGTTTAACCACTTCGACAACCTGAGATTAACCAAGGTGCTTCAAAATTGTCTTCAACCGCGATATAATTAAGTAAGTCGTTCTAATCTTAAACGTGATGCACTTAAAATGTAGAAAAAGGCTAAACTCGAAATCATAAAAGGTTTTGAAAATTTAAATACAAATGTAATTAAGTACAACGGAGGTGGATGAATCTCACACCTCAGCCCAAAGAAGGCAAACCCAAAGCACCTATACTGCTTAAGACCTAACCAAGTGTAATAAATGACATGCCATACTTATTCAAAATGAAATAAAAAAACAACCTATCTAATCTGACCACGGAGACTAATATCATAAGCATTAGCAAACCTCAATTGAGCATCAATCAGACCACAATCATCAAACTCATCATCGTAAGGGTATTGGTCATTAATATCTTCCTTCCATTGATCTAATAAGCTCCTCATGCCTCTTCACTAACACCTTTAGAACCGTCAAGCGCCATAAAACTAAGTTTCATTGAATTATCAAGGACTTGATCATCATCACTATCCGAGATAACTAGATCGCCAACCTTAGAAAAAGAATTGTCTACCTTTTCCCTTCTTTAACCATGTTGGGTTGCTCTTGAAATACAAAGAAGAGGCGCATTATTTATTTATGATGTTTTAACACACACTTATCAGTTCAACACAATATACTTATTACTTTCAAAATAATACATTTTCATTTAATTACGCTATGTATCCCAACAATGATCATTATGATGGTTACTTTCAATATGAACCGAAAACGGTTTTTTTCAAGCTTATCAAGAGTTTCTATATTTGGGTAATCAAGAAACCTAGAGTTCGGGTCCTAATACAAGAATACACATATCACGTTAACGAGAAGTGGCGGAACAACGATTTTTAGATGACTATTTTGACGACGAAAACTACCCACCTAATTTGATGAAAGTGTGCTTTTTATATAGTAAATGAATTTTTTTTTGCGGGGCTCGGGAAATAATCCTATAACTTGAGTGATGAGAGCCTTTTTTGGGTTGAATGAAATGTTGTGAGTTATAGAGTTAAAAATTGACATGACAAACATTTTTTGCTATGACACGAGCTTATAAGACCACACTAGTCAAATCCAAAAAATAATAGATACAACGGTTAAAGACTTTTACAGTTGTTATTACAAAATCCATCAGTTCCCCTAAAATTGTGACCATCTTGGAACCCTTGTGTCTATTAGTCAACTGCTAATAATGTAATCAACTTTCATTATTATAAAAGAAATGCCCCATGTTTTGGGTGTTATCGAAACCATATGCAGTATATAATTGGCATTTTTTTTGGTAAAAGGTCAAAGACCCGCTAAATATATTATTCTAAAAAACGTTTAAGTACAAAGGGCATGGGTGAATCACATATCTCAACCCGTTACATATGCGGAAAAGCTTACATAACAAGATACTTCCTATTCTCTAAACAAGAAAATAAACTGCTACTCAAAATGAACATTAGACTCCTACGCAAACAAAATTACTTCCTACCAAGGCCTTGAAGCTTAGTACCATACATGTCATAAAAAGCATCCAAATTCCTTGAAAAATCGTAGACATGATCCGTATATATATCATAATCTTAGTCATCATAATAAACTTCACGATCGTGACCACCACCAAATAGAATTATTGACTCTTCAAAAGTGTTCACAACCTCCTTTTCATCAGTGTCGGTATCAACAATCTCTCGCACCTTAGAAAATGGGTTAACCCTCTTACTAGAAGAAGTAGACGGAGAAAAAGTAGAACTAGACTTACTAACCGCGGCCTGCGCCTTCTCTTTCATAACACTCACAAGCGGTTCTTGTGATACATTACCAGTCTTCTGAGATCCATCATCCTTAGCTTCCTTTTTATTACCCGGATAATCAACATTTTTAATAGGATGACTATCATCATTCACAAGAGTAACTTTTCCATCAATAATTAGCTTTTTAAGCTCCCCAATTTTCTCAACAATAGGAGTAGGAGGAACCGCCTTAGCTTCCATTGTACTGCCAGAATCCAAGTCAGCCTCATCCTTAGCCACGACATCAGTAGGAATGCCACATTCATCAATATCTATCGTATCAAAGGCTTCAAACATATTTGATGTAGCAACCTTCGTCTCACTCATACTAGCCACATCAGTGGCCTTCTTCTTTATAGTATCCACCTTCTTGGCAATTTTATACAGTATCATAATACTTGCGGCTTTTCCAAATATGTAGCCTCCTGTTTTGAACTATAAAACCAGTGGCTTTACATCTAATCGAATCTATATAAACTCTTCTTCAATGCTCTCAACTTCATCTTCATCAAACATTAACACAAATCTCGAAAAACCATTTGACTTAGAAAGTAGGAATGAGTTCAGAAAACTAGATCACTCATTGTTGCAGGAACGGTTGGATTGGTTGAGGCACTCAAGAATCAAGGCTTTGCAACGTAGAACTATACCATCAGGACCATCCACCACCATGCAAAGTCCAACATTCGATCAGTCACTCAATCAAAGAAGTGATTTACACAGGAAGTCGTGGCTTCAAGCAAAGGCCTAGAGCAATCAGAAGAGTCATTGAGAAAAGTTATGTGTTTGACTTACTGGATGTAATGCACTTTTATTTTATGTAGCTAGATGTAATGCAGATTTTGTTATGTATGATGTATAGCCTTCATTTAATAAAAGAAATATTGTTTTCTTTGATCAAGACCATTGAATAATATGCGTCTAAACTAATAGTTTTATATCAACTGATCCAATTTCACAGTGAAAATGCTTTGCTAAATAACGTATGTTACTTGTATAGTCGTATACTTTGATTTTCAATATACAACTAATGGTTTTTTTATTTTTATTTTCTTTTTTAAACAATGGTTTATGATCTTTTTGCAACTAATTTATGGGGTTTGAACCCACCACAATGTAGACTCAAACCTGATAAAGCTCTCCCTAGCCTTTTCAGAAGTTTGGGGGCGCCTCTTTAGAGTTGTTTATAACTAAGTTTATAATTTGCCAATACATGCAGTTAAAATACTTAATTACTAGTTACCGGTTTAAAATACATATCACTAGCCGTGACCAAAAAACCAAAACCGGACAACATCGGTTTTTGGCCGTAAGCGGTTCGGTTAGGGAAAAAACCAGCGGTTAGTACCTGGTTTTTAAATCTATACTTTGGACCGGTTACTAACCGAACCGGTTGGGAAACCGTTTAGTGAAAAACCGGTTAGTAACCGGTTTTTTTTACCGTTGCAGGCCACTGAGAATGAGAAAAAGGAGCATACAATAATGTTTGTTACCATTTTTTTTTGTTTCCTACCGGTTTTTTTGGCATTTTTTCACCATTTAAGCTTAAAATATTTAGTATAAATACCCATCTTGAGTTTGGTTTACTTACAACAATCAAACACTCTCAAAATCACTCTTGAAACAATCAAATAGCTTACAAAATGGCAACTCAAAGTTCTTCAACTTCCACCGGTGTTGGTTCTTCAAAAGAACCGATGATTGCTGCGTTTTTTGAAACGGACCGAAGCAAGTATGTTTGGTGTAATTTCAATCTCGTGAGGTTGTCGGATAATATCGTGAAGGCTCATTGTGAACTTTGCGGAAAGTTTTTAAGTAGCTCATCTAACTCGATGTTGAGGCAACATATAAATAAAAAGTATTGCAAAGCACTCAAAACCGTTCTGGATGAGGGTCAAGCATCTATGTCACGAGAGAGGGGTCTTTTTCATATGAGGCGGATAGGACTCGACAACAATTCGCAAGCTTTATAATTCAAGAAGCTTTGTCGTTTAACCACTTCGACAACCTGAGATTAACCAAGGTGCTTCAAAATTGTCTTCAACCGCGATATAATTAAGTAAGTCGTTCTACTCTTAACGTGATGCACTTAAAATGTAAAAAAGGCTAAACTCGAAATCATAAAAGGTTTTGAAAATTTAAATACAAATGTAAACTTAACAACCGATGTTTGGTCGGTGCCTCATCATTTGCCGCATTTATACATTTGTGTACAGCGCATTGAATTGATCCCGTAACTTGACAAATGATGAAGCGTATGATTGATTTATAAAACTTTGATTATCCTCACAGGGGTATGAATTTATTTCGTAAGTTACGAGATGTATTAAAAAAAATTTAATGGGAACATAAAATTTTTTCAATCTCATTTGATAACGCTTCTAACAATACAAATGTCGCCGATAAACTAATAGCAAGATACCAACTACCTTTGAACGGCATTTTTTTCATAGTCGATGTGTTTCACACATCATAAACTTGGTTGTGCAAGACGGATTAGCGGTACCTGAAATAATGTCGATAAAAAATGCTTTTAAAACAATGTTGCAAGATATATTTTGTGGGCCTGAAACAATATATAAGAATTATCTGAGATTTTATTTGAAAACGAAAACCACTTTTTTATCACCTAATTGGGAAGTTTCTACAAGATGGAACTCGACTTATTTTATGTTTAAAAGTGCTTTATGCCAAAAAAAATGCTTTTTTAAGTACTTTCATGATGATCTTGCTAGTGATAACCTAGTTGCACCATTTTCTAGTCCAAGAAAAATTAACCAAATTACTCGAAGTTTTTAAAGATGCAAAAACTTTACTATCGGGTGTTTATATCCCACGAGTCATAGGGTACTCCGACAATTTTTGCAATGTGTACAAAAATTTGCAAATTTGAATTTAGTTGTCCACCATATGATATGATGGTTGAACCTATGAAAGATAAACTTAGAAAATATTTCAAAGAAATTCCGTCGGTAATTACTTGTGCCAATGCATTAGACCCATGCTTTAACATTAGCGGGGTGGAATTACTTATCAAGAAAATTTCTGTTGATTTAGATTTGGATAAAGAAAAGATAACTATGTAATCAATGCAAAAGCTTATTTTAACAAATATTTTAAAGAATTATTTGATATTTATTTTAATAGATATGGTTCAAACAATGTTTCAATGAGTTCGGTTGCTATCATCCTCCACTAGTTCGATGTTTAACTTATTTCAAACTTTAAGACATGAAAGTGTTAAACGGGCTAGGAGTGACCAAACCAGTACTAATGAATTTGGGAGATATACCTGAACCGATTGGATAAACGCTACGGGACAAGAAGAATTTGAAAACTTTGATGTTTTGTCTTGGTGGAAAGGAAGGCAATCTCAATTTCCCCTTCTATCCATCATGGCTTGAGATTTACTAAGCGTACAAGCTTCTACGGTAGCTTCAGAATCATGTTTTTCTTTTAGTGTAAGGGTATTAACGATTCGAAGAAGAAGACTCACGCCGACATCTTTGGATATGTGTATTTGCTTAAAGGATCACTTAGACGCACAAGGAACGTATACAACACATTTCTAATCTTGAAGCGAATTATTTAGAGATCGAACCACAAATACTCGAGATCGAGATGCAAGGGGGTTATAGAATCTCACTTTCCGATGAAGAAATCACTAAAGATGACCAAGCTAGGTCTGGATCCGGAGACTCTAATAAGACCTCACTATCCAATGTATTAGCTTTCCGATGAATAAATCGCTCAATATATTAGTTTTATGTTTCAAGTAGCGTATGTTTGATGCATTATGAGTTTATTTAATAAAATTGAATTTTATTGAGTTTATTATGTGTAAAACGCGAACGGCGAAAAAAAACCAAAAACCCGATCCAAACAGCAGATTAAAAAAAATGGGTTACTAACCGGTTTTTTCTAACCGAACCGGATAGTATTGGGTTTGGTTTTTCCCCCTCAAAATCCTAACCGAACCTAACCGGTTTTTGGTAATAACCGGTTTGACCAAAAGCCGAGTCGGTTACTAACCGAACCGGTTAGGCCAAAAAAACCGGTATGTGCACGGCTACATATCACTACAATGAAAGTGTCATATAGTTACCAGAGATTATAACACACTAACAAGAGTCACTATTATTACTAGTGACCTTTGTAAAAGGTAAAACTTGAACATTTAATATGTTTTTCACTGAAAGGGATCAAACGAAAATTTTAAAATGCGTTTTGCTTTCAATGTTGAATATTTACCCTTTTTTTCAACTACAAGGGGATCAAATATAATTGGTTGCGAATATTACAAACAAAATTACTACCGTATATATTACAACTAAGATGTTTAACAAAAGAAACTATAATTGTTATACTGCACAAGGTTAGAGTTTTATTGAGAGATAGCAAAATAAACTTCTTTCGGTTAAAATATATGTAATACTTGGCCAATTTTGTGCACGCAATATAAAAGAAAAAGACCTAGCAAGGTGCTAGCTAGGGAAAGGAACAACTAAGCAATAATGTTACAAGGGTTGTTCGCTCAACTCATAAGCTTGTGAGAAGCTTAATGTCATTAAGAAAGAGATATTGTGTTGGGCGTTCTAAACTAATGTTATTTTGGAGCCATAACGGAAGCACCAAATAATCCCATAGGGAGATGTACGGATATATAAGATATAGCCACTTGTTTTCTTTCACACACTTGAGGCTAATTATTGTTATTTTGCGTCATTTGGCTGACCTCTAAGTGATTCATGCACCTTATCATCTAAAAGGGCATCCATGTCAATTCAATTTCTTAAAACCATTGGCTTTCCAAATCACCAGCCTCTTGTTTTCACCCCTAAAACATGGGACTTTCGATCACTACTTAAGCCATACTTTTGTTTCATAAACTCATATATATTCTTCAAACATATCTCCCATTTGTTTTAAAAAAACTCAAATAGTCTCCAATTAAAGTTGTTAAGAAACAAGAAGAAAAGAATGAGTTCGAGAACCAGATCATTGATTGTTGCTGGAACAGTCGGATTAGTGGAAGCACTAAAAGATCAAGGCTTTGCAAGGTGGAACTACACCATCAAGACCATTCACCACCATGCAAAGTCCAACATTAGATCAGTCACTCAGTCAAAGAAGTTGTCTGCTCCTGCAGCTATGGCTTCAAGCAAAGGCATAGAGCAATCAGAAGAGTCATTGAGAAAAGTCATGTACTTGAGCTGCTGGGGTCATAATTGATAAAATTGTTACACTTGTAGATATATATAGATGAAAATGTGTACGCATTTTGCTATGCAAGATGTACGACCCTCTTAATGAATTGAGAATCGTTCCGATTATGATCAAAACAATAGCTATATATGCATCATAGTAATTTTATGACCCTCTTATTTTATGTAGCTAGACGTAATGCTGTTTTTGTTATCCATTATGTACTGCCTTTCTATGGAGATATCAAAGAAATGAAATCATGCTGTCTTCAGGTTTATTGTCGATGTTTGCAATTTCTAAAGGTCATTCTAAACAAGTGATTCCGTGAATTATGGGTTTAGGGTGTTGATAATCAAAGCTTGTTTGAATTGTTGGTTTTAGGGCGTTGATAATTACAAATTGTCTGGATAAACTTTTGAATTGTATTATTACTTTTCTAATACAATATTTCAACCCTATTGGCTCTTTGGGTGTATTGCAATAAAACAAGAAGACACTCTTAATTCTGGGCACAAAAAGAAAAAGAGAGCAAAATACAATCTAAAGTCTTAACCTTTTCTTTAATGACTCCAACAACAATTAGCAACAGTTTCAAAAATGTCGCTATCTGCAGTCATTAAAGACATGCCTATGTCCATCAACGACAATTTAGTGACCACATGAATTCCGTCACTACAATCACAACCTTTTTCATTTTCATACCCGAAATCATAAAATTAGTTTATATGAGCAAGCACTCCACACCTTCAAACTTAGAGCATTTACATTGATAACGGCATAACGCCGTTAGTGGCCAAAATAACGCCGTTAGTGGCGTTAACCCGTTGGACCTCCGGCATTATTGCAGCGTTAGTCCCCAAGCGTTAGTGTATTAACGGGCGCTATTTGCTTTTCTTTTTTATTTTTTTTTCCTTTTCTTTTTTCATTTATGCCCCTAAATGAGGGGTTGTTTTTCTAAATTGTTTGAGTGTTAAAGTTTAACTTGGAATGTTATTGATGTGGGTGTTTTTTAGGGATGTTAAGGTGAATGTTAAAGCTGATGTGACGCTGACGTGGCTGGTGTTATTTTATAACTTAGAGTTACTGATGTAATTGCTCTTATATCAAAACATAACTTGGAATCTATTTCGTCTCGGGTAAGTCGCCATTACATAAAATGTTTGAAGACACTAAAATCACTAACATATGTCCTCTCTTATGGCCTATAATATCCGACTCTTGTTAAATAACTTAGAATATCTCGCTACGTGCTTAATAAAAAAAATCATCTTTTAACTATTTAGCAATGTAAAAAAAATTTCTATCAAGACATTGATTTACTCCCTCCGTCCCATATTAAGTGTCCGCTTACATCAAGCACAAAGTTTTAGAAAATTCCACTAACTATACTATCCACCAATCAAATATCATTTTTACCCACTAAAGTCTAATCTCATTGGTTGAAATAGAATATGGACACTTAATATGGGACAACCAAAGATTCCATTGTGGACACTTAATATGGGACGGAGGGAGTAACATTTTCTTTAGAGTGGTTAATTAACAGTCAAATAATATTGAAAGAAATCGTTGAGGAAAGACACACTCATTGGAGAATCTGAATCCTTTTTTTTTCTTTCTAATTCGTTTTTGAGTAAAAGATATTTTTCACCCTGGTAAAATTCATTACGCCAAAAAACATTGAAGTACAATTGACATGGGTGAATCTCATTCTACTGCAACATACAGAATAACCATACGGCTAAATGCTGAAAATAAACAATTACATTTAAAAACAATCTAAATGTAATAAAAACAAGGTTCGTATAACCACATCCATAGTGAGCGACTCTATCATCAATTATATCATTACTTGAACCTCGAGTGCAACACCAACTTCCAATTCCATAAGCAGTTGAACACCACAACTGATGTCAACACGAAAAAGCCTCTCAAGAAAATGAGGTAGGAGAGACCATGCGTAACTTAGGTTTCAGCCATGAAACCCAAACAACCCGAAGCTACAAATCAGCCCCGAACAAAACATCTCGATCCACTGTAGCTGCTATTATTTGTTAACAAAAAATCATAACATAGATAAAAGAGTGACATGACCCAGTACGGATCAGAGAACGACAAATAAGGTTTGTGGATAACCCTAACTTCCAAATCATAAACAACACTCGATCAACTTGATAGGACTGTCGTCAAAACACACCACCAGGTCAATTGAGTAACCGGTAGAATTCAATAGTATTCGCAATAATGGTTCCCAACACCGAACCCAAACGACAATGCAAATCTGATGGTACCACACTTCCATATTAATGCCTCCCAACAGCAGCGGTTGAACCCAAAGGGGTCAATTATATCAATAACGACCATACCTGTGAGAGTGATGCACCAATAACTTACCATTGTAGGCCAAAACCCTCGTATAACATACCACAGAACTCGAACATAGCCCAACACCACCATGTCTGAAATACGAATCAAGGAATCATCAAATAGGGATAACAAACCCTAACTTCCAGCAAGAACGATCATAAGACCAAATAATGTAACGATACGCACGAGGTCCATGGAATCGAGGCGAAGGTTTTTGAACAAGAGTACCCTAAAACTTGACTTCCATCTCTATAAAACCCACTAACATAACACTTACATCAGATGAAGAACTGTGAAACGCCATAACGGAAGCACCAAATAATCCATAGGGAGATGTACGAATATATAAGATATAGCCACTTGTTTTCTTTCACCCACTTGAGGCTAATTATTGTTATTTTGCGTCATTTGGCTGACCTTTAAGTGATTCATGCACCTTATCATCTAAAGAGGTGAAATCAATACAAAACACATCTAATCTAAAGAACAAATCATAAGATATCAACCATTCATCTTCTTTTCATCCAATTGATGAGATGAAAGTAAAAATTAACAAATGAAGGGTAAAAATGTAATTTTTATAAAAACCCACTTTTCACCCTTTTTTTAAAAAAAACATATCTTGCAAACGGTAAATCTTCAGGCTACAAAAAATACACCATCGCGACGAAAAAAATCATCTTTCTATTGATATGCACCATTATATACTTTCGACGAAATTTTTTCAAAATTTTCGTCGAAAAATCCCACGGATTAGTAAAAACTCCCACGGAGTTCGTAAAAATCCCACGGGATTCGTAAAAAGACGAACTTTTTTTTTTCAAAATTTCCGTCGGAAAATCACACCTGGATTCGTAAAAAATCCCAGGATTCGTAAAAGACAATTTTTTTTTCAAAATTTCCGTCCAGAAAAATCCCACGAGATTTGTAAAAAGACGAATTTTTTTTTCAAAATTTCCGTCACAAAAATCCCACGGGATTCGTAAAAAATTCACTTGTGATTTGTTATTTTTTAAAAATTACAAATGATTTGTAAAATGAGTAAATCACTGTTTTATACTTTTATGTCACAGCTTTTTAAGGGTAGATGTTTTTTATACAGAATCCCATAGGATTCTGTATGAATCACGTGTGTAATCTTTATGAATTACAAGTGATTCATCAAAGAATCACATAGATAATCTGTATAAATCCCATGGGATTCTGTATAATCCCACGAGATTTTGTATAAAATCCCATGGGATTCTGTATGAATCACAAAGGATTCGTCAAAAGAATCACTAGACTAGATACAATACATGGCATCCCTTCTCAGTTAACAAGATAATTAAAAAATAAAGCATCCAAGAAAGAACAAAAAAAATAACCAAAAAGTAAACTAAATATGACACACTAATTTATATATTTTGCTAAAATCTAGTCCTTGAAAATCCAGTTATTATTATTCCACCTTATAATCTATTCCATTCTACACTCCCATTGACAGTTCATCACACCAACTTATTGTCACTCAGTTTTAACACAAACACTAACAAAATGAATCACAAAAATATAACTACCAGCTCATTTTCACCTCCTCAACTTCATCACTTTCATAACTCATAACTGTCAAAAGATTCCACCTTATATTTAATCTCCTTTCACTTCATTTAATCAGTGGCGGATCCAAATATAAAACTAAGGTGGTTCCTTTTATAGGCTCAGGGTGACAAAATCACTGAGTCAATAGATCGGGTCGGGTCAAGTCGATACAACATCAAAAGAAAAAATTAACTTGTATGTAGACTTTCATATACCCGCGAATATTATAAGTTGCGTACAACTGTACAAATAAGTGAGTAACAATCTATGTTCCAAAAAAAAAAAAAAGTAACTGAGTAACAATCTTCTTAAAAAGATACAAGCATTTTTCCACTTTTACTTATTGGTTTTTACGTTAATAAATTACTCTAGTTTACATACTTCAATTAAAGTTTAAAGGAAAAATAAAAGAAAACAAAAAGCCCACCTAAAAATAAGATACTTCACTTTTCAACTTTATCTTCCTCAATACTCTTTCTCTTTACTATTTTCACCTTTTTTTTTTATTCTTCATTATTTCAGTTTCAGCAACTTTCACAATATACAACTATTTGGTCTAGCTCTGTACATCTGAACTTAAACACTTTGATGTATATTGTGAGCAAGTTTTTCATGACACTAAGGCCTTTTCTCCATCTAATCAACTGATTGCTTACATTTTAATATCTACAACAACTCGATGGAGGGTTTATAGTCGTTGACCCTTATATTCAACCCCATTTCATTTTGTGAACACAAAAGTAAAACATGTGAAAGTTGTATATTGTGAAAGATAAGGATCAACAGAATTGTGCATTGTTTTTGCGGATCATCAGGTGTTGGATTCGGTATGGATGCTGCTGCTGCTGATGTGGCGGTGTCGTCACCGGTGACGAGACAGAAAGCAGCTGCTGCTGCTGTTGCGGTTTGGGGATATGAGGATCAGAGAGAGATGAGAGAGACGTATGTGAGTTTAGGGGGTTAAGTAGAAAATATGGAATGACTAAAATGTCTCCTCAGTATATTTGTTTATTTTAATCTAAACCATTGGATAGAAGAAAGATGAATGGTTAAGATCTTGTTATTTATTCTTTAGATAAATGTTGTTTCATATTGAACTTTTCTCATCATCTAAAAGGGCATCCATGTCAATTCAATTTCTTAAAACCATTGGCTTTCCAAATCACTAGCCTCTTGTTTTCACCCCTAAAACATGGGACTTTCGATCACTACTTAAGCCACACTTTTGTTTCATAAACTCATATATATTCTTCAAACATATCTCCCATTTGTTTTAAAAAACTCAAATAGTCTCCAATTAAAGTTTTTAAGAAACAAGAAGAAAAGAATGAGTTCGAGAACCAGATCATTGATTGTTGCTGGAACAGTCGGATTAGTGGAAGCACTAAAAGATCAAGGATTTGCAAGGTGGAACTACACCATCAGGACCATTCACCACCATGCAAAGTCCAACATTAGACCAGTCACTCAGTCAAAGAAGTTGTCTGCTCCTGCAGCTATGGCTTCAAGCAAAGTCATAGAGCAATCAGAAGAGTCATTGAGAAAAGTCATGTACTTGAGCTGCTGGGGTCCTAATTGATAAAATTGTTACACTTGTATATATATATAGATGAAAATGTGTACGCAATTTATTATGCAAGATGTACGACCCTCTTAATGAATTGATAGTTCTGATTATGATCAAAACAATAGCTATATCCATCGTTCCTTCAGTATAACCTAGTGTATATATGTTTACCCATCTCTTAGATCAACCGATATCTTGGATTTGAATATACATAGATTTTGTTAATTGTAATAGAACAATTGAATTTCAGGGTGGAAAAAGGTACGCGAAAAAGATCACTTCTACAATAAATTCCTATTTTCATTGAAGTGGAAGAAAAAGATAATTTTTACTGTATTTCCCCGTTCATGTTTTCTCAACTATCGCTATATGCATTTTTATAATGTAGGTTGAAACGCACCAAACATGTTCTTTAGTCATTACAGATTACTTGTGGAAGCCATAAAATCAGCCAGCATATAATACTAATCAAATATTTTTCCAGTAATTTCCACAAGACAAAATAAGCCACTAGATATACACCAGACTCCCATTATGTGAGAAAAGCCTGCAAACCAGTAAAGCCTGCAAGTCTACAACCCAGCCAACATAACCAAACAGACCGTAAATAGCTAAGAAGCAAATGATATAGTTGGCCTCCTCAAAGCCCATTTATATATGTAGCAATATATACCAATCCAATTAAAAAGTTAACGCAATGTAAGGCCTCAACGAAGCCCAACTATTTCATATTTACCGTCTAGCATTAAATCTATCTGCATTGCATCTTAAAGACGATTTTTATAAAGTTAACATAACTCTGCAAAGAAGACAAAATATATATATATATATATATATATATATATATATATGTCATCTACGTCGTCGGTCAATCCATTTCATTTCCAACTATTAAATTGTCGTAATGAAAGACGACAAGATAAAGAGCCAGCCAAAACCAGTCCATGTGAATTCACGTGCCATGATTGTGTCATTTTGTGTACTCACTTCATGATGGCGGGGTATGTCTCACTTCATGATCAACCCTTTATCAAAGTTACCAAATTAAAATACACATTTGGATTTGTTTAATCTACATTTTCTATTACGTGGAAACCCATTAGCATTGTGTTGGCTACTGGTTGGTTACGATCTGATTACTCACGTGATATTCATCATATATTCAAAAGTCCCATATGCATGAATGCATGCATATCTATACATTACTAGCCTATAAATATCCACCATCACTCATCTCTCATTTCATATTGCAACTGAACTTAAATCGCAACTCCATAACATAAACCAAATCTTTGCATACTTTTGATTCCATAGGACATGTCTACTTCTATAAGCCGTGTATGGATGGCTGCTGGTGTCGCCGTTGCTAATGGACATACGGATCAAGGTTACAAACGTAGATCACTAGTCAACTCCTTTCGACATGGCAAGAAGAAATTTACTTCTGCCCGTTTTGATCTTCGTCCGATTTTCGGTTTTTCACGAGCTAACCTTAACGAGGGAATCCTTGATGGTGCAGACATGAAGACTACACAATCTGATGAAACTATTCGACAAGTCATGTACTTAAACTGCTGGGGACAGAGCTGAAGATCACATGAAGAGTGGGATCGGAGTTGACTTGATGGATGATTAGAAATGGATGATGCGAGTCGACTCTTGATCGAATTTGGTGATTTTTTATGATGTTTAGGTTGAGAATTTCATTTTCTGAAATATTAGGGCTACAACTTGTGAATACTATTTGGCTCTAATTGTAATCAGTCATGACTTTCTCCCACACATTGTATAAGACACCATTTATCACACTTCTTTTCTATATATAAATTTCATTTTTTTTTTTTCATTTTTGATGCAGTAAATTAAACTGGTAGTCCGAGCAGTTATATAAAACATATACTGTGGGATTCTAAGCAATTGTTGAAGAGAAAATATTGTACGCCACCAAGGCAGATAGCTTATAAGTTAACATGTACTGTAATTGTTTAACCATCATATATAATACATGTGCAACATAAATTAAACTATTACACGATTAAGATTTGTACTCAGAACCGTCAACCATCAACCGTCGCGTATGAAATTAGGCCATGAATTATGAATACTTTTGAGTTCTATGTTTCGATGAGGCGAAAGTTTGCGAACTAGAAGAAGCGCATTATTTAGAAACACAGTCAAACTTTACATTGAACTTAGATATCATGACTGATGTGTTAAATATTATTTTTGCTTGAATAATTTGTAAATTTAAAGTATTTAAATTTGTTAGAATAATGATTTTAGTGGTTATTTAATACAGTAGTAATTACTATAGCTGTTTGCTGAAGAATTTGATAAAAGAATAAAAGACTGATCTGTCACTATGATGGCAACGTTCGGATAAGCTCAAAGGTTATTTTTTTCTTTACACGTCCACACTATCTGTTGGCTAGCATCCGCTATGTATATAGTTGAGTTAATGTTTTAACATTTTCATTTCAAAACAAGCTCACGATAAGAGAATCTGTGTTCCAAATTCAATGCATTTTCTCAATCTTAAACAAGCGTCCCTATCAGAAAGCAACACCTTATCGCCCTAATCTATATCTAACAATACGGAATACAACAACAAAATTAGGTAGAGGGGCATTATTGAGAATCCAAATTACTTAAAACCACTGGCATTTCCTGGCTGTTTTGTACCTAAAACTTGGGGCTGCATAAATTTGCTTACTTGTGTGGCCGGATATCTTCTATATATACCCCATTTCAGTCTTTCTTTCATCAAATCAAAGACATCTTATATTTATACATATTCAACTTTCAGGGCCTGTTTGGTTTATTCTTAGGAATGACAATTTTAATCGAATTTAGTATGAGTAGAATAATGATGGATATAAAAAGTGTATCATTACGATTGTTTATGTTTGGATGACAAAACGTGGTATGAAAAGTATAGATATTTGAGTTTTGAGTGGAAAAAGAATACCACGGAATGGATTTACAGACACCAAATCGTGTGTAATGAATCTACGACTACGATATACCTATTTCATTACCTGACCCACAAAACAAACACCTTTAATGACTTTCAACGTCATAGCCTCATTCCCATTAACCCCAACCAAACGGGCCCTCATTATATTAGAAGTTTCAAGTTACGATGAGTTCAAGAACAAGATCATTGATTGTGGCAGGAACAGTCGGATTGGTAGAAGCACTAAAAGATCAAGGTTTTGCAAGGTGGAACTATACCATTAGGACCATCCACCACCATGCAAAGTCCAACATTCGATCAGTCACTAAATCAAAGAAGTTGTCTTCTCAGGCAGCCATGGCTTCAAGTAGAGGAATAGATCAATCAGAGGAGTCATTGAGAAAAGTCATGTATTTGAGCTGCTGGGGTCCAAATTAATAAAATTTGGTGGGCTTGGATTAGCTAGGTAGATAGATATAGAGTAACCAAATGATTATGTACATGTAATTATGGATGTTGTATTGATGTACAACCTTTATAATGGAAAAGAAATTCGCTTAAGATCATATTGTTGAAGCTGTTGTATGTATACATTATTGGAGTCTCAATTAACAACTAAAATACATATGATATGATGTTCATAACTCCAGTTTCCAGTAAGAGAAGTGTTTATTACTGTGTTGCAACCATTCTTTTTAAACCTAATATCATTTGCTCACCAAGTAGCTTTCGTTTTCGTTTACCACGAAACTTATAAGTTTTTTAAATCGAAATTGGTTGGTAGAGGGTTGATAACATACCAGCTGATGTGGCCGGTCTTCGTTCTGTAATGGAGTGACCTGGGCAATATTAACAATAATGTTAAAGCATGCTCAGATGTTTTCGTCCGTATATACAACCCCTGATCGGGTCATAACGAGATATTAAAATCGGTTTTGTTAGAGCATGCACAATCGTAACACAATAACACCAATAACACCATCCACGTCAGCGCCACATCAGCTTTAACATTTCACCTTAACATCCCTAAAAAACACCCACAACAATAACATCCCAATAACATCAATAACATTTCATATTTTCAATTTCAACTCCTAAACTAAAACAAACACTTCATTTATTAAAACACATATCATATTTAACATTAAAACACCAAGTACATTAAACGTTAAACACGGATTACATTAAAAATTAAAGATACAACGCATACTGGTGAAAATAAAACTACTAAAACTTAAAAAGCGAATCATCCGAGGCCCAACCTCGAACTTGAAGGGAATCAAACTCCCATTAAAGAGTCGATGCTCCATTATGTCAAGTAATTGTCTTGGATGTCTTGAGCTTCCGTCTTCTTGCTCACGTGACGAACTTCTTCACGTCTGCTTCTTCCATAATCTCCTACCGCTTTCTTCATCTTGTTCTACAGTTCTTGGGAGGAAGTCTCACTTAACCACGGGGTGGTTTTGAAGATCCACCGTGGACTGCTCACGTATGGAGTTGCAACAATTGGGAGGTATGGGATGTTTTCAAAACCCACCGGAAGACATTTTCCGGTGGTGTTGAGTAAACTTCAAACTCTGTAGAGTTGGAAAGGCGGTTTCCGCAAGTGATTTGGAGTTGGAAAGGCGGTTTCGGTAGGTAGCTTTTCCGACTTGGAAATTCTTGAGAAAGTCTTTCATAGACATTTTTGTGTGTGTGAGTTGTGTGTGTAACTTGTGTGTGTTGTGTGTTCTAAACAACTCGGTAGAGTTGTATATATAAGCGAGTTGATTTGAGTTTGAATAAATCCACTTCATATTTGATTTTTAAATTTCAAATTTGAATTTGAATTTATCCCACCATAGAAATCGACCAAGATAATTTAAATTTGAATCTGAATAGGTTGAGGGGTGTAAGTGAAAATTTATTTAAAATGGTTCGAGGGGTGAAATGAATTTTTTTTTTTTTACATCTAACGCGTTAGCCCCCAACGCCTGTGGACTAACGCCGAAATAACGCCGATGTCCAATGGTTAACGCCATAACAGGCGTTATTTAGCCCTCAACGTTACCCTGTTACCATTAGCAATGCTCTTATGATATCAAGCAGGTCTTGAAAATTCACTCGGTGCTTTTTTTTTTTTTTTTTTTTTTTTTTTTTTTTTTTTTTTGTAACGCGCAACGAAAATATTATATAAAGACGAGCAAAAGTTGTTGGCTCTTTCTCACAGGTTCTAAACCAAGCCATCTTCGACACATAATAGCTTTGTAATTAACCATGACTTACGCAATATACTTTGAGACAAAAGTGAATTTATATCGAAATAGTGATAACACAAAAATGAACAAAGGATAAAATAAAAGACTTGAATAAAAGTAATTGTTGTTGTACATAAACAAACTTGACTCGATCTATATATAGTTCATGAACCGGTACCATGGTGTTAAGAGTGAAACGTTGCAACGTTTCACAAGGTAACCGTTTTCCTAACTGCCAAACTAACAAGCATATAACTAACATAACGAAAAGTTAACGGGGCGTTTGAATACATAGATCCAACCCAATGTTTTTGCCCGTTTGACCCATACTAATAAAACAGTAAATAAATTGTTTTCCAAACTTAACTTAAGAAAACATTACAAAGGGATTACATCTCCCCCTTAATTTTTGTAAGTTAAACGTCTTCCATGGTTCTCTTCCTTTATGCAACGATGATGAAATCATCTTCACTTGATGCGTTTCCCTTGCCAAATCCGCTTGTAGAGCACTCCATATCTTCTTCCTTCTTGACCTCGCCATGGACATACTTGATCCTCTTCTTTGGCTTTTCCTCTTGTGCTTCCTCCATGTACACGCTAGTCTTTGCATCACCACATGGTACATCTCCGACCATATTTAACCGTGGCTCTCCATGCCCTACCCTACGTGCTTCCTCATAGTACACTTTAACCAATGCTATATACTCTCGATAGCACTCCTTAACATTATGTCCATCTTCCCGAGTCAATCCCAAAGGAAGTGCAATATCGCCCCAAAAATTATTAAACGACACATTCAAGTAGCCACCCATGTCGTCTACAAATTTATACAAGGCAAGCAAATCTATCCTAACCACCCCTATTACCGGTGGTAAATCACCCAACGCATCTATCCTCATGTACTCATAATAGAACCATCCCAACAAATCAATAAACTTTTTCTCCATGACTTCCCAGTTTTTGAACACTAACTTATCGATTTTAACTAGATCTAAAAACGATAAGAAGCGTTGAAACGTGCTTACCTTAAGATGATAGAGCGTCCCATTGAGACTAAGATACTCTTCATCGATGTAGTCATGGTTGTCTTCTTTGTTCATCTCTAAATCCTCCATTCCTTTCACTAGCGAGCACTCGTCACTTGGATCAAGCGACTTGTAGTATCCTTCCATGAATTCTTGATGTTCTTTGATTGCTTCCTCATCACCCTTGTCCACGGCTTCCTCATCTTTGTCAAACATATATTTGATTTGACACGTACCGTCTTTACAAGTCACAACGAACCATTGATCCTCGAGTTGCTTCATACTTAATACATTCATTGTGATTTCTGGCGTATACAATACGCTAGGAATCACAATTTCTTCTTCCTTATTATCAATAATTGCCTCCCCGACTCCGTAGGCAATAATAAACTTTCTCACTTTTTCATCTCTTCCCACAATCTTGAATTGGTTTAGCATGTGCTTGAACAAGTATCTTGAGGGAGTCATATGTTTAGTAAGAGTTTTACTAACATACCAGATATTGTTCCAGTTTCCTTTGTCCGTTCCCCTTATCATGTAATCTGTATCAACATATATTTGTTCTGATGGCCAGTTGAAAACTTCTTCCATGTTTCCCTCATTCTCCATAGGTTTTTCTGAGTTAATGTGTTTTTTGTTGTTGCAGTTCCATTAGAAATGCCCTCTGACTTTACACAGATAACATCTAGACCTTTTTTCTTTTCTGGAAGTTGTACAAATCTTCCCTTGAAAAGTGGAGGGCGGTTGAGATTCATATGGGACGGTTGGGTTCTTTGAGGTATTAAAGGATATAACTTCATTAAGTTTATCCTTTAATAACTGCTTCCCAAAATTCGATAACCGCTTCTGCTTTCCATCCTTTTTGTAACCGTTGGTAGTTTCACAACGTTGTAGGAACCTTTTGTTTAACGTGACCCTAGTGTCTTCCCTAGATGACTTGTTCCATAAATCGTAACGTGGGCTCTGGTACCAATGTTGGCTCTTTCTCAGAGGTTCTAAACCAAGCCATCTTCGACACATAATAGCTTTGTAATTAACCATGACTTACGCAATATACTTTGAGACAAAAGTGAATTTATATCGAAATAGTGATAACACAAATAATGAACAAAGGATAAAATAAAAGACTTGAATAAAAGTAATTGTTGTTGTACATAAACAAACTTGACTCGATCTATATATAGTTCATGAAACGGTACCATGGTGTTAAGAGTGAAACGTTGCAATGTTTCACAAGGTAACCGTTTTCCTAACTGCCAAACTAACAGGCATATAACTAACATAACGAAAAGTTAACGGGGCGTTTGGATACATAGATCCAACCCAATGTTTTTGCCCGTTTGACCCATACTAATAAAACAGTAAATAAATTATTTTCCAAACTTAACTTAACAAAACATTACAAAGGGATTACAAAAGTTACAAGATATATATTGTTACAAGCTTTAACTGATCCAGTTAATTATATCACTGACGGTTTTACATTCCTATTTCTGTGGAAGATCCAAGCGTTTGAGTGAACCTTTATCATCTCTGAGTGTATTTTTCCATGGTGGTTTGAGATCAAAGAAATACGGTTACGGTAATTGTCCACAATGTTGTATGAACAAAATTACAAAAACATCCAAACGAGCCTTTGCTATTTAGTTTATGGTTGCTGATAAATCCCCCAACACAAGAAGACTTTGCAAATCTTTAGGGTAGTCACCACAACAACCCCAAAAAATCTTGATCATATTCCATAACCCAACCGCTACAAAGCATTCTACAAATATGTGTTGGGAAGTTTCTAAGGCGTCATCACACACCGGACATCAGGATGAATGAACATCAGTTCCTTTTGCGTCATCACATACCAGGCATTGGGAAGTTCCAGCTACTTGTAGTTAAGCCACTGAAGATTTTTTTAAAGAAGTGTACCAATTTATAATAAGCTTTTATGATTAGGCAACATTATCTGTCATAATAATCTTTGATAATGAACTTGAAATATTTGGCTCTTTATCAATTTTGTATTCAAAAGCCATTATATGGTCATCTTCTAAAATAGGAGGTCGTCATATGTAATAATTACAATATTGGTCATTTGGTTGAAAATCATAAGGCTTTTGCATGCATGTTATTAATGTTAAGGGAAATGATTTATATTTTTATAAATCTTCCAAATAAAATTTGTAGTTACATGTTTCTCATTTTTGCTTGAAGAATAAAATGACTCACATAATAGTTCACGGGTAGCCTAGTGCCAAAAGAACTTGTGCTTATCACTCGAAGATGTGTAAGGTATAAAGTTCAATTTCAACTAGTTGCAAACAACTTGAGGTGGCCATGTCAACGTCATGAAAGGAAAAAAGCTTTATCCGGTTTAAGTTTGTGTGACAATGAATTCAAACCTCATGAATTAGACGGCTAAAATCTCAAAACATAAATAATCGTTGAGATCGGTGATGAATATAGTCGTTACTCGTTACTACATCCCGTTAGGCCTTCTATTTTAGCCGTATATTATGCTCAAGCTTTATGAATGGCAACATACAGATGGAATAAAAGATGCGACACTACTACAAAAATGGACATTGAGCCCGGTTGAAAATGGCTATAGAACCCGGTTTTTCATGAGGGCACAAAGGGGGAGGGACGTTATGAGGAAGTGGCATAGAGCCCGGTTTTAGAAACAGACTTTATAGTTTGTAATAGAGCCCGGTTGGGAACCCTGCTCTATGTGATTAAAAAATACCATTTTTTAAGTAGCATAGAGCCCTGTTTTCTGCTTACAAACATGGCTTAATGATTTTTTTTTTCTTTTTTAGTTTTTTTTAATACCACCTATTTATATATTCCTCCAGGTATACAAAACCACAACATAATCAGAAACAAGCACAGCCAACAACAATATTATAACAAAATCATAACCATGAAGGTCACCAAAAGCAATGGATTTAAGATCCAAGATCAGTCACAAGTCCAAGATCAGTTTCTTACCACTAAATTACAGGTCCTATGTCTTCCAAACATACTAAATAACAATAATTAAACATCACAACAACAGTTTCATAATCAATTGTTTTGTTGTTGGGCGAAGGGAAAGGAGATACACAAAAAGACATGACGACATGCCAACCTTTCCTAAACACTAACATGATTGATGATCAGATGCCACACATCGAAATGCATGTCGACAATGTCGTCCAACTCCTTAGTAGTAAACGGCTTCTTGTCATTCCAAGGCATCTATAGAAAAAATAACATCCATAAGCTCTAAGTAAGATAAAACAAAATAAATCTTAGTGCAGTATAAAACAATAAGTTTCATATTGTCATATTCAAACCACCAAGGACTAACCGCACTTGTGCCTATTTCCATGTCAATGCACATGTTTGAAAAATGTTTTCTGTGAGGGGCAATGTACACAAATAGATGCATGGTTTGTGTCTACAATTAACAGTTCTTCCTTTATTTTTTCCAGGAAACGGTGATGCAAAAAGCGCTACCATTTCTAAAACATGCTATCATGGGTATTGCTATGTTTGGTCAGTCTTTCAAGATAGCAGATCCCGGCTTCGGCTGCTCCTCTAGCAAAAATACCCTACTGGTCGCATCTAAACCACCAAGGACTAACCGCACTTGTGCCTATTTCCATAGTTACCTAGCAGATCTCGGCTGCTCCTCTAGCAAAAATATCCTACTGGATAGCATTTAACTTAGTAGCATGTACAAAGAGACAATAAATATAAGCAAATGCTATACCTTAGACCAAATGCTCAATCACAACTTAACGACAAACATTAACTTGATGGCTCAATGTAAAGAGGCCACATACTGATTAGAACTATCAGATAATCAATATATACATCAAGCAATCTATTATGTCACACTATTATATATTTAACCCAGATACGTTAGTGTGAAAAATGTTCCTAATTAATTTTGTGTGATGTTCAGGACTGCTTACTTTGATGTGCTTATAAAGCATGTGACCTGCTTTCTTAGTGCGTATTTCTGTGTAAAATAACATAAACAAAAACCAAGTCATGTACAATGTCACACTGTTCTTTATATAGCCAAATGCTTTATATGCTTATTTTACGGTGTTTATAGCTAGAAAGTAAGCTCTGCGTTAGTCTTTTATTTATTTATTCTTACCAACCTCCAATTTAAAACCGAAACATATCATCACAGTTTGTACATTGTTATCATGACCGATGTCGTACGAATCATCGTCATCATCCTCGCTATAATCAGAATCAACCGTGTCACGCTCTTGTAATAATTCACCATGCCATGACCAACAAGTATATTGTTCCGTAAACCCATTTGATATCAGGTGCCCTCTTACTTCATTAGAGTCAATATACGCAAGTATATGGTTACAATCTTTACACGGACAAAATATTCTTAATTTTCCTTTTTTTATCCCGATCATCCTCGGCAACTCTAATAAATTCAGACAAATTGGTCAAATATTCCTCTGAATTTCGATCTATCTTGTACATCCATCTACTTCGATCCATCTAGAATTTTGATCTATCTAGTACATTCCCTCAAATCCCCAAATATGTGTATAAAACACAAATTTGAACAAGTAAGAGAAATCATACCGACTTTTCCTTAAATACTCAATATGTTAGTAACATTCGCATCCTAAATGGGATAAATTATTTAAAAGGAAATCCTAAAATGGGGGCAATCCTAAATTAATCTCTATTAAATGAATATCGACTAATTTTACTAAGAGAGAATAATTTATACCTTATTTGTACTAAATGAATGTCATAACAACGCTATTAGTGGTTCGAAAAATCATATAAATACACCTTACTTGCACAGGTCAATCAAGCTAATAGCATGTTTCGCGTGCCAAATTATTTCCGAAAACGGTCCTACAAATACAAATAAGTTACAAGTTAACAAAACAAAGATTCATATATCTAAACATATTTATAGTATCGTGAATTCTTATTACAAATACAAATGTTTCGCGTGAATTCGGGTTAATCGGGTTGCCTTTTCTAATTGAGCATTTAAATGAAAATAGAAACCAACTTGAACAACTGAGATTAATTCCAATCAAGCTAAAATAAATGAAACAAGTCATGTTACAAGGGGGGAAAATCACGACAAGCATGAAAAAAAAAAAAAAAAAAAAAAAAAAAAGTGCGACCATGGAAAAAAATCACCCAACTTTAATGATTTGGGTCCATTTGATCACAGTAAGCAATGAAAGAAAACATACATTATTGTTAAACTAAGGGGGTGTTTGGGATTGCGATTTGAAATAGATTATTTGATTATTGCGTTTTGAAAACGCAAATAATCTATTTTTGGTGTTTGGCAAAAAAGTTCAATAATCAATTATTTACGTTATATAGCTCTCAAAACGACGTTTTGAAACTGCAGGTGGCCGCATACTTTTTGAAAACGTGGTTTTGTAAAACGCAAATAATCAATTTTACATGGTTGCCAAACACCCTCTAAGAAATACGTAGTATATCAAACTGAACACAATCGGCAATTTCCAAATTCCTAGTATCTATATATGATGATTAAAAATGACAGTAACATGATAATGTCACAAGTTAATACTAATGCAAAATTACAACAAGAAAGAAACAGATACATTTACTACAATTCTTAACCCCAAAATAAAACTAAATGGGACACACATTCAATAGACTTATAAATTTTTAACAACAATTAATTAAATTGCATTTTCTAGTCTTATCGGGTTGACCCAATAACCCGATAAACTAAATATATCCACCCTAACCCGACCCGATAACGATATCGGGTTCAGGTCAAACAAACCCGACTAGTCTTTAATTTTTAACCTGATCAACCCGCCCGTATTGACACCCTTATGTGTATGTATGAAAATAAGCTAAAGTAGCATCTATACTACTTAAAGCTTATCCCCCTTAATTTAATGTGCAAGGGGGGTTGTGCACAAAATCGTGTACGGTACAAACATGTCAATGCTTCACAAAAGCTCTCAATTGAATGTAATGAAATGAATGTGAATATGAATTGAATGTAATGAAATGAATGTGAATATGAAGTGTTCTTACGAAAAGTGTAATGTGGAGTCATAAAGAAGTGAAAATATGAAAGGGTAACCATTAATATAAGAAAACCAAAAGATTATAACCCCTCCATCTCTTTGCCACCCATGAGTTACAACTTACAAGCAAACCAAACTAAACCATTATATAAAGATTTGTGTGAGAATGTGTAATTAGTTGGCGGTAGAGGTGGCGATGGCATGGAAGGATCGGTTCCATCTCTAATGTCAGTTCATTTACAGTGTGAGAGTGAGTCCAATTTCCATCACCTGAATTAATGAAAAAGTTCATCTAATTTTATTTTATTTTACTATATATTGATGACTCTCATTTTAGGCTATCAAGAATCTAAATTTGTAAAGTCAAAATATAGATTTTTCTCCTTATTTGTAATTTTGTTTCCTGCAGTGCTTTCGAGAAATCAATTCAAGCTCGATTGATTAAGGTAATATGTTGCACAAAAAAATACGAGTAGATTATTATAAATACATATTTTGATATCAAATCTTACACACAAATTATTCTTCGCTTTATTTGGACAACTACAACTCATTTTGATCTTAAATCATACACGTATTGACTGTAAAACATTCCAGGATCGCGAATCTGGGGATGATGAAGCGATGGCTTTGGATGAGGCATTTTGTACAGCTCTTGAATACGGTTTGCCACCAACTGCTGGCTGGGGTTTGGGTATTGATAGGCTTGCAATGTTGCTCACCGACTCACAGAACATCAAGGTTTTATATTTTTCTTCTCATGTATTCAATGCTTTTGAGTGCTTTTGGGATCAATAAAGTTCATTATCTTTGCTCCAACAGAAGTTATCTTGTTCCCGCCATGAAACCCCAAGTACACATTGAACGATCAGTCGAAGAAGGTATGTCTTCCCTTATGTATTTGTTTTTTCGGTGACCCGGTTCTTCAATGAAATAACCGGCGTTTACGAAAATAAAGTACCAATTTAAATGGGGAGTTTTAAGTGAGCAATGCAATAAACATAATTTTTTTTCTCGACCAACTAATTTAGTTTAGGATATGTTCTTTTACCTCCATATGGTTGACTCCCCTTTAGATTTCAGCCATCATGCCTTTTATTATGTGTTGAACCCTATGAAACATACTGCAAAAACTTTGAAGATGATGAAACGACTGGCTTGGCTTGAAACATATATGTGTACACATTACTTCTCCTTCATATATGCTTTGGTATGCACATGCTAAGTTACAGTATGGAGTACTATGCTATATATTGCCATCAACTTTAGAGTTTTATCTCACGATCTCTTTTATTACAACCAGATGTCAATTCTTGGGTCGGCGTGTTTAAACAAAGTACAAAGACAAACAAGAATGTCGAAGCAATGGATCATTCGATCGGTTTTCATGCATGCATACGGTATCGACAAGTTTCGATGGTTGTTGGGCTTTTGGGTGCCGTTGGCGATGGAGTTGGGATGCCAATAATGTTGCATTTCACCAACATCATCATGAACACCATTGGATAATCGTCTTCGTTATCTAAGGATGTCTACACCGATCTGATTAATAAGGTTTCGGTTAAACTATGCATTCTTATATTATTACCAAATGTACCATGTTTGGCAAGATGGAAAATTTGTTTCAGCTAATTATTGTATAACCCAAGTTTGTACTAATTATGGTATACAAATATAATGGTGTTTGGGCATCGACATTTGATTGTAGTTCTAGAATTTAGACTAACCAGTTTATCAGACATGTTGCATCGGTATCTACTATAGTTATTATGTACGCTCATGCGTGTCATTCTTTTTATTTTGTATCCAGTGATCGTTAAATTGCTTTGAAATTCAAGTGATATGCCAACGCATCAAGATGATAATTCAATTGCTATATATGGCATACACTTTACGAGATGATCTTTGATGGTTAATGGTATTTGAAGATAAGATCTTGGTGTAAGCTTGGATTTTATACTAATTTTTGTTCTAATGGTAGTAGTTGAAACATGTTGATATAAGTGTTTTGTTTTTTAATGACTTTTGTGCTTAATGGAATAAGCGTTTAGTTTGAAATTAGCCTTTGATCAACTTATCGTTTGTGTCTTGGATCGACCGGCATTGTGCTCGATATTAGCGAAATGTTATTGGATTGAGATCAATGTTGTATGATAGGGTTTGTCCTTCATAAAATGCAATAAAAGAGTTTAAACTTCAAAGCACCATTTTCTTATATTTTATTATAGAGGTGCTATTTTATTGGTTTTTCTTCTTAATTTTTGTAATTTATTTTGGTTATGTTCTATCAGTTGGGCCAAAGCGGGTCATTGTAGTGATATTTGTAATGTGCATGGGATCTAATATTATTTCTTTGTTAAAACTTTAAACTGTCCCTTTCTTATTATTTTATGATATATAAAAGCATCATTAATGAAAATGATTGGAATCATAGAATATTAATCAAGGTAAAAGCAAAAGAGAATATTGATTTAATAAGTAGATTGTTGCATTTAGCAATAAAGAGAGTGTTAGTCCATTGATCTTTATCTTCATCGCAAGTAATGATAATATTAATTGGCAATTTGCTTCATATCATGTTTGACAATGAAGCTCGATTGATATCTCAATAGTCCATAACGGTCATATATTTTCATTCCATTCAACTTATTCACATTAAATGGTTCATATTAATTTTAATGGTTCATTGATTGTTTGATATTAGTGATTCGTATTTAACGTTAATATATGATCGTTAAGTATTTAGTATGAGTTTCCATCCTTTGTTGATAATTCTAATTAAATGATCGTGTTGTTTTTTGCCATTACACGCCTCAAATGATGACAACAATCAAAAAGAACTTTGATAATCGCATCATCTTCACTCACCATTGCTGACAAACCACAAACGATACAATCATGCAATTTAGATGATCCCGAAATATTCATCAAATTCTCTAACAACTCAAAATTTGCCATTGAAGAGTACAAATAGTTATATAATTCCAAATAACAAAAGTCACAAATAAATAAGCAACAAAACACATATGAACTTACTCAAATTAAAATACTACATATGAAAAGACTATGTTAATAAAAACTTTAATGAAAATAAAATAATATAAATACAAAAGTAATTATAACATTATTAGGCATCTAAATATAGATTCCACTAAAACAATATAAACTAAAGTAATAATAACATTATTAGCCATCTAAATAATAAATACAATGCAACTTTTTAATAGGTGTCTAAATACCATCATATACAACATTATGGATAAAAACATCACCCTCAATGGCTAGATCGCAGACGTGCGAGTTGATTATACCATTATTAGGCATCTAAATATAGATTCCACAAAATTATTAGCCATCTAAATAATAAATACAATCGAAACCTCTAATAGGTGTCTAAATACCATCATATCTGACATTATGGATAAAACATTACCCTCAACCACTAGGCCCAGGGCGTCGTGGCGGGTTGAGAAGCGCTCGATATAATAATAATTAACTATAAGAAGTTACCTTTAATTATGATTTGAGACAATTAAAATTTGATCATTTAATGCTTGTGGAGACAATTAAAATTTGATCATTTAAAGCTTATATATGCAAAGATTTTGAAAAAAAAAAAAAAAAAAAAAAAAAAAAAAATGCTTCATGTGTTTTTCAAACTGTTTTTTCATAAATAGTTCGTTTCATGGAAGAAAAAGCAGATATCATAAAAGCGGTTTAATAAACGAACTTTACAACTGGAATAGACCTGCCAGAAGAAAAAGCCTAAACTTTTTATCATAAAGTTCGGTTCTATCATAAGAAACACGGCTTTATACAACCCGAATCGCTTTGTGGGCTTTTCATAAAACCTGTCCTTTTTTTTTAGTAGGGTTGGCTAGCCTCTGGTATATATTCAAGTTAATTTTTAACACCGTTTATCTCATTACAAGCTTGCAATAAAAACAAAATCATTTTTCGAAATACAACGCATTTACTCCATCTTTAAACAAGCGTCCCTATCAGAAAGCAACACTTTATCTATATTAACATTTAATTATACAATAAAAAATTTGTGTAGAGGGGCATTATTGAGAATTCAAAAGAACTTAAAACCATTGGCATTTCCTACTGTTTTGTTCCGAAAACTTGGGGCTATTTGCTTGCTTGTGTGGCTGGATAACTTCTATATATACCCCATTCCAGTCTTGTCCTTCTTGCATATAATCAAATACAACTTACATACTCAACTTTCATTAGAAGTTTAAGATACAATGAGTTCAAGAACCAGATCATTGATTGTGGGAGGAACAGTTGGATTGGTGGAAGCACTAAAAGATCAAGGTTTTGCAAGGTGGAACTACACCATCAGGACCATCCACCACCATGCAAAGTCCAACATTCGATCAGTCACTAAATCAAAGAAGTTGTCTTCTCAGGCAGCCATGGCTTCAACTAGAGGAATAGATCAGTCAGAGGAGTCATTGAGAAAAGTCATGTATTTGAGTTGTTGGGGTCCAAATTAATTAAATATGGTGGGCTTGTATTAGGTAGGTAGATATAGAGTAACCAGATGATTATGTACATGTAATTATGGATGTTGTATTGATGTACAACCTTTATAATGGAAAAGAAATTCGCTTAAGATCATATTGGTAAAGCTGTTGTATATATACGATCTTAGTCTTAAGTCGTAACCTTTAACAACTAAAATACAATTCATAACTCCAGTTTCCAGTAAAAGAAATGTGTGCCACAACCATATATTTTACTCACTACTACAAAACCATGCTAATGCAACGAAATTTTGCAACAGTAAGTTTTTGTTGATTTAAACTAATTTCTTTTACATTTATTTTTATTTTTCCGTTGCAAGAAATTGCAAATTATAAAAATTTGCAACGGAAAAGCAACCGTGAGCAAATTTAAATCTAAAGAAATTATCATTTGTTTCTGTTACAATTCGGTTGCAAATTTTCATAATTTGCAACAAAATACCAACCGAAGACAAAATTTAAATCTAAAAAAATTATCATTTGTTTTCAGTTGCAATTCGGTTGCAAATTTTTGAAAATTGCAACGAAATAGCAACGGAAAACAAAAATTAAATCTAAAACAACTTGCCACTTATTTTGTAGTTGCAATTCGGCAAAAATATGAATTTGAACAGAATAACAACGAAAAACATTTGTTTAAATATAAAAGAATTTATCATTTATTTACGTTGCAATTCCAATACAAATTTCAAAAATTTGCATTGCAACGAAAACAATTCTTGAAGGTGGCCTCTTTTACACCCTTAGGTTAAATTTACATTGTATCTACTTGGTCTAAAGTCTAGGACCCATAACCCATGACCCATAACCCATGCCAGGCGAGGCGTCTCACGGACCACAGGTTTACACTAGCCGGTTCCTCGAGCGAGGATCAGTGGAGCGATATATTTTGTCTATAAATAGTGAGTCGTTTCTTCATTATATCTTACCCTTTTTCACACACATTCTCTCTTAGTATTGTAAACTATCTAACATTATATCCAAGGGATCTTTCTATGTAGTTTTGTGTTTGTGTGATTCTCTAGGTTCCTCTTAAAGGCGAGATCAGGGTGTTCACGGGTCGGTTCGGTTCGGTTAATTAGAAGTTTTAAACTATCCATCGCGGGGCGGGTAATTTATTTTACTACCCGAAACCGAACCGCACTAGGCGGGTAACCGGTTATGCGGGTACCCGCGATTCGGGTCACGGTTAACCATTTAGACGTTTAATCGAGTTTAACCGTATAAATCATAACATGGTCTAGAACGTAAAATTAAGTGACATTGAATAGATAAAACTCATATAAAAGTTATTCCGTTACAATAATTGCATTCAAATATTCATACATAACATATTAATAGAAAAATAATTTATTCGACGTTTATAGATTACGATCACATTAATCAACTCACACATAGATGTTTGAAATGATTACTTTAGGAGGAAAAAAATTGTTATACAATAATTGTAGCGCAATAATATAATTAATACTTGTACAATTATTTGAATATTTAGTTAAAAAACCTTTATGTATATTATGCACGGTTCGGTTAGGTTAACCGCGGATATCTAAAAATAAAAACCGAAACCGAACCGTGATAAGCGGGTTTTTTCGGTTTCGGTTTTTTCCGGTTTTGGTTTATTCGGTTTCGGGTTTTTTCGGTTTCGGATTGAGCGGTTCGGCTCGGTTCGTCGGTTTCTCGGATTTTTTGAACACCCCTAGAGATAACCACCTCTTGAAGTCAAGCAAGATCAAGTCCATGGGTTGCCAAGCTTCGTCATCATCAAGACTAATGATGTTATCTTGTTGATAGTTCTTTCTTCTCACATTAGGAGTGTAGTATTGAAGACATAGGTGAAGGATGTCTAAAGGATCAAGTCGAAGGCATTAGTGAAAGGTGTCGAAGATCCGTGTCGAAGGCATTAGTAAAATGTGCCAAAAGTCCATGTTAAAGGCATTAGTGAAGGGCGCCTAGGTGTCGTGTCGAAGGCATTAGTGAAAGGTGCCAAAGGATCGAGTCAAAAGCATTAGTGAAAGGTGCCTAAGGTTCATGTCAAAGGCATTAGTGAAAGGTGCCTAAGGATCGAGTCAAAGGCATTAGTGAAAGGTGTCGAAGAGTCAAAGACAAGAGCCAATAGTGAAAGGTGCCAAGGAGTCGTGTCAAAGGCATTAGTGAAAGGTGCCTAGGGTGTACAATCGATATGATGCGTCGATATACAAGATAGATAGTTTGGGTCCAAGGATATTGATATCCTTGATGATGTTGTAATAAGGAGGGTGTCTCCTTTGAAATATGTGTCGTGTAGTGTTGGGTAGTAGTTCATCCTTTATGCGGAACTCGGTATCTAACCTTGTCTGGGATAAAGTGTAGGCGACGTTGTGATAGGTTTGGTTCTACACCGTGGAAGAACCCGGTGTCTAGCCTTGCACGATAAAGAGTAGGCGGCGTGAAATCTTCTCCGCCGCGAGGAGTTTGTGTTGTGTAATGATTACAAACTCTCGAGTAGGTGACTCGGAGAGTAGTAGGGCAAGGAAGGTGTTCTGTCTAGGATGCACTACTCCTTATTAACAGTTAATTAGATTTATTGAATATGTTATGCCTTAACCGATGTAATGGACAATATGTCTAAATTAATGTACTACCTTGGTCCGGCTCATATAACTAATTATCAAGCATTAATTATCCAACCCGTAACTAAGACTGACAATTCGTAACACGACCCCAACCTGACACGAAAATATATAGGTTAATGTTGGATATGTCATATGAACATGTTATGAGTCGTGTTTGGGTCGAATCACTTAACTCATTTATTGAATATGTTTGTGTTTTAATCATGATTTGGTTGACCCGACAACGCGTCTAAATGTTTTCAAGTAGTTTATGAACAATATCCGCTATTAGACTTAGGGTAAGCATCGATCTAAGATCGGATGGGCCGGACCGGACCGGACCGCCAAGGCAAGATCGAAATAGCCAAAACCTAGGCCAGGATCGGATCGAATTATGTTTGTCCGGTCTTGATCGGTTTGTCTGTGGACCGGACCGGATGTGACCAAAATAAGTAAAGTGGGGACCGAGATCGGACCGACGATCTTCGATCCTCGGTAGGTCCGGTCGGTTTCTCGGCCTAATTAAGCGTCGTAAATTGTATATTTTAAGCTTTATATGTTTATTGGTTTTTCTATGATATAAAGATACAATCTTTTATTTTGATAAATATGATGTTGTATTATTTTATTATACTTTCTATAGTAAAAATTTGAACACTTAGAAATTTTATGAAACTTGATCTCCCGGTTTGTTTGTTCCAAGTTTCCGCTCATCTTTTCCCCAAAATCAAAAGCGTTAGGTAGTTTAGTGGAGAGAAATCTCCAGTTTTCCGGAAAATTTTTCATATGAAAGGAAAAAAGCAAAATCCCTTTAGTCGCGTTTTTTCATAATTTTAAAATATGAAATCTCGTTTTCCAAATTTTAATAGAAAAATGAAAATAACATTCTGGCATACTTTTTCGTTTAAAATAATAACATCATTTCATTTCACTCTACACTTTTATCATCATTAGTCCATCCTCCATCCCCACCTTCAACTAAACAACTTTTCATTTTAAAAATGAAAATATAACTCAACTAAACGGATTTTGAAAATTTTCAACTCTTCTGGGAGAAAAACAATTCCCTTCTGCAAGATTTAGAAACGGAAAAATAGAAAAAAAATTCACCAACTAAACTGGCCCTTAACATCCCTCTAATTCGAGCCCCCTATTATCCTTTTCACTTGCAGCTACAAACACTCAAAAGTACAATCTCATTTCTTGCTCCTTCTTCACAAGATCCATATAGATTCACCACTAGTAAAAGCATATGAATATCATCCAACATCAAT
Organism: Chrysanthemum lavandulifolium; assembly: GCA_022545495.1. NCBI lineage: Eukaryota > Viridiplantae > Streptophyta > Magnoliopsida > Asterales > Asteraceae > Chrysanthemum > Chrysanthemum lavandulifolium. The sequence continues at coordinate 79,466,085 of CM040246.1, forward strand.
TTCGTCATCAACTCAAGGTTATTCGGTCTCATCTCCGACCACCATGTACCACTTATCGGAACCGTTACTAACCACCGTAGCTGCCACCAACACCCAAACCGTAACCCCGATCTGCCTTCACCCACCGAAGCTTTTTCGTTCTCTGGTACTTTTTTCTGGTTTTAAAATTTCAAGCAGTGTGTACATGTGGAAGATATTTGTTTTTATGTAAATGTATGTCATATTGATTGATTTTGTTGGATCTGAAGTTTTTGATTTAGGATTTAGGTATTTTTATTTTTATTAGGATTTAGGTATTTTTATAAAGGGTGCTTATCTTGAACTTTAGGTGCTGATTTTGACCTTTTAATTTTAACATCATTAGTCATGGTTGGTAGCTAATCTATTGTGATATTTTTGACATTGTGGTAAAACTGGTACCGGTTTCATTTGACATTCATGTAGTGCAAATGAATGGAGTAATATAATTGACTTAAAAACAAAGGCATAAATTATCACATAAGGATAAATGGATAACTTTATTAACCAAATATATGTTTGTCTTGCATTTGTCAGTATATGCATATCATTTTTCTAATATTTTCTTTAAAAGTCGAAGGACATAAATGAAGAAAGGGATCCGCCATCAAATGCAATAGACCTCTTAGGTGACCCAATGTGGTTGGTTGATCCATGTTATGATGACCAAATGATACCAAACAGGAAGAGTTTATCAGTCTAGAGCAAGACAGCAAACGGCTAAAAGTGTTGGTCAGGTTGCCAAGTTCAATCTTTGTTACGATCAAGTTGAAGAGAAATAGAAGTTGAGGCTAAGTGAGCCAGCAGGTCCCTTTATTTTCTTATTTTATAGTGTGAATATACATTTGCTATTATTCTTGCATACTGAATTAAGCTTTAGGTTTGCAAAATTTCAAACAATATTGTAATTAGTTGATTTGCAGAACTAATTCGCTTAGTTCTTGAGCAAGAACATTAATTACATTTAATGATATTTTAGCATGATATGGTCTGAAATAGTATAATTTGTTTTAGGGATAAACAATTGATGGTGGGCGTGTTACCTTGAGCAAAGGGGTCAGGGGCAGGCGGGTTGGGCACAAACTCAGCTTTACGATTTGAGCTCATACGGTCTTTGACATGTCACATGAACATTATGTAAGTGTCTTTACCTCTTTATGATTAGCTATTTTTAGCAGTTCATTGTTAAATGTCAAATTACAACATGATTTAGTTTTTTTGAATGATGTAACATAGGAAAATGTTTAGGCACTTATGATTGATTAGCTTCTTTTTTATAGTTCATTGTTAGTTGTATTTGGGTATGTATGTGTTGAAGTGAGTTGCAATGGGTTTAAAGTTTGTTTTTTTTGTAGGATCTGGAGCATAAACACTATATATAAATACATCATTCTTAAAGGTTGATGATGAATAAAGAACTGAAGAAAGGAATGGATGGGAATGCTGTTGGGATGTGAAGGCTGTTAGATGTGGGAACTCTACACGCATCAACCTCCCACTTTTCCTTCCCTCATAAAGACTTGTTGCATTTCATAAACTTCGTCTTCGATATACTTATTATATAGAACTTGTACAATCAGTTGGATTTGGTGCACTTGCAAATTTGTAATTTGATATTTGGATTCTTTATGATTACTAATGTTTGATTTATGAATCTGGAATTTTTGTATTTGGAAATAATTTTTCTAATGAATTTGCAAGGAAAAAATTCTGTTGCAATTTAGACTTGAACCTGAGATCATGGCTCACCATATCAATTCTTGCTTAAAATGGTGTGGAAAGTTGACAACTTAACTTAATTGATGTGTTGATATTGAATTGTTATGTACTAGTTAAGTGTATAGAAGTTAAATTGTATTCGGTCATGTGAAAGTTAGATGTGTAAGTGTGTATACTTAACAAAAATGATGAAATTCTTGGATAAATACGAGTGCAAGTTAGATGTGTAAGTGTGTATACTTAGCAAAAATGATGAAATTCTTGGATAAATACGAGTGCGGTCAGTGACGGAACTTTAACATGTTTATTGGGAGGGCCGAAACGTAAATTGGCTTTATTGAAACGTAAAGTAGATAATCATAAAACATAAAAAAAATACAACTTGTTTCTTAATATTTAAGAGGTGATGATGGTTTTTTCATATATTGTCCCTAAACTTATACTTTATTTACACCAATAACCCTGAACTTTGAGGAGGTCGGGACCTTCCCCTGCCTCCACAAAGGTCCGTCCTTAAGTGCGGTGTCAAAAACACATAAGGGGGTGGCAATGGTCACGGTTTGGGTGAGGTATGAACCCATACCGCACGGCAACACCATTGCCAGTGGTGCGGTATGGTTCTCACGGCATGGGGAGCGGCTTCAATTGCCGTAGCGGTTTGGAAAGAAAGCTTGAAGAGGAGCGTGTTCCAACGGTTAGAAAAATAGCCGTTAGGCTATTTTGACTTAAAAAATAATAAAAAATCCTCTATAAATATACACTTTAAATCACCAATTCAAATCATATTCTTCTCATCTTCTTCTTCCAACAATTATATTTATAAAAAAGATGGATGCTAGGAAAGGAAAAAATGGTTCCACCTCATCCAAAGGTCGTGGACGAGGCTCTCGATCACAACCCGTTCGTCTGCAAGTTCAATCACAACCATCTCCCTACTATCCCCAAATGAGTCCTCAAGCCGGTCACTATTATCCTCAACCTCCACCGGTGAACCTTCCATCACATCAACACCAATATTATCCCCAACCACCTCCGTACATGATGTCGATGACTAGTGATTTCGACCCGTTCAATGACTATCGTCACGCTCCTACGCGACGTGAACCGAGTGTCGAACCACCACTACCGCTATATGATTACGAGGATGATGACGTTGAGTATGTTCTCGAAACGCAACAAGAAAATCCAATCGGTATACATGTTTTTTTTTGTTATTCGTTATAATTGTTATAATTTTATTTGTTATAATTTTATTTGTTATAATTTTATTTTGTATACTATATATTAGGCGATGAAGAAGTTCAAGAAGTCCCAAAAAAAACATCGACTAGAGCGGGGAAAAGAAATTAGACGACAAACGAAGAGGTTGCTTTGGCAAAAGCGTGGGTTCATATTTCTACATGTCGAAAAGTCGGTAATGAACAAACTAGAGATGGTTTTTAGAAAAGAATTCTAGAGCATTTCAAGACAAACGTTAAATATACTACTCGAACTCATCATAGCTTGAACACAAAGTGAGGAAATTTGAACACCGCCATGGGTGTCTTTAACGGCCTATACATCAAATCGGTATAATTTTTAAACTCTATATAATTGTATTAATTTATATACTTGTACTAATTTAGATAATTGTGTTAATTTATATACTTGTACTAATTTATATAATTGTATTAATTTATATACTTGTACTAATTTATATAATTGTATTAATTGTAGAAACGTCTTCGTGAGATTGGGTGTAGCGATCTTGACGTCATGAAAAATGCCTTGGCCGATTATGAAAAGAAAACAAAGGGCAAGGATTTTACTCATATTAAAGCATGAGAGGTTGTTAGGGGTGAAGACAAATGCTTGGAACAACCATGTGTGGGTCAAGAAGCTTTGCTAGTTTCGAAAAACAAAGAAAATCGTCGTCATCTAGCTACTACGAGACGGGTAGCAATGACAATGTTGAGACCAGATTCGAACTTGAATGACGACACAACTCTACACGGAAAGAAAATGCAAGCAGGCGAGAGCTTCGACCGACAAACAAAAGTATTCTTGAGAGCTTCGACAACTCGTGATAAGCAAAACACAAATATTGGAATCGACAATGGAGAAAAGGTCGCAAAGGATGACTTGGCGAAAAGTTGTTGTCGGCACAAACCGTAATATTGAAAGAAGAACTTATCATCAAGACCGGGTTATATATCCAACCTCACGATCACATAAATGATCCGAGAATGTGAGAGATCACTATTGCAAAAAAACGTGAGTAAGCTGAGAAATATGGATGGCCGACGAATATTTAGATGCATACTTTTTTTCAGTATTATGTATTTTTTTAAAGTATTATGTAATATTTTTATTATTATTAATGAAATATTATGTTTTTATTTAATTGTTTAATATAATTATGAATTAAAAAAAAAATGAGTGAGATATGGAATGATCATTGCCACTAAAAAACTATAGTGAGGTATAAGTGAGGTATGAGATTAGATGAAATGATATTATTGATAGGCGGTGAGGTATGGATTTAGACCATTGCCACCCCCTAAGGGGATGAGTTTATAATCTCAATTCTCAATACTTTAACCAAATGGAACGCTATTAATCTGTACAATTAAAATTGACTGCCGGTTAGCAACTTAGCACTATTTGTTTAATTTTTTATTAATTTATTTTCTGCCTAACATGTTTCATAGTTTAGCCCAATATTTTTGCCTGTTAATAAGGTTTTGTTTCTATATATATAACGATTAAAAAAAAAAAATATGTGTCCCAAAAAAATGCCCACGTGCCCAAAAGTTTATAAAAAATTATAAAACAGCCCTTATACTTCTTTTTATTTGCGAATTTTTTATACAACGAACTTTATTTATCGTATAGCAAATAAATACATAACGATTTCTTGAATAAAAAAAATACCGCCAAAAAAGTCTCTTGATAACGAAGAAAACGAGCCCAATATTGATATGTTTTTGATATACGTACGATTTTATAAAAAATGTTGAAGTTTAATATCTATATATAGTTTTTAAATAAAAAAAACTTTCAAAATACACCCTTGACCTAACAAATAACTTTTAAAATTATTTTAAATTTTTTTTAAAGTACAAGGGTCAAAGACGTCCAATTTTATAAAAGTTTCAATTATATATAAATAAATTGGTCCAGAGATTAGATTTATTTGTGTGTGTATATCTACTATTGAACACAATCATGGTTTGCGTATAATACAGATAAAACTACGACACACATGCCCTCACGGCAACGCGCGAGCGCCAACCCACTTGTTTCATTACAAGATATTCCTACCCCCCCTATTTTTTATATTCCCACCCTCCCTACTTTTTTGCATTTTTTTTTATAATTTTGTTTATATCAAAAAACTATAAACTTGAAAATGCGGAAGAGAAAATATAAACTTTAATGAGTCAAACGCTTAAAAAGAAATACTGAACAGAAACTGACAAAACTATGTTTTACTAAAACAAATGGGGGACAAATGAAATCAAAAGTACAAACCCTCCCTAGTAGGGAGGGTGGAAATAGTACATCCCATTGAAATTATAAACTCTCAAACTTAAGTATGTTTGATATAGCATGAGTATGAGTCTAAAACAGAAATGTGTCATTTCAAAAAGTTTGTTCTTTTGTGAAAAGTCAAGTATGAATTGAAGTAAGGGCCCGTTTGGTTTGTAGACGAGTTTAGGATTAAGATTTGAATTTGGATTTGGATTTAGATTTGGATTTTGATTTGATGTAGAAAAGAGAAAATATTTATAAAATGATAAATTATTATTTTATAAATTTATATATAAAATTAATATTAAATTAATTATATTTTAATATAGAGATAAGGGAAAGATAGAGAGAAAATTTTAATTGGACCCACTATATTATCAAAAGTAGGCAAAAGATGACCACTCACCTAACTTTTACGTATGCCCATATTTCTGGTATTCACTTCCAAAAGCAAACATTGATAATTGAAACAAACAATGGATTTGCCTTTGGTCCCACTAAATCTATCCTAAACCAGGAAACCAAACGAGCCCTAAGTGATCGTATCTACAATGCATTAAGTTTTTAAAAACTTGATGCATTTAATACTTAACATATTTAGTTACTAAAACTTTTAAAAAGACTTGAAGTTCATCAAGTTTTTTTAAAGTTTTACAAAAAGCTTTTGATGCAATGATAAAAGCTATTTTTAAAAACTTTTTATAATCGTGAAAACCTTTACTCATTTAACTTATTGTGGATGCTCAAAGTATAAGAAGGTTGAAAGTGTAACCTATATATGGTGATGAGTAATAAAATCTATCAAACTTAAGCATGTATGATATAGCATGAGTATGAGTCTAAAACAGAAATGTGTCATTTCAAAAAGTTTGTTTTTTTTTTTTGAAAAGTCGAGTATGATTGAAGTAATTGTATGATTTATATGAGTAAGCTTGAAATGAAAAGAAAGTACTTGTTGATCTTTGTTAATCATTTATATCTATTCGAATATGTGTAAAGAGGCAATATAGACTATATTGCGGATTTATTTATTTATTTATTTTTATTTTTATTATTATTTTTTTTTAAGATTACTCTGATAAAATATAGACTAAAATACATCGTTAATCCCTAAACTTGTTTATACGCATCGCGATGGGACAAAGTTGGGCGTTATAATCGCCGGAGGTCCAAAACTTGGGCTTTATATGCCAAACTCGTCCCTTGACCAGGATTGCCATAGTCAACTTTAATTTTCTGGCTTTACTTCAAGGGTATAATAGACCATTCACAATTTTGACCCAACATTCAACCCAGGGACCAATTGTGATTATGCCTACTAGTCGTTTCTTCCCTGATACGCTAGCATTTAATTTCGCGTGAACCAATACACCCACCGAACAAACAACTTTACCAATCATAATACACATTTATCCAGAAACGATAACCTGAAAATCGAAATCGAATCTAAATCCTCATTTCGAACTCAAAAGACCAACCCAACTTCCAACAAAACCATGTCGATCGATCGTATTAGCAACATGCCGATATAGTGATCACTAACATTTTAAATCGGTTGCCTTTGTAAGCGGTGAGAACCTCTAGTTTAGCGGCGGAGGTCTAAGTGGACTTTGCTCACCGATGTCATAGTTGATGAGGATTTCTTTTATTATTTAACATATGAGTTTGATGGGTGGCTTGTTACTAGACTCCTAAATTGGCTTATGGGTCCAATAAGAAAGTTTTTCTTCGCTGTAGAGCCAAGATCAATGCTTGGAAGAGACAACTTACACTATGAAGAGATTCGTGATTGGCTCTTGTTTTTGGCTGGGCTTGGAATTGAGGAGCTGATTATTACAAACTCGTATGGTGATCGAGTTACGTTCCCAACCCAACTTTACTCTCGTAGCGAGTTGAAACATCTGGTACTTCATGTTTGTGCTATGGCAACTTTAGAATATTTTCATGGCTTTCCAAATCTCTCGAGCTTAGAATTGATTCATGTCAATTTTTAAGCGGTACATTTGGGACTTTATTCTTTGGTTGTCCTCACTGAGTCTCTTAAAATGAATCGTCCTAGTACAAACGAGATGAGACTATGGGATATTGCAAAAGTTAGGAATTTGAAGAAGTTAGATTTGTCATTCGGTCGTTATAATGTTGTGACGACAATCACAACATCTAATATCTTTCACCTGACAAGACTTTAAAATCTCGAGAGCCTTACATTGGATTTTGATGATTGCACGGTAAGAACAATTTGAGGTTTACACTTATGATTTTACAATGTTAAAGAAATGTGTAACAGTAATGACATTTAATCTTTAAAACTTGTTGTAGTTGATACGGGAAGCTAATTCTATGATGCATGTGCCCTTTGTATCCCTGATTAACCTTAACTTGTCCCATGTCGATTTTGGGAATATTGTTATGTTATCGTTCATCATTGAAATGATTCGTGGATCTCCAAATTTAAAAATGTTGGATACCAGAGTAAGTGTAATGATGTAATGCATATGTAGCAAATAAACATTCCTAAATTGTCATGTTTGTGTATCTCAACACTATTTGATTTTTCAGGCTGCAAACACGCTTAGTGTTATACCTTTATAAAAAATTTCTAATGTTGTAGACAGAAACACATTCAGCCATGGCCAGCTACAGACTGTTGTGTTTCGACCTTTTCCTAGAACAGAGCATGAATTAACTTTAATAAAGTTTATACTTGCGTGTTCCCGATCGCTAAAGATAATCAATATCAGGCTCAGCGATAGGAGTCATGATGGGAATGAAAATATCAAAAAGAACTGGGAGTTGGCTAGGAAGCTGTTGAAACTCCACCGAGCTTCCCCACGCAGTGGTAAATTTCTTTGAGTGGTTATAATTTATATATGGGTTGAATACCCTATGACAATTAATGTTGCAAAATAGTTTTTGTATTTTGGTAAAGTATTTGTTTATATGGTTTGCTTAAAATTAGCTTGTCCATATGTTGTTGTTTGTGCGTATTGTAGGTGATGCAAGTTTGACATTCGAAAGTCAAACTGTCATTTAGCATTTCAATTTGATTGTATCAAGTAAAACTGCATTTTCAGTTTACTTTAGTTAGTCAATACTTGAAAATGGTGAATGGCTATTTTGTACGTAGTATTTGCATTTTGACTATGTAAAGTCAAATTTGCAAAACCATTACTCAATATTTGACTTTGTAAAGTCAAAATTGCAAAACCATTACTCAATATTTGTTTTGGAGTTTATTGATAATTTGATATGTTTTAGAAGTTTGACTTAACAAAGTCAAACTTCTAATGGTTTTGTGTTGTTTAATCTTCAACTAAGTTGGATTATACGTAACTTGGCAACTTGAGGGACCAATTGTGTATTTTAAAGTGATTATTGGGCGGAGTTTTAAGTATGACAACGGCAACCAAGACAAATTCGAGGGGACCGAGTGTGAAAAAAAGTCGATAGACCATTGGTATCTCTTAACGGAGACGCTATTTACTTGTGCACACCAACCGATAAACCCGTCCACCACTTTTTCCACGCACAAACAATTTCCAATGGAAGATTTCCTATTTTGAATGAACTAATGGAGATTCTTTGGTTCATCCAAGTTGAATGATCGTATGGTCGTGTGGTTTGAAGAAGGGTTGCACAATAAGGGCTTTTGAAAAAGCTAGTTCTTGATTAACCGATCATCTAAAGAGGGGAATCATGAAGCGTAGGGAGCTGATGGAAGAGAATGAAGCTCTGGGACCTCGGGGAATAGCGCTTGACTGTTTGGATGCGCTGAGGAAAATCTAGGCGAGGCACACACACCAACTTGTCCAATTCATACAGATTGTTGGTCAAACTAATGAAGCTATTCGTTTCAACTAAGGTTTTGTCAAGAAAATGGCTGAGTATAATGCCTGAATTTTGGGTATTTCAAGGGGGTAGATAAATGGGGTCTTTTGGGTGCTAGTTTTGGAAATAAGGTTGGTAAAAAGGGTATGTAAATTGGATATTTTGTTTGGTTGTTGGTCTTGGTTTGATGTAGTTGTTTCTGATCTTGTAACCGACTATATTAAGGATGAAATATCATCTATGTTTTATGTATTTAATATGTTCTTGTATTGTGTGATATTGAGTGTATTTTAGTCTTATTAGTATCAAGAAACCAAACATCCCTTGTATCAAGAAACCAAACATCCCTTTTATCAAGAAACCAAACACCCCATTGTATCGAGAAAAGCAAAGGCGATGGTTTAAAAATATGTGTTGAAAATGCAAATGCTTTAGCACTAAATCATAATGTATTGACAACGGTGTAATGTTTAGAAATGCAAAACGAATTGTAACATCTTGACAATGCTGATCATAATGCATTGACAATGCTTTAGCACTATTGGACTAAACACGCCCAATGCCTCAAATTGTAACATTTTGAATTTTGACTTAGCCAAGTCAAACAAAATTTATGAAAGACAACAAATTGTAACTTATCTTTGTGGTATGACTTGGGTAAGTCAAACCTATTTAGAAATGCACTGCGATTTCAAGCGCATACATGCACAACCAAACACTATTACTTACATAAGAACCCGCTTTTTATTGATCGGTTTCATGTTCTCAACAACTACAAAGTTTCCTATGATCTAAACATACACTTAGCTAGCCCCACAAATCTCCCTATCATCCTTTTCCTTCATTTAATTCCTTTCCTTAAGATATTTAAACAAAATTTCCATATTTTTAATCCTTTCTCCCAAATCGTTAAACTTTGATAACACGATGTCAGCCACTTCCTTCTCCTTCTTAACACCCAAATCCTTTTCATTTGGCGCCTTCTTTCTCAACGAACTCAACAAAGCCTTCCCTTATCGTTTTGTGCCATTATAGTTTTTTTGCTTTGGGTAGAATGTGTGTTGCTTGTATTTTAGGGTTCAATGTTGTGTGTTGCCGGAACTAATATTGTTGAAGGTTGGGTTAGATTCTAACTATGTTGGGTCAAAATTGTGAATGGTCTATTATACCCTCGAAGTAAAGCCAGAAAATTAAAGTTGACTATGGCAATCCTTGTCAAGGGACGAGTTTGGCATATAAAGCCCAAGTTTTGGACCTTCGGCGATGATAACGCCCAACTTTGTCCCATCGCGATGCGTAAGGGTATAAACGAGATGAGACAGCTCACGAGCTATTCGAGATCGACTCGTAAACTACTCGAAATTGACTTGATATAAACTAGTCGAGCTCGAGCTCGAGCTACTCGAGTATACTTCGAAATGAGTTCGAGCTCGACATGCTCACCGACTGAGGCTCATGAGCCACTTATCGAGCTTGATGATAATACACTTTTATCCTTTTATATACTATAGTTACATAAAATCGAGTCGAGTCGAGCTTGATATGCCCATTTTTCATCAAGTTCGAGCTTTAAAAGTAGCAATAATCGAGCTCGAGACGAGTTTCGAGCTCGAGTTTGAGATGACGAGCCGAGCTCGAGCTTGAAATCCAAAGCTCGAACGAGCTCGAGTCGAGTTTCGAGCTCGAGTTTTACTAATCGAGTCGAGTTCGAGCTTAGCAGTACTCGACTCGACTCGGCTCGTTTACACCCCTAGCGATGCGTATGAACAAGTTTAGGGACCAACGGTGTATTTTAGTCTAAAATATATTAAAAACAAATAAATTAAGTACAATAAAATATGTCACATTAACCTCAAACACACACGCTTGATAAAAAAAATTAAATAAAGCCTTTTACATGTCAAAGACACAACTACTCTAGCTATGCATTACAAATAGAACCATAAAAAATCATGCCTAACTAAAGGAAATCTACATATTACTTAGAGTTAGAAGCAATAATTTTAGACGTTTCATCTGCATCGTCATCATTCTCCTGAAGATAAAAAAAATTCACATCATCCTTTCCATCTTCATTACTATCATCAAACTTCGAAAGGAGATCAAAAAGGTTTGGAGAGATGAATCCAGATTTACAAGGTTTTAGCGGCTTCACATCATTTCCCACTAACACAAGCTTCCCATCAAGCATCTGACTTTTCAGTTCATTAATCCTTGCAACTAAAGGTGTAGTACTTGGACTACCATATGCCGTACCAACCAAGGGTGGCATACTATTTTCCTTAACTACTTCGCATACAACATTGTTTTCACAGTTCAAAGCCTCATACGTATTTTTAAGAGCAAAAATATTGATGTGATTCTAAAAACCAGTACCTTTTTTGCTCGATGACATAGTGTTATCTTTGTTGCAATCCAATGTCGATGCCACATTAGTATCAGCATGTTTTGTCGTATTAGGAGAAACACTCAAACCTTTAGCCAATTGCATTGCTTTATAATGATAAGAAAATTTCGACTTCAAAGAAACCTGTGTATGTCTGAATTTGATGTTGTAAAATGAATAAGAGTGATTTATGATGAATGACTTATCATGGCACGAAGCCTATGGATCATTTAGCGAGTGTATATGATGCTTATTCCATAAAGTAAATAAATGTTTATTGTAAATAAAAATATTATGTGTTTATGTGTATTGGAGTAAATATAAGTTTGAGAAAGTTTGTGATTCTAATATGAGTTTCGTGAAAAAGTTGAGTATGAATTGAAGTAAGTGACTATGAGAAGGTTGAAAGTGTAACTTATATAATGAGTAATAAAAATCTGTAGTTGTGTGGTAATTGTATGAGTTATATGATTAAGTTTGAAATGAAAAGAAAGTGCTTGTTGACGTGTGCTAATCATTTATATCTATACTACTTTATAATCGTTTAAATTCTAAATTGTGAAGCTTAAAATCGGACTTTTTTACTGCTTATTATGAAAAGAGTTTTTCTAACCAAATATTAAGATAAGGAGCTCTAATCATGAGATGACATGTACTTCTTAACAAACTCCAAGTTCTAACTTCTAACAAACTCCAAATATAACTCTTAACCACTAAAATTAAGATAAATACCCGATTATAAAATAACGTGCATCGTTTCTCAACTAAAAATTCATCTTTATTTTTAAATTAAAATATCTTTTATCTACTTATTTTTTATAATCTAATTTAACCATATTTTCTAAAATTTTATCTTTTAATTCAACATCCATTTTGATATATTTTATGAGTTTTAGTTTTTATATTTTAATGGGTTTATTTTATTTTAATTCAAATTTTACAACTTTAACCTTTATTTCATTTATTTCAATCAATACAATTTTGATTCGTCAAAATCATATACTTTTCGGTAGAGGTGGCAAAATGGTTGGGTTGGGTTGGGTTGGGTCTTGGGTATTAGATGGGTATGGGTCTATATGGGTATGGGTCTAGATGGGTCACTTGGAAGGATGGGTCTAGATGGGTATGGGTATAAATGGGTAAGAGTCGGGTCGGGTTGGGTTTTTTTTGGTTTTGCTAGTTTTTTTTGTTTTATCATTGAACATAATAATTTATTATTGTAAACAAAGACAAAAAGTATTCAATATCAGTTTTTACGTTTTAAATCGGTTTTATACGTTTCGTCCGTTTTTACGTTTCCGCGTTTTTCACGTTTTCGTTCGCTTGTTTACGTTTTGTCCGTTTTACGCCGTCGCTTTTATTCGTTTTCGTCCATTTTTACGTTTTATCCGTTTTATACGTTTTAGTCGGGTTTTTTTTCGTTTTGTCCTTTTAATACGTTTAAATCACGGTTTCTCGTTTTAAATCGGTTTTACGTTTGCGTCCGTTTTTACGTTTTATCTGTTTTACGTTTTCGTCTAATTTTACGTTTTGTCCGTTTTACACTTTTAAATACGCTTTGTTACTTTTGCTTGTTTCACGTTTTAGTCGGTTTTACGTTTTAAATCGGTTTTACGCTTTCTTGATTTTACCCTTTTCGTCCGCTTTTTCGTTTTGTCCATTTTACGTTTAAATCGCTTTGTTACGTTTTACTGTTTCCACGTTTCGTCCGGTTTTCGTTTTCGTCGGTTTTACGTTTTAAATCGATTTTACGTTTTTGTCGTTTTACGTTTTCATCCGTTTTTACGTTTTACTGTTTTACGTTTTAAATCGTTATATTACGTTTTTACTGTTTCACACGTCGGTTTTACGTTTTCGTCCGTCTTTTCGTTTTGTCCCTTTTACACGTTTTGTCGGTTTTACATTTTAAATACATTTTGTTATGTTTTTGCTTTTCACGTTTTCGTCCGGTTTTCGTTTCGTCAGTTTTACGTTTTCGTCGCTTTGTCCGTTTTACGTTTTCGTCCGTTTTGTCCGTTTTACATTTCGTCTGTTTTGTTTACGTTTTGCTGTTTTCACGTTTCGTCCGTTTTCGTTTACGCCGTTTTGCGCCGTCGGCTTTTTACGTTTGTCCGTTTTATCGTTTTATACATTTTACGCCGTCCGCTTTAACGTTTTTTAACGTTTTGTCCATTTTACGTTTGCGTCTTTTAACTTTTACGTTTTTTAACCGTTTTACGTTTCCGTCTATTTTTCGCTTCGTCCGTTTTTACGTTTCGTTAGATTTTATACGTTTTAGTTCGCTTTTATATGTTTTGTCGTTTTACCGTTTTAAATACATTTTTACGTTTTCGTCCGCTTTTAACGTTCTTGTCTTGCCGCACGTTTTCTTGATTTTTTTTACTTTTGTGATTTTACGTTTTTTGTTTTATTCGTTTTACGTTTTCGTCCGTTTTTACGTTTCGTCGTTGGCGTAAAAACAAACGCGAAAACAGAGAAAACGAAAATGGTTGAAACCATGTAAAAAGGACAACAACGTAAAAATGGACGAAACGTGTAAACGGACAAAACGTAAAAGAGTTACAATACGGCGAAAACGTAAAACCGACGAAAACGAGTAAAAACGCAGTAAGAGCGGACGCAACGCGTAAAACAGCAAAACGAACGGCGTGTAAACGTAAAACGGACAAAACGTAAAAATGTATTTAAAACGCAAAACGGACAAAACGTAAAAATGTATTTAAAACGTAAAACAGACGAAAACTTAAAAACTCGGCGATAACGTGTAAAGCGGACAAAACGTATAAAACCTCGACGAAAATGTGCAAAACGTAAAAAATGTCAAAACAAACGAAACGTAAAAAAGACGAAACGTAAAAGGACAAAATCGTAATAAGCGAGCAAACGTGAAAAATGGGCGAAAACGTAAAAAACGACGAAAACGTAAAACCGACAAAACGTAAGAAATGACGAAAACGTAAAACCGACGAAACGTTAAAACCGGACGAAAACGTAAAACGAACAAAACGTAAAACCGATTTAAAAGTGCAAAACGTTAAAAATTTGTCAAAAGGGACAAAACGTAAAAAATGCGCGAAAACGAGTAAAATGATAAAATCAAAAAAGACTAAACGTGAAAAACGGCGAAACGTAAAAATGTATAAAACGTAAAAACAGACGAAACGTGTTAAACCGACAAAAACGTAAAAAATGCAGACGAAATGTGTAAAACCGATCAAAACGTAAAACCGGCGAAAACGAACAAAAACGCAAAACCGGACGAAACGTAAAACGTAAAAATTGTCAAAAGGACAAAACGTAAAAAATGATTAAAACGTAAAAAATGCACAAAATCGTAAAAGCGAGGCAAACGTGAAAACGGCGAAACGTTAAAAAGACAAAACGTAAAAAGCGGACGAAAACGTAAAACCAACAAAACGCGAGCGGCGTGTAACCGACGAAACGTAAAACCGGACGAAACGTAAAGCGGACAAACGTAAAAAACATGACGAAAACGCGGCGTAAAAATTGTCAAAATGGGACGAAAACGTAAAAAACGGTGAAACGTAAAAAATGCAGAAAACGGACAAAAAGTAAAAAAAGATTTAAAACGTGTTAAACCGACAAAAACGTATAAAGCAGATTTAAAACGTAAAACCGACGAAACGTAAAACCGGTCGAAACGAACAAAACGAAACCGGACGAAACGTGAAAAACGTAAAAATTGTCAAAAGGACAAAAGCGTAAAAAAGCAGAAAAACGTGTAAAACAGACAAATCGTAAAAAGCAGACTAAACGTGAAAAACGCGGCAAACGTTAAAAAGACAAAACGTAAAAACGGACGAAAACGTAAAACTAACAAAAGTAAAAAACGGACTAAAACGTAAAACCGCGAAAACGTAAAACCCGGACGAAAACGTAAAACGGACAAGCGTAAAAACATGACGAAACGTGCGGCGTAAAAATTGTCAAAAGGAACGAAACGTAAAAAACAGCGGTGGCGTAAAAAGCGATTTAAAACGGACAAAAAGTAAAAACCGATTTAAAACGTGTAAAACGGACAAAAACGTAAGAAAACAGACGAAAACATGTAAAAACGGACAAAAACGTAAAAAACTTTAAAAAACGGACAAAAACGTATAAAAAAAGACGAAAATGATAAAATTAGACTATGAGTGATTTTTATAACTTTAGCTAACAATCAACTTAAACCATGTAAATATTGTACTAGACCCATGTGGGTATATTATTAGACCCAACTAGACCCATCAATATTAATTAATTAAAATAAACAATACCCAACTAGACTCATCTATTAAAATAAACTTAACTCATTTAGACTCATCCCATTAAAAAAATTTACCCAACTAGACCCAAATTTAACCATTGGGTCTTAAATTGCCACCTCTACTTTTCGGGTAGTGTTTGACGCGTAAGAGATTGCGAGGGTATTTCTATATGCGGGAATAATGATGTCGCGGGAAAGCTACGGGTAACCCAAACAAAAACATACAACTAACACATATACATTCGAAGTGTTGTGAAATGAATTCACTAAACGGGTAAGCAAACACATATAACTATACTTATCGCCGCCGCTGTGCGCGGGTACCCGGGTTTGAATATGTGTAAAGAGGTCATACCGACCATATTTTGAATTTAATGTTAGAAAATGAATAAGTGTGATTTATAATGAACGAGGTGGAAACCCCCCGCCGCGTTGCGGCGGACTTTTTTTTAATTTTTTTGGGACATTAGATACGTTGCACTAAGTTCGGACAATCTGTTTATTTTTTTAACTTTAACCCAAGGTGTACATGTAGTATACGGTTTTGTGTAGCCCTATTTAATTGGTTAGCGAAAACAGAAAATGATAGTATGATACTCTAAAATGACCCATTTGAGCCGGCACTTCAGCCCCTAAACTCGTCCAAGGCAGCCCTGCTTCAAATCCATACCTCGGATGCCTTGACTGCCACTCATGTTTCCTATTGCCCTCCCCTTAGCTGCACAAATATCAGAGTAATCGTAAGTTGTTATGATGATCCAATTGACATCTAAAACACTCAGTTTGAGCACGACCTTACCAACAAACTATTAGCTATAGTAGGAAATGCACTTTCCCAGAGGCATTGGATTATTCAGTCGCGGATAAAATATGCATGCAATATAATATTTGGTTAACAAACATAATATACACTAACTGAAGTATAACATTTGGTTAACAAATTAACATAGTGACTATGAATGTTTTGCATAGTTGGCTTATAGACTATCCTAAAAGCATAAAGTAGTTCCAAAGACCGACATACATGTCACAATTATCATATTATATCATCTTCTGGAAGAAAGCATATCGAAAGTATAATATCGTATACGTCCAGATAACTGTTAGGTGGACTAATTTACTGGGTACCCAAGAAGCAGTCAAACACCCTTTCAATTGCAGTAGAACGGGTATTTTGTTTTGGCATGGAAGACCCTCATGAGCTATAAATAATATGTAACTTTACATCCCAAGCATAGAAAATTGTTTGAGCCATCTACCTTAGCTTCAAATGTAGGGGATGTTTCGCACAGGTCGTTATCAGTTTATCAAGCCATATACCAAAGAAGACATTCTTGTGACTATATGTTACTGTATGACATTATATATTGTTTCCTAGTGTATAAGCATCCAGTTATTGCATAGGCATTTTCACAACAAAACCTAATAAGAATTGATGTAAAATATAAAAAGGAACCATATGAGCACATCACCGTATGTCCAGATCGTTAAGCTTGGAAGCGTTTTTTTACCTGTTCCATTAGATTGCGGGCTGCGAAGGCCGCTGTAGGCAACGCATGAATAGAGGTTGCACTTTGTAACCCATCCAATATCGGGCTGTAAATTTCCTTATCCCTGAAGCTTCAGCTTGCCACTTTGCTGAAATAACAACATTCAAATAGCGAAATCATTTAGTATTATAATAGACATCAACAATGAGTCAGTTTGAGTTTATTTCCTAAAGTAAACACAACCTACTTGGCTTTTTTGTCATCTGCTTCGTGGACATACTCGTATACCTGTCGAATCCATATTCTGTAACTGTGTGTCAATATTTTCTGCTGTATTTAGCTCCCGTCAGTCTTTTTCCTATCGTAGGAACGCTTACGTTAATTAAAGTATCTATATTTACAATTTCTTCAAGGTAAACAAAAAGATGATGACAAATTCACTTGTCTTTCTGGTCTTTACACGTCTATCAACTTCGTCTATAAATTTTATGTCATGAAAACGCAACCCCATTCTATTGTTTCCTGTTTTTCCGTTTCTTTAAAAAAATGTGAAAATGAAATTGTGGTCGCAAACCCAAAAGGGACCCACATACGTCTATTATGAATGCGGATGATGATTTCATTTTGGACGATCTAACCGCTGTCACCGTTGAATCACTTCTTGTTCACGCTGCTGACGTTGTAGGTTTGTCCATTCTTTAGTCAACCTCTGCAAACGACACCGATTTCTCAGTTATATGTGTGTTCTAAATAAAGGCAAATGAACTGAGTTGAATTTGATCTTGTATTTTAGTATTCAATATATAAAGGGGTAAAAAAAAGCAGGCTAACCATATCTTCGGTATTTTGCTAGATTTTTGTTGGCGTTGCTCTTTGAGGAGCCAACTCTCCTCGCCGCTCACAATTGGTGGATGTTTCATTTCAGTCCGTATGCGTACGACCTCACAGAATGCCCCCAAACACCCCCTTGATCCAACTGCTGGATTAAAAATTCAGAGATGTTAGAACCATAACGATATGGGCCATAGCTTGCAAGTTTATATGTTAATTATCATTATGCAAATCTAATTCACATAAAAATTTCAGACCGGAATTAGAGTGTAAAGTGTCAAGTCAAATCATCTTAACATCCCCTAAGTTGGATAATTTCCCTGTACCAGCCTTTGTATTTGGTGTAATCAATATTTTTTGTCCTTACGAAATAATTTTAACATGTTAAATAAAGCAATAACATCATTATATAATTAGCATGATGCATCGCGTAACAATACTCTATTACGCTTACCTTCTTCTCATGATGCCGGTGTGATCTGTATCCAACAAAATATTGGTGTGTCTCATGTTATACCACAACTCGCTAATCTTTTGACATCGCTAGGAGTCAGAGTGGACAGAGTTTAGGCTTCCCTCTCGGACCACACTTTAAAATATACACCCCTTTCCTCAAAGCCACAGTTTCCTGAATATAATTAAAGATCATCGTCAGTAAATTAAATTGAAACATCAACTACTTTTATCATCTTTTTGAACCAATCCAATTTGACACTGTATTATAAAGTTACAGTGTCAGTATCATTTAATCAAATTAAACGAAATATGAGAAAAGATTCAACCGGTTTACCCCGCGAAAACACGACATCAATATAACTGCAAACACCATTTCAGAATGCGTAGCCCTGCAAAGACGTGGAGGAAAATGAATGTGTCAGTAATCTTAAAACATACATACGAAAACATGTATCAGGTAACCAAATACATACAAAACATGTATTAAGTAAGCAACTTACATCTTCTCTTCCGACTAAACCCCATCCATAAATATTGGAATCAATTTCTTATATGAGTTGGTACTGTATATACATTTCGCTAAGTAGTTATATGCCCCTAACTCGTTTTTACAAAACTCAAAATTTAACACAATCTTCCATTCTCATAAACTCAAACTCCATCTTTTATATTTTTTTCAGTCTCATGTTTGTACTATAACTCAAACAAAGCACAAATAGTTAACTGACCTTATTAAACTCTAAAACATGACACTTAAACCTAACATGATCACCCTTATGAAATATTTCACTAACACCACTTAAAAGGGCTTAATTAAAAGCACAATCAATAAGAAGAACCAATCGCAGTCACCCCTTAAATTAAGTTAAGGGAAATTGGAAAAAAATAGCAATGAAATTGAAATAAAATGTAACAAACACAATACCTGGCTACCATAACCTTAAAAACAGACAACTATCGTGATCACCATCTTAACCAAGATACCTCCCTAACAACCACCTATTAACAAAACCAAAAGGCTTTGAAAAAAAATTACAGTAATCCACCAGGTTAAGTTCTGTTGGAATCCGACTCCATCCTCCACCGCCACTGCCTTGTATGTACATGTGTGTGAGAGACAAAAAGTGGATAACTATTAGAAACGAAGCGTGCACCCTCAATATTAAACCGTTCAGCATCATACCCTCATAAACTGGACCATACAGTTGGGCCTAATATTACAACATAATCAAACAATCCAAAAAGAAGCCCATCTAAGGTCCCAGCTGCACGGCACGTGAGTATGGCTGAGTTTTTTAAACGCACCGACTTTGCAGATTAAGTATATATAATAATGACTTATCATGGCACGAAGCCTACGACTCATTTAGCGAGTGTATATTATGTTTATTCAATAAAGTAAATAAAAGTTTACGGTAAATAAAAATTTAATGTGTTTATGTGTATTGGAGTAAATATAAGTTTGTGATACAAAGAAGCGATTATAGTAGATTTCGGAGACGAAATCTTAAATAAGCGAAGTGAAATTGTCACCAAAAATCGAAAATATCGTGCGACTAGAATATCTTATAGTGTATGTTCATTATATGAGTATAATGAAATGTGATCGGTTAGTCAATGAATCTAGTGTTGAAACTCAAAACCGAGGGTCAAATATACAAGTCAAAGGACTAGAAATGATATAAGTTATGGACTTCGGGTACAAAGTGTCAAAAAGTGAAATTTGAGGGAATAAATGTCACTAGTACAATCGACACTTCCGCCTACGACTTTTTCAACACTTTCCCGACGACGTGGCGTATGCATCGTTCGTTCCCGACGACAAGGCATAGCCAAGGGTTTTTTTGTCGTGTAGCGTATGTTGCCGACGCCACAGTGTCGTCGGCATTGTATTCGTCGCCTGTTCTCCTGATTCTTGTAGTGTGTGCAAATATATTTGTAATCATATTTTATAACCTTTTTTCACACACTTCTTCTACTAAATCCATTTTATAAGGGAATTAATTTGCACACTTTGTGAATTTTTTTGGACACTCTATTTCTACATTAAATACTTGTACCTTGAGTGTTTGCATTAAATATTCTGCTTCAACTGTTTGTATCTTGAGTGTGAAAATAAATTTTAAAAGTATGCAAATCATTAGCCATTTTATAAGGTTTTATATGTGTGTGAGGATTTGAGTCACGAATTTGAAAAAGAATAAGCGATTTGAATAAATTATTGGCTTTTTTATGATCACAGTTATGTAGGAGTGTTGATGCTTATGTGATTTTGTGTTATACATGAAGAGGAAGTAAAAGATGATCAAACCCTTTAAGAATTAGAAACAATAAGTAAAGAATAGTGCCTTATAAATTTGATAAAATTCTCAAATTAGGGTTCATCCATGATTCGGGGATTTTAGGTAAAATGATTATTGCGTCAAAGTGATAATTTTTATACATTAGATAATCAAGTTCTATTATTATATGTATAAGAATTTATGTGTTAGTCATGTTTGAGGTGAAACCCAATCTATGAGTTAAATTCAACCGTAACTTGGTTTTGGTGTACATAATATCGCTAGTAAGTTATTGATGTCTATTATCTTAGGAAACAAGTTTCAGAATATGATTCTAAATAAAAGTATATCAGAATACTGAATTAGTGATAGTTGTTCAAATTTCATTATGCACTTTGTGCAGAATTTTTGAGTGAAGCTATGTTTTGGGTTCAAGTTTGATATGGCGTTACATGCTAAGCTAACTTTAAGGTATCCTAAGCATATTAGAAGCATATGAGGATTTAGTTTAATGGCATAAGACCTTTTTATGGTTTATGAGAAAACGTATTAATCACATATAGGGATGATGTAGCTTTTATATGGAGTTGTATTAGCTTGTAGCCGTGCAATGAGGTAACTACTTAGTACTAATTTAATTAACATGATTACTATTATACAACTTCATAGTAGTCTATAATTGAGAATGTTTATAATTGTTAGTGACAATAAAGTGTGAAGATATAATTACATGTTGTTATTGTTGTGAACGTGTTACATGCGATAGTAGTTGAAGATAAATGTTTTATGTACAAAATGTGTCATGGAAAAAAGTAGACTAAGTTAAAGGACTATAAGTGATGATGATCTAATACATATTAGGTTGCATTAGATAAATAGACATTATGAAATGTGTATAGCTTTAAGTGGTGTGTATTAATGACGTGTAAAGCTAATATGATTAGTATGTTGTGATTAAGCTATTGAATATATCATGTTGTGTGAATAAGCGAATTGGTAAAGAATGTGAAAGTGTGAAGCTATATAAACGAAGTGCCAAAGTGCTATGTGTTAAGTTTGTATATGTGATTAGCCAAGTGCTTATTTGTGAAGCGTATATATGTGAATAATCAAAGTGTTAGTATCAAGGTGTTGAATAGTAGTTATGCTGTTATTAAATCATTGTCATTTACTTTTATGTGAACGCTTATTCTTTTAGTTGTCATCATTTTGTAGGTTCAAGGGTCATGAATTGATAAATTTAAAGGATGCAATATGTAGAGGGTGAATTGAATGATGCTCGTCTTTGTTAGCTTGTAGTCGGCGAGTAAGTTTTGAGAACCATGTTATGATTAAATTGGTGCACCTCACTATATATAAAAGTTTTTTAAATGTTGAGACTTATGAGTTTTAAACTAATAGAAGTGATTTTTACGTTACTGGTTTGAAATGGAGTAAAATGCAAAAAGTTAGGTTTTGGTAAATCTCGAAATGGGACCATAACGCTTTCTAGGCATGAGCATAAGCCCTTCTGGATGAAATGTTGTGTTTTACAAAGAGCATAAGGCATTCCACGTATGGGCATAAACCTTGCGGCAATAAAAGTGGTTTTTCTCGGTTTATGAGTGTTAGACCATGCGCCTTTCTGGATTTTGGGTATAAGGGAGTATGGCACAAAAAAAAGGGTGTTTCAATTTGGTAATAGAGCATTGATTTAATAGATTTAGGTATTCACTTTAGAGATGCCTTGACTTAAACCACTATAGAAAACGCTTATGATAATTATAGAGTTAATATATTGCTTTAACATGGTTAAATTGTTACAAATGTATTATTTTCAGCATTATACTGTGTGAATTGACTGTGAGTAATGATATTTCAATACTTGTTGGATGCTAACAAGAACCCCATATTATTGTTAAACGTTGCAATATTACTTTTGAATCTATGATATTGACAAATAAATATATGGTAAAAAACACATACGTCAAATAAATTGAAAGGGTTCATTTGAGAATTTAAGACGGAGAGTTTAATCAACCCAAAAGTGATACTAATACCTCTCTTCTAACATTTTTAATTTCTTATATTTTTTTTTTAATTTTTTTTTATTTTAAAATTACAAAATAAAAATAAAAACATAAAATATAGGTTTGACAAGTTAAAAGTAATAAAGACAAAAATACAAAACATAAAACTATAAAATTTATCTTATTCTATTAATAAAGTGAATAAAGCCGCAAAACAAAGAATAAATAATATAAAATATAAACTTTATTATGTCAAAAGTATTTAAAAAATACGAAAAAACCATAAAAACGTGTTGCGATATTAATAAAGTGAAAAAATATAAATAAAAAATAAATGATGATGAGCATAGAAGGTACAAATAACACCGCCCACTTTAATATTGTAAAAAGGTATTGATATTTACATCACCACTTTTTATACTTTTACTACAATCTGTGCAATACAGTGTTGTACGGTGTGTTATATTGCTTGTATAAAATGGTGTAACTATCAAATAAAATAGTGTGAGTATCAACACCCATTGTAAAACCATTGGCCTTTGCCTCCTGATTTTTGCATAACACTTGGCTGTTTCACTCTCCCGTGTGCTATCTCTCTATATATACACACTTCTTGTTATCAATCTTCATCAATCAATTGCAACATACTTTCGATACAAAAAAAGCTATTTTTACTTAACCATCTTACAAAAACTTGAAACACACTATGAGTTCAACAAGCAAAGCATGGATGGTGGTCGGAACCGTTGGATTGGTGGAAGCACTAAAAGATCAAGGCTTTGCAAGGTGGAACTACACCATCAGGGCTATCCACCACCACACAAAGGCCAATCTACGATCAGTCACTCAGTCAAAGAAGCTGGCTACTCCGGCAGCTAAAGCTACAAGCAAAGGCGTACAAGAGAAAGTGAAGCAATCAGAAGAGTCATTGAGAAAAGTTATGTACTTAAGTTGTTGGGGTCCTAATTAGATACCCATATGTTTTAGAGGATAATTTGATTGAATATATGATGCTAGATATGTAGTATGGAAGGATTACTTCATCTAAGTTATGAAATGTTTTTGTGATTTCGATATCTTTCTATTTTTAGAAAGCTACAATGAGAGTAACCGGTAAGAGCAGTATACATTTGAACAAGAATTCAATAAAAAAAGCCACATATAATGTTTGATCACTCGTGAGTATTGAAAACTATCAAACTATTTATATTCGCACTCTTTAAATCGTTAACAAAAAGCAACCAATTTTTTTTCTAGAGGACAAAGACCAATTCTAATGATTTAGATTTAGATCACAAAGAGAAGTATATGTACTGTTTTGACCACGGTTGATTGAAAAATTTTGATTTTATATTCTCTACCTGTTCAAGTATTAGTATACGGTAGCATTTTCATAGCAAAAAAGGAAGTACACAAGTCATAGGGACACTTGCTTGTTGTATTTTCGACCCCAACCTGTTTGGATGGACACATTTTCCGAACGAAAATTATAAAAAACTAGCAAAAATCTAGTGAAGGATTACAAGGTGTTTGTACAAGCATCTAATGGATTTGCTATAAGATCTAACCAAT
Source organism: Chrysanthemum lavandulifolium (assembly GCA_022545495.1). Taxonomy (NCBI): domain Eukaryota; kingdom Viridiplantae; phylum Streptophyta; class Magnoliopsida; order Asterales; family Asteraceae; genus Chrysanthemum; species Chrysanthemum lavandulifolium. The sequence goes on from CM040246.1 coordinate 79,490,456, forward strand.
TAGGACTTGATGTTTTCACCTATGAAAGATCTAAGAATGAAACAAAATTCGGATCTGATTACCTATAGGGCGTTTGGATTAGCTTATTTAGCTGGCTTATCGGCTTATTTGATTTGGAAAAGCCGATAAGCTCATTTTTTAGAGGTTTATATATTAACTTCAGCTTATTGGCTTAATCCAATAAGATGAAGTGATAAGGTCAAAAGCTTATCGGCTTTTTCCAAAGTCAAATACGCCCATAAGCTGGCTAAATAATTAAGATGATCCAAACACCCCAAATTAAAAGCGTCTTTCCATGGAAGTTTTGGATCAAAACAATTGATTTGGAAACCTTCAAATGCTCCGAGTGGTTCACTGAACAAGTGCATCAAAACATGTTAATGAATTATCCTTGTAATCTGGTTTGATGTTACAAAACTAATCGTACATCTCTTCTGGCAATTACTACAGACTGTAATATATGATTTTTCAATTTTCAACCGTTTATTTTGTATTGTGGTCATATATAGTGTCATATTCACTTCACCAGCACACTATATCATAGTACGTATCATTTATATGATTACATCGAGAGAGTGTACAAATACCTTTATAGTTTATACACAACAAATATTTAAGTTAAACTATTAAAAGAAGCCATGTTGGAGTTATGTAAAACCCACGCGCCCACAATGCCTCAATACCGTGAAAGGGCATATGGGGAGCATGTAAAGTGCACCTTTTATCAATTTTACCAACTAGCAATGCTATCGAGCTAGTTACATGCATTCTAGTGTTATACGTGGTCTCACCATATTTATCCAACGTTTGCATGGTAAGAACCTGTTAGCTTCTTATTGGTCACCTTGTGATGACGCATAACGACTCAACAAGTACGTGTCAAAAATCTGTAGGGGTTTACCTCCACTGCACTTCAATTATTGGTTACACAAAGAAAACTACCTCTATAAATATATATACTTCATACCATATAGCAAACGTGTACCAACATAACATCCAACTCCATAACATTAACACAAACCAAATCAATACACATTATTAATTTCATACAAAGATGACTTCTACAAGCCGTGTTTGGATGGCTGCTGGTGTTGCTGTTGCTAATGGACATACAGAACAAGGTTACAAGCTTAGATCACTTGTCAACTCCATTCGATATGGAGTTGATGTATCTGATCTTCGTCCATTTTCGAGCCTTTTAAGATCCAATGTTAGTGTCGGAGATGTGAAAACTACACAATCTGATGATTCTCTTAAGCAAGTCATGTACATGAACTGCTGGGGACAAAGCTGAAGAATGGTTTTCCTCGTAACTGGGAATTGTCTCGATGCTAAATTTGGGATGAAGTCGTAAAATGTATAGGCTGGGAATATCAAATCCTTAAAGTATAGGGGTGCTAATTGTAAATTTTGTTTTTACCCTTGTAAAATCAGGATAACTTTCTTCCTAGCACAATGCATGAATACATCATATCATTCCTTATAAATTTGCAACTTATAGTCTTATATTCAATCTAGTTAGGGGTAATTCTCAAAAGAGGACAAAAAGTTTCATAGTGATCGGCTTTGAGTGCAAAATAAAGTCTCTTCCAATTGGTCATGTCGCAATGTGCGATGTGCGATTCCACTAAAATGTTGACACGTGTCAGAACGATAATCTTTCTTTCGATTATTAGCGAAGTCTGATCATTATCGATCGCTTGTTTGACTTTTATATCTGAATGTGCGAGCGGTGAGCGTGCGAATGCGATTGAACATAACTTTATTAGGAATGACCACTGTAAGGAATCAAATCTTTCTTTATGGTACAAAATCTTTCTTAATTCTTTAAAATATTTATTTAAATTATGACAATGTTACTCTTGAGTCTTTAAAATATTTACTTAAAATCTACTTAAAATATATATTTTTTTAATTTATAATTCAAAAAAATAGATGAATTTTTTTTTATAAACTTTTTTTTACCTTTTTTTTAAACGTAATTAAAAAAAAAAAAAAAAAAAAACTTTTTTAAAATCAGATTAAAAAAAAACAACGTATTTTTTTTAAAATTCAAATTTAAAAAAAAAAAACGTAATTTTTAATCGGCAAAAACTTTTTTTAAAATCAGATTAAAAAAACGTTTAAAAAAATTACGTTTTAAAAAAAAAGTTTTTTCAGATTTAAATCTTTTAAAACGTAATTTTTTAATCTGATTTATTTAAATCTGAAAAAACTTTTTTTTTAAAACGTAAATTTTTAAACGTTTTTTTTAATCTGATTTTAAAAAAAGTTTTTGCCGATTAAAAATTACGTTTTTTTTTATTTGAATTTTTAAAAAAATACGTTGTTTTTTAATCGATTAAAAAGTTTTTTCTTTTTTTTTTTTAATTTTAAAAAATTACGTTTAAAAAGGTAAAAAGTTTATAAAATTCATCCATTTTTTGAATTATAAATTAAAAAATGTAGATTTTAAGTAAATATTTTAAAGACTCAAGAGTAACATTGTCATAATTTAAATAAATATTTTAAAGAATTAATAAAGATTTTGTATCATAAAGAAAGATTTGATTCTTCATGGGTCATTTCTAATAAAGTTATGTTCAAATCGCATTCGCACGCTCACCGCTCGCCATTCAGATATAAAAAGTCAAACAATGATTGATGATAGTGACCAGATTGCTAATAATCGAAAGAAGATTTATCATTCTGACACGCACAACATTTTAAATGAATCGCACATCGACATCTCGCATAACGTGACCAATTTGAAATATCTTTATTTTGTGCGCAAATGATCACTATGAACTTTGTCTCTTTTAATTACCCCATCTAGTTACGTTTTCTATCTATTTCTTTATACTTTTGTTACCAAGCAATTAGATATCTATTCAAACTAGTTTCCCTTCGATGTTCCATACTATTATCCAATTTATCAATCAGGTAAACAAATGTGCATTTGCTAAGATGATAAAGCCCACTTTATGTGTCTTTTATAATGAGACTAGAAGAGCTTATTGATGAAAACTATTCTAGCAAGACGCTAAATGGAAGGTAAAACGGATTATAATTAGTTAATACAAGCCAATTTCGGATTACATATCCACTCGATACGATCTTCTAGAGAATTTGGATGCCTATTATGACACGTATGGTACAGTTCCCGGCGTAGTAGAAGTAATTTGTTTCCATGAAATCTAATGTTATCTTTTGAGTAGTAGTTTATTTTCTTGTATAGAGAATAGGAAGTATCTTATACGTTACCATCCGCGCATGTAAGTGAGATATGAGATTCAACATATCCTTCTGTCTTGAAAGTTTTTGAGTAATATATTTACTGGGTCTTAAACCTTTACCAAAAAAACAAAGTTGACTTTTTTAACCTATAACAATTCCCCTAACCATTTTGATATGCCAAATCGTGTAAATTGAGCATCTCTTTTTCCATTACTCTTTTATTTTTGTCTCCTCTAGTTTACAGTAAATTGGTGGAAGTCTACGTCGAGCACAATTTGAAGATCCTTTTGGAAAGCATGCATAAGAGAAGCTATAAAATTGTATAATGTGAAGCTAGAAAGTTGTATTTTTATATAAAAGTGCATACTATTTTGCACACCACAGTATTGATCAACCAAAGCACATAGGTTGCATCGGGTATCAGTGATTCAACACAAAAAGCCAGATTCTTGACTTGCTTCATCACGTATAATCAATAGTTTTATTATGTGTTCTACTCTTTTTAAATTTACAATCTTTAAAACAGTAGTACCTTGCGGAATTACAAAAAAATAGTATATGATAGCTGATCTACCGAAAAAGAGTACGTTGCGCATTAGTTTAGACTAATATAACCGTCATGCTAAAAACATATTTAGCATGAACATATTTCATATCTAGCTACTTGAACTTATTTAGATCTACATATCTAAAGACCTGGACATCATTTTACAGTTGACATTAATACACTGCCTAATATATTTACAGCTGACGAAATATTACATGCCGCGCCCTTTAATGTAACCATGAACAAATTGTAACATAAGATTGTCCATAACGAAAAGGACAAAGACATGAAAAGACAGTATGGCACATGCGCGGATTACGCATTGAAGTTTGTGAACCCCCGTTACTAAAGTTAGATGCATAAACATTCGAGTTATATAAGATAAAAATCAACATTGTGACAAAGATGAGAAAAAGACAATAATTTTAAAGTAAAAAGCTATACTATTATATTTAGACAACCGACACGATTCAGCAAAGATATTATTACCCCATACGGCCATACCCCATACCGTGAAGGACGTATTTAACAAAATAATAATACAACGAGCTCGGTACATGCATATATATAACGTACGTGCCCTCTCCGTATTGATCCTCATTTGCATGGCAACAAACATGTTAGCTTACTATTGGCCACCTTATAGTGACTCATGACTACTTAATTAATATAGAATCAATACACCAATTATGGACACCCTCAAAAACCGCATATATAAACATCTCTTCATACCATATCGCAGCATACCAACTTAACCCACAACTCCATAGAATAACTTAAACATAAACCGAACGTTACATATATAACCTTAACATGACTTCCGTAAACCGTGTTTGGATGGCCGCTGGTGTTGCTGTTGCAAATGGACATACAGAGCAAGGTCACAAACTTAGATCACTCGTCAACTCCTTTCGACATGTTAACTCGTCTGATCTTCGGCCATTTTCCGCCCTTCTACGATCCAATGTTAACGTTGGAGACATGAAGACGACACAGTCCGAAGATTCTCTACAAAAAGTCATGTATTTGAACTGCTGGGGACCAAGCTAAAGAGTTTGGTTTTTCTCGATGATGATGCGAATCGACTCGGGGTTTGGGGTTTGGTGGGAAATAAAAATGTACTAATGTATAGACTGGGAAAATCATGTCTTGAAAGAATAGGGCGCTAATTGTAGATTTTTTGACCCTTGTAAACTCTGGCCACTGCTTTTTCCCGGACAATACAAAAATAAACGTTGCATTATTCCCAGTTCTCAATCTATTTGTTTAGTTACTTTTATTTTATGCAGATTGCTGAGTAATATTGGAAGAGTTTATAGATGATATGAGAGTGTTATGCATGTGTATTCGTGAAATCAAATTGTAAGAGCTCACACTATGAATGGCAATGCGGCGGGTTCGGGTTCGGGTTTGGGGCTGGGCTGCCATCCTCATCCTCAAACGGCCGATTATAAAAATCATCTTCAAACCCGTTCCAATCCCTATTGGGGATCTTATCGGGGCGTCTCGTTGGGGCCGATGCTCCTCCAAACCCGCCCCGTACTCCATTGAGGATCTTATCGGGTTCTCTTCTTTGGTTGCGATGCCCACCAAACTCGTGTCTTTTCCCGTTTATTATTGTTTTTACATTATAAACAATATAGGTTTATGCAATAACGTAAAAAATCGAGATGTCATTATTAATAATTTAAGCATTAGTTGTTTTAAGCTTTCAACAAAAATATTAAACATAAAAAATGATAAGCTACTAACGTCTCAAATCAACTTTTTTAGAATATTATGATACGAAACAAGATTTCATGACCACAATTTTCAATCTTACAAATATTGAACATTGGGTAAATATAACGTAATACTATATGTTTAATAGTATATAGATATATTTGTATGTATATATATGTTTCGGGGCGGGCGGGGTGGGGATGTTGAGCCCCATCCCCTCCCCAAACCCAATAAAAATCCTCGTTAATTCCCCGAAACCCGCTCCATAACCTGATAAGAATGCCCCACCCGCCCCAAAAACTTCGAGTTTCGGGTTTCCCCATCGAGTTCGAGATTTTTTGCCATCCCTAGCTCACACGCATGCTTAAAAGTTGGCGCTTTTTATGTGTATTGCTAAGCTGTATAAATCAAGGATTAACAAACCTCTTGATCAAATGAAAATTACAAGAGTAAAGTATGGCATCGTTAAACATAAGCTTGGTATTGGCCTTTTGGTAGCAAACGTGAACTCGTATCTATACCCTAAAAGCATAGAAAGTCGTTGCATAAGACTTTTAGATACGGAGCTTTAGCGATGACATCTGGGCTTTAAGCAAACAGTTTTATCGTCCCTGAAACCCTAGATCTTGAAGTGATAAATGGTAGTTACATATTTGTAGGGGAGCTTTGATCTTGACTTTGTTAGGTTGACTGCATCTTCAAGGCATGTTACATATTTGTTAGGCTTAGGGGCGGAGCTAGAAAAAAATTTAGAGGGGGAATTTTTTTTACAGCATATCGAAAATAGAGTTAGAAACAAAAGGGTTGTCATTGCCAAATATAATTGTGTTTGCTTCAAATTATTTCTACTTGACCAACTAAATACTAAAAAAAGAAACTAAAAAACTTATATAAACAAAAATAAGCTTAAAAATAAAAATAAAATAAAAATAAGGGTTATACTTCCACCCACGTGATGCACTACTACAAAACAAAGCACTTTTCTTTATGGTTCTTCTTTTTCGTTTAGTGTGCAAGAAACACAGATACTTTTTCCTTTCATGCCTTCTTTCTTCTTCATCTCTCCAACAAATAAAACCACTCCACATTATAAAAACTGCCTAAAATCTTTCAAAGTAGATATGACGAACGATTTTATGGACGGGCAGAACAACAAAATATCTCAAATAATCAAGAAATTTACATTTATTATTTTTACGTGTGAGGGTCACTGAACCTGTGACCCCCATAGCTCCGCCTCTGGTTAGGTTGCCCTAGTAAGGGATTCAATCCTTACTTTTCATTGCCACGTCGCCTTTCTCTCTCGGTGACCTTCGCGATTAGGTGCCCGATAAGGGCGACCAAGTACATTTTTTTAAAAAAAACATTTTTAACACAAAATAAAATTTCATTAATAATTAAAACGTTACATAATAATTCAAATAAAATTAAAACATTACGACAATACAACGACTAAACTAGTTTTGATTATGACGATGGCAAATGTCTTCCACCAAATCGGTTTTGAGGCTAAGATGAGTTGTTTTGTCGAATATCTCCCTGGTAATTTCCAACGATTCCACATGCGTTCTTATGGGATCATAAGAACGGTGCTGCTTTGCTGGAATGAATACGGAGATATCGCCGCTCTTCGTCTAAATTATCATATTATGTAATATGATGCATGTGTACATTATATGCGATAGACGCTCTTTGTCAAACCTTCTAGCGGATGTTTAATCATTAGCCACTTCTTATTTAGTACACCAAAAGCACGCTCCACATCTTTTCTTGCTTGCTTGCGCATCGTCTTATACAATATTCGTTTGTGATCATTCGTCTCGGATTTTTAATGGACTTCATAATAACCGACCATTCGGATATATCCCATCGCAAGATAATATCCACGTTTATAAGGCGCCGTTAGCAACGAATTCCACATTCTTGCTCTCCCGTTTGAGATTATTGAAAGAGGCGATGCGTAAAACATTTACGTCGTTATTCATCCGGTGACACCAAAGAACGCATGCCAAATCCATAAATCTTGGGACGCGATCGCTTCCAATAAAATGAAAGGATTTTGCCGTGATCACCCCTACAAAATTGAGCTTTTAAAGCATGGGCAATTCTCCACGGCCAATCTGCGTAATCGATGCTTCCTATCATCCCGAAAACCCATGACTTTGGTAGTGATGAAAATAGAGTTTGTCAATGTCACTAACCGTCGGCTTTCGCAAATACTCTGCACCATATAACTCCATTATGGCCTCACAAAATTTTTCGAGACACTCATGAATTGTTGACGCACCCATTTGCACGTATTCGTCTAGAGCATCAGCATTGACTCCGTATGCCAATTGACGGATTGGCGAAATACACTTCATCAATGGAGAAATACCAAGTACGCCTGTACAATTAGGAGTTTGTTGGAAATAAGGTGAATGATCGGTTATATCTCGGACAATTCGTGTGAATAGTCGTCGGTTCATACGGAAACGATCATGAAATGCTATATCGCCGTATCTTGGGGTCTCGCTGAAGTAAGCATCCACTAAACGGTTATGAGCACCCAAACGATCTCTAGTAACAGTGTTTCGTGAGAGTTTTTGTGACGCTTAAAAATCCTCCCAACACTCTTCCGCAAACATCATAAACTCAGTACTAACTTCATTTTCATCATCCGATGACGAATCGGCAATGAATAGATCGTAAAAATTAAAACTCATAGTGTGGAAAGAATATAAAGAACTGTGAAATGAGATTTGTGAGTTTAAGTGTGTAAATATGTTGTGTATTTATAGGGTAGTTTGTTTGTTTTTTTTTTTTTTTTTTAAATTTCAAACGGTAGGATTTTTTTTTGGTTTGGATATGCAACGGCTAGAAACCTTGGATGTTTGTGCTTTGTGGTTTCGATCGAGCAGACGACCAAGTGGAGTTCTTTTTTTGGCGATCGACTACCTCCACAACAAGGGGATCGATTGGAATCGATCGCCCCACCTCACTCGATCGACTCACGATCGGTACTACTGGAACCAACCTTAGTAAGGTTCCAACAAATCAAAACATCTTCTCAAACCTTGTAGACTAGATTACAATTTACAAGTCATTAATTTGATACGTTTCTAGGGCATCATCACAATGAGGCACCTAATTCAGTGCAGCGAATCTTCTTTTCATACCATATATACAATGGTGATGCAGGGAACTTGCATATTTGTTCATTACTAAACCATTCATATTTTAATAGGTCTCATTGTTGAATGATCTCAAAAATATATATCTTGATTGAACAAACATATTATAATATATACTAAAAGTTATTGGAGCGCGGGGTCCAGAACAAGGTCATCAAGGAGTGCTTAACAACCTAATTCGGCCTCCTATTGGTTCTTCGGGACAAGAGGCAAAAGCCTATTGGTTGGGAGTTAATTACATGGATTAGCTACAGTGCATGATGAATAGTACCCCCATGGCAAACACCAGGAGGATACGTGTCTTCAAATTATTCTACCACTCCCACCGCCTTTCTTCCACTTACTAGAAAATTCTATAACCATTATTATTGATCAATCCATCTTATCACACGAAGAGGAAACTCCCAAAACCAGAGAAATACCGTTTGGAATACCATACTTTATCTCACATTTTCTCTCTAAAATCAGACATATCTTGAAGGTTATTGTTCTCGGATTTGGGTTTTAGGGTTAGTAATAACTATGCTCGGCTTAGCTTCAGGTTTGTTTTTTTTACCTTTACAATGTTTTGTTTATAATTAATTTTTATTTTTTTTGGTCGGTTTACTGCTGGAATTTGTCATGTAAATACTCCTTTTTATGGGTTATGATTGTTGATTTTTTTTTCATGTTTTATTTAATCTAATTGCAATTTTGTTGTTGTTTTTCGTTTGGAAGTTCTCTAGCTCGACTGTTAAGGAAAGAAGAAAGAAAAGCTCTCTAGCCCAAGATTCACTGCGATTACAGTGTTTTTTTTATTGGTCTTTCTTGATGGGTAGGTTGTGTTTACTGATAGTTGATTGCACATTACTGTTGGTGACCGGTGAAAACAAACACACTTACAGTAACCGCAATCAACAAACACGGATTAAAACTAAAACGAAATCATCAGTTTGAGGAAGAAGAAGAAGCAAAAAGTGAATCTTGAAACTGCATGTCGCCATAACTCGATTGGGTAAGTTTATCAACCATAATTGCATATGTTTAATTTAGTTTAATTTAGTTAAACTTTGAAAATGTGCATTGTTGGTAGCCCCTTCCCTGATGAAACCACTTGAAGATGTGATAAATTTTCATAAACACAATGACTGTGAATTTGTATGTTGTATTCACAGTGTACGCCATAGTGTAACCATCTAAGGATTTTTGGCTTCTATTTGGGTTCAAGTGATGAAAAAAAGTTTCAAGATGGGTTCTAGAGTAATTAAAAGTTAAGTTAAGTGGAACAAGAGCATGCTTCAAATTAAGCTTAATTAATTGAAGGTTAAGTTAGATAAAAACAAGTGCAACCTTAAAATTAAGCATAAAAAGAATGTGGACTTGAGGTTATTGTTTTGTTGGCTGATGAGCATACATGTATTTTTGGCTTCTAACCTTTTATGTGTTATTGTTTGATAGCGTGTTGGGAGTTCATATTTCTTTTAATGTAAAATTGTGTTGTATGTGTTCTAGAGACGCTCGAGAGGCAATATTGAATGATGTATAGCAATTAACACTTATGGAAAACTTAACCAATCAACTAAGGAACCTACCTAGAGAGTGAGATAGCGACTATGTATTAAATGATTTATTATGCTTTAGGTATGCATGCATTTATTTTCTTTTTTGCTGCAATTCACTAATTATTAGTTATATATAACTTCCTTTTTTGCACATTCATTAATAATGGTGGTAAAGAAAACCAAAAAACCCAACAAGAAAGCCTTAAGTGGGGTGGATGAAAAACATCAAATGGTTTTAAGAAACCCATGATCTTCTTGAATTTCCTGTGTGCACCATAATAATGTCCCTGCCTATTTATCAGGTTTGCTCCTACTGTTTTTTTCCATATGGAATGATTCATATCGATAATTATGCTTTCTTTATTTTAAGCCTCGACATTACTCACAATATGAAGACTAAAAAAATGTCTTGAATAATGGTTGGTAATAAATTTTTATAGTGCCCGAATGGCCACACTTTATGCTCCATCTGCAAATTTCAAGTGAAAAGTTGCTACCCTATATGTTGTATCAATATGGATAGCATAAGGTGTTTGGCATTGGAGAAAATAGCGGAACCATTAAAAGCTTCTTATAGTTGTCCATACTCTGGTTCGCAATGTTCGATCACAGGAAATATTCCAGAACTTATGAAGCATCTAAAAAATAATCACAAAGTTTGCATGCGTGATGCAGCTGTATTCGCACATCATTATGCGCAGCCACACAAAATTAATAATACGACATGGATGATAGGTGTAATTTACGATATATTTTTACAAGTTATTAGCATTTACTATATCGTGTCAATAATTTTCAACATTAATGTGAGGGTCAACAGTTGCTTCTGTTTAAACATGTTTTTGATAGTGGAACCAGTTATTTGTTAAGGTTTTTGTACTGCAAAGTAGTGAAAATGAGGTACGACTTAGTTTATTAATGATTAACAATGAGCTATTCTTTATTTGATCTGTTTATGAGTTAAGTATTTGAACGTTTATGGAGAAAATAGTACATTTGGGTAAAAAAATTTCAACCTTTTATGCAAGTTTTGAAATTACTTGACTTGATGCGATGAGGTTTCACGATCAGTGATTCAGGTTTTTAATTCTTGCAGGCTCTTTTGTATTGTGAAGTATCAACGTAACGTACTTAAGATGTCCTAAGTCGGCAACATATTCATAGTTAAGGTATTTCCATGTTCACTTTTCGAATCGAATCATGTTTCTTTTAAGTCACCTTCTTATTTTCCTATAATCTCTGAATATTTATATTTGCTTGCATTTCTAAACAACAATTATTCAACTAAAACACAATGTTAATGCAAATCATGGAATATAAAAGCTTAAGTTTTCATTTTGTACATCCTGAAGGAAGAGTTGCTTTCCGGCAAGAGCACTTGGACTTTAACAAAGAAAGATTGCTATATGCCGATACGCTGTAAAGCAAAATTTATGGATAAAGAGTTAAGGCCATCGAGCGAAGGAAATCGAATTAAAATATCGGAAAACCAATGTGGATGCGAAAACAATATGAGCTTAGAAAGCTTATTGAAAAGGTAAGCCTTACCCCATTTTCAAATGTTGGGTTATTAAATGTGATAGCTAAGTTGATTGGGTTTAGATTTTTTTTTTTTTTTTTAAATTTACGTTATGATATTAAAGTATTTGAGGCAAACTGATCCACTGTATGTAATTCTGAATCATTTTTGTTGCATTGTTTGAACCATGATAGTCGAAAGTGGATGACAACAACAACGGATCTAAGTTTTCCAGAGCTGTTGTGAAGGCACAAAAGGATTTGTTCACATTAGTTTAAACAACGCCTTCACATAATCAAAAATAGTTGCTAAACTGCATATTCTGTTTTTCTAGGTTGACTGTATACTTCGGATGTTCTAGAGCTGCCACTATGCCTCAAGGTAAACTTAAAGACAAACAACTCTTTAAAGTTAAGATTAAAGCTGAGAAAGTGCCACATTCCGAAGACCCTGTGCCACCTCTAAAGCGAAGGTATGTATTTGCTGTCGACTTAGGATGCATTTGGATCAGGTCACTATAAAAATCAGTATATGGTGTGCTTGACCAAACTTTCAAGTGACTGTTGGTAAGTAAGTTTACAAAGTTATTTGTTTGACTATGAAAAGACACGAGTTTACAAAGTACAAACATGTGGCAACATTGAGCGATTTTTTGTCTAAACCCTAATCCTTCTATATAAACATCGATTTATAAAGAATGTGCTTCTCTTGGTCAATGATGTATTTTTTACTTTCAGTTAGTTTGCACAAGCAAAATTAGTTTAGCAACTATTTTGTAAGGAATGATAGTTTTCTTAACCAAAAAAAGAGTGATGGTTTTCTTAGACTTAAACCACAGGTGGCAAATTTGACCCAACCTGCACTAACTGGATCAGTTTGGAAATGCATCGACTAGGTAAGTTTATGTAAGCTTTTTTTACATGGGTGTTGTTCGTATGGTTGGGGCAATCACAACGCCTATAGCCTATAAGTTTTGGTTGTGTATTGTAAAGCGCCTATGGCCTATAAGACTTAAACCATAGGTCAGATTGGGCCAATCACAAACGCCTAAGTTATGTTCCGTTGGGTGCTGTAAAGCTTTTAACAATGGATAATTTATCTTTAGCGGGTATAGATAAAGTGTACAAAAGTATTTCAAATTTGGGAGCTAAGAATCACTTGGTATATGAGGATATCAATACCAAGTTACTTAGCCCAAAAACGCATCATATTATCTTGATGTGACTAAGTTTATGTCAAATTATAAGGAAGATAGAATGCGAGGGAGTTTCCTCAAGAGACCGACCTACATTCAAAGTATCCGATGATCCAAAATAGAACTCTCACGTCGTTTACTACTATTACAAATTCAACTTGGTATTCCTATTGGTGATATTAAGATGTTGGAAGTGAGCATTAGTGAACCAGAGGTACGTAAAGCTAGCATTTATAAACGATTATAATAAATGTATTATGAACCGTATATCAACCTACTTTTTCATTCAACCCGCTTAGGCTACTGTATATATAACTAATCAAAAGATGGTTGCATGTTCAGCTTAGACCAGTTTCTAACATGTAATCTATCTCCAAAAACAACATATTTAACAAAAAAGTACAATGACTACTTAAGATGTGACAAACGGAATTGTAAGTTAATATACTTTGCAAATAACCACTTTATATTGCTTGAGTCTACTAACTACTTGATTATGATTCCTGCAGGCACTTTTGATTATAAAAGCTACTCTTACCTCGACATTAGTTTTAACTGATTGCCTCGATGCATTTAGGAAGAACCCAGACGCAAACTCAACTTAAGGATTAGCACATACTTGGTTGCAGATGGGGTTGGTTATGTTATTGATGTCCTTTGTGGCATGTAGTATGTTAATTAAGTCTCCACATTGTACTTCATCTTCATGGAACTTAATGTCCATCTTTGTTTTGGTCGTGGATTTTATGTCATTTAATAGTCATCTATGAGTTTAGATGGTAAAACATCATATATTTCACATTGAATTAAAACCTTTTGAAATACGTAGCATATATTAGATGAGTTTTGCCTATAAGTATTGGTTTTGGTCCTATGGCGACCTGACGGTATGAATTATTATTGTCTTGATCTTTATTGCAAAGCATTGTTACTGCATGTATATGCTGTTTTTTGTTTCGAAAACAAAAAGCCCCGCCACACATGTTCTATTGCATCGATAAACCATCCCCGCAGCAACGCGCGGGCAAACCCGCTCGTTAACATATATTTGATGTTGACACGTTACTTAAATTCACTAGCTTCGAAAAATACGTGAATTGTATGATTAACCTTTCTAACCTACACAATGGCCTTCTTTGATTTCACACAACATATATATGTAATATCACAACAAAGAAAATGAATTACTCTTGTTAAAAAAAAAGAATTAATTACTCAATTAATTAGCAACAATAATACTAGTAGTCAACTTATTTTTACGGTACAACTTTGCCACAAAATTAGAGGATAATTATTTTACATATCAAACTTTTCTTACATACAAAAAACTCATCTCAATCATCCATTTAAAAAAATCAATGGTGAGATTAAAAACATTTTATTATTTCATATATTTTTTATAACTTAAGTATCTCTTAAACCGTTAATCGTTAAGTGAAAATATTTACACCGTCGCGAAGAGCATTTAATTATCTTTCTATAGACGGACACTTTGATATACTTTCAAAAAAAGGAAAACAATTCGTTTTTTTCACGTTTTTTCGTCTTTTTTTACGTTACTTGAAATTTGAATGAAAAAAATCATATACGATTAAACACTAATTTGAATATCACATGTGATATTAGTGTTAAATCATATATGATAATTGATATCACATGTGATATGATATATATATCATATGTGATATTACACTAATATCACATGTGATATTACATATCATATATGATATAACACTAATATCATATATGATATAACACTAATATCACATGTGATATTCAAATTAGTGTTTTATCATATATGATTTTTTAATACAGATTTCGGTAACGTAAAAAAACGAAAAAACTTAAAAAAAAAGTTAAAAAATACGAATTTTTTTTTTGTTGAAAGGATATCAAAATGCCTATTTATAGAAATATAATTAAATGTACGTCGCAATGATATTCTTTTTTTTTCGCTTAACGATTAACAGTTTGAAAATTATTAATATTTGAAAAAAGAGGATGAAAATGGGTTTTTAAATTGTTGGGATTAATCTCATCCATTAGATCAAATAAAAATGAATGATAAAGATTGATCCCTTGATATGTAAATAATTTTTTGTCCTCAAGTGATCTTAAATCACAAAATTATGTCACTAGCCTTTTTTTTTGGAAAGGCATGTCACTAGCCTTTTTAATTGTATTATGAACAACAATAATGGATGAACCTAAAATTGGCGTATCTATACTACTTATAATGCACGAATGCATCTCACTCTTAATTTTAATACGTACAAAAATTAAGCATGGTTGACAACACTTTAATGCAACCAATTTTCAGAATTACAACAAAGTAAGCATATTGTACAATAAAATAAAGCGTGGTGTCATTTTAAGACCAAAATTAAATCAAACAACATTAATGCTATTAAAAACACCCCTTCACCAAAAATTACAACCATTTAAGCACAATGTACAATAGCTACAACCAGTTTTCAGATTTACAACAAAATAAGCATAGTGTAAAACAAAATAAGCATGATGTAATTTTCAGACTTATTTCAGACTTACAACATTAATGCAATTAAAATGGTCAATGTTATTAATGATTATAATGACTACTACTTACAAGAAAAGAAACATAGTGTACAACACTTTAATACACATAATTTTCAGACGTACAAGACACGAATAATAGTGTACAACAAAACACCACATTAATGCTATTTAATGTAGTCAATTATTTAACTGGTCAGTAAATACAATTAATACGGTTATTAAAACACCCCTTACATAAGAAATACAAATTATCAAGCATATTGTACAACCAAATTATGCACAATTCTTGCATTAAATTTCACTACTACAAATAATAAAGAACATTATACAAATATTCAAGTTCGAACGGGCAACCAGCCAAATGGCTTGAGCCCGAACGGGCACGGGCCAACGGGTTCGAGCCCGAACTGGCACGAGCTATACAAAATTCTTGACATCGGTAAATTTATTGTTAAAAAGAACATAATAAACTAAAATACATTATTTATCAAAAAAATTTATTTTAGAAAGACTTGCACCGCAACGCTACGGTGACTCTCTAATAATAGATATGTAATATCACAACAAAGAGAATTAATTACTCTTGTTAAAAAAAAGAATTGATTACTCAATTAATTAGCAACAATAATAGTCAACTTATTTTTACGGTACAAATTTACCACAAAATTATGTCACTAGCCTTTTTAATTGTATTATGAACAACAATAATGGATAAACCTAAAATTGACTACACCATCCATTTTGTTGCTAATGTTTAAGAAGAAAAATAACACTTTTTTGTGCGAATACAAACCCTCAATTTTCGATCTATCGCAAGATGGTATATGATTTATTATTTATTATTATTATTATTATTATTATTATTGGAAATATATGCTATGATTAACCATGTCCACTTCTACATATCACCATACAAAAATCATAAGATTGTACGTAACAAAAAGGACAAATGAAAGAAAATCCAAATGATCGAGTATCGGATATGTCGTTTTGTGTAGAAATACACGTGCGGGAGTATATTTCTACGGACATTTATCAAACCATGTGTCCATGTGACGACAAATGAAAGAAAATCCAAATGATCGAGTATCGGATATGTCGTTTTGTGTAGAAATACACGTGCGGGAGTATATTTCTACGTACATTTATCAAACCATTTGTCCATGTGCGCCCATGTGCCCTCATCTCATGTGTCATTGTGTGTACCCAATGCCTCCATACCGTAAGGGACAAACGGGGAGCATGCAGGCAGACTGCACCCATTATCAAATTATAAAAAGCTTAAAACATCAAACAAGCTAGGTACATTGATTCTACGTGGTCTATCCGTATTGATCCTTGTTTGCATGCTAAAAAATTGCATGTTGGCTTCCTATTGGTCACCTTATGATTACTAATAACTCAACTAGTACGTGTCAAAAAATCATAGGAGTTTTCCTTCAATGCACATGTTTAATCAGCAATTATGGGATGCTATATAAACATGCCCTTCATTTCATATTGCAACATACCAACTTAAACCACAACTTTCATAACGTACATTAACATAAAACAAATCGTTGCGCGTTCTTAATTTCGTACAAGATGACTTCTACAAGCCGGGTTTGGATGGCTCTGGTGTTGCCGTTGTTAATGGACATACAGAACAAGGTTATAAGCTCAGATCACTAGTCAACTCCTTCCGACATGGTGTTAATGTGTCTGATCTCCGTCCATTTTCAAGCCTCTTACGGTCCAATGTTAGTGTCGGAGATGTAAAGCCTACACAATCCGATGATTCTCTTAAGCAAGTTATGTACATGAACTGCTGGGGACAAAGCTGAAGATTGGTTTGGTTGGGAGTGAGTTTTCTCGATAGACGAGGAATCGATGATATGCGAGTTGACTCGAAGCTAATTACGTGATGAGGGTTGTTTGGGAATATACTGAAAAATGTGTAGGCTGGAATTATCATATCCTAAAAGAATAGGGGTGCCAATTGTAAATTGTTTTTCACCCTGTAATGCTAGGATTATTGTCTTCTCCCCGTCAACAAAAAAACACCAATATTCCGATTATAAGAAAGTATATTGAATCTCGTCACGTGCTCAATAAATTTGGTTCTTATGTTTATGTTTAGAGGTTTGCTAATATTGTGGTTAAAAGGTTATATTTTACATCAAGTGATCGTAAAAAATAATTCATCTCACCATATCAAGTGTTAAATGTGTATTCACTATTTTCGGAATTGTCTCTATTGTTTTAGAGGATTATCATCCGATCAGTATTATCTGTCCGTGATATTGTAACAAAATTTACTTAACCACAACCTTTAAAAACGTCGTTAGTAAGCCTTTTATTTTGTATGCTAGCTGCACTAGTGGAAAAAGGATTATTAGGTACGGTTAAAAGGATTTTTAAGAACGGTTTTTGAACCGTCTTAACAAATGGCGTTCCAAAAGATTAATTGTTTTTTAGTTCGGTCTTTTAACCGTTCTTAAAAATTGATTTTAAGTCACGGTTGTTTTTACCCGTTCCTTTAAATGGTTTTTCTTTAAAGTCAATTTTGGTTTTGGAGCGTTCCTTAAAATGGGTTTGTTGTAGCTTTCTTTAAAATGGGTTTGTCGTAGCGTTCCTTAAAATGGGTTTGTGAACGTTCATTTGGTTTCTGGAGCAAAAAGCACCTCAATTTGCTTTCTGGAGCTAAATGTTTTTGGACAGTTGACTGGAGCAGATTGCTATTTGTCAATCTAACACCAGAATTACATTATTGAACAATCACAAAATAAGAAGTACTTCAACAATCTCATTTAAAAACAACATATTACTATAAACAAAAGGTCTAGCCATACAAAGAGGCACAAAGCCATCTGCAAATAAAAGATCCAAAACATCCTATTTAAATGAAAACAAACATCCTACTTGATTGAAGATGACTTGACACAGCACTAAAACCTTCCAACGACAAACTAAGAAAACAAATAAAATATCATTAATGAACCTACTAAAGTGATCCGCCAACAACAAAGAACTAGAAAACCAATTGAGCAACCGGTGAAAACCAAATATTTCCACGCATCGATCTTATAGAATTCATCAAATTGCCAAATCGTCATTGCAATAATCCATGAAAAACTTTCCTCCCCATTGATTATCCATCCACAAACTCATCTTTCCTTAAAGCTCTTGTAGAGTCATGAAGCTATAAGCATAATAAGATAAAACGTTAACAATTTCACATAAGCGATTTGACCCATCGAATTTGCATTCATTCAAAAAGTTCCATTTTGATCCATCTTACTTCTGTGACAACCACGTTTTTTGTGTGTGCTTTTTTTTGTTATAACGTTCCATTACAAGATACATGAGAAACCTTTTGAATGTGATAGAAGTTAGGTTTTATGACCAAGTGATCGACTTTGTCACAGCAGGTGTTTTCCAAGAACTAAAACTAAAAGCGCACAACAAAACCGACAATAACACTACACAAAGTATTTACATTTACAAAGTTACCTCGATTTCATAAATTAATCCGTTGATCCACCAAGCAAGAGTAGAATGGAGTTGTTGACTTGTCCCAGTTATGTGGTAATGTGGATATGGTGGCCAACACATTCAGTGTTGCTTGATTCAAAATGCATCAAAATCGCCAACTACTACCTTACGCTTCCTCACACCCGCATTCCCTAATCCTTCTTTTTCCCAACAATCGATGATTTTGCCTGGATTGCCCCTCGTGGTCCGGTCCCAGACCCTTGTAAGTGGATCTTGTCCCGTTATATTATATACGGAGCTAGGGGTCCATCATCAACAATCATTGCACGCCTGCTTCGCCCCGAGTACCATCTCATTGTTGAAACAATAGTGAAAATATATTACACGCTTAGATGATATAAGCTTTAGAGATTGGAACATTTGGTTAATATAATAGTTAGATATGTAGTTCTTACCAACTGCTTAAGTCTTTGATGATGAGTTTCAGTCAACTCCTTTTTCCTTTGTCTTTGTTACGCACTAAACGGCCTAAAACATGTTTCATCGAACGAACACATTGCAACCCCTCTAGGTCCGGGTACTCTTCAACTAGCTCGCCATATCCTCTTGCCATTGAGCTTCTTTCCCAATATACCCTGATCGTCCTACTCGGCCGGATCCTTGTTTTGATTTGCACTAGCTTTTAGCACTTTTTTCCCTGCACGTAAAAATAAAAAACAATTAGTAAAATATGAAATCAATTATATACATGAGTTATTAACAGAAAATGTTTAAATCAAAGACGCACATACCAAAAAGACTCTCGGTCTTTTGGACGCAACGAAGTCTTCCCAATAACGATCGTCCAAAAACTTGTAATCTTCAAATGGTGATTTGTTTTTGTTGACATAATTTGTAACAAGGTTGTTCTTAAACTTCCTAAATAGATCGTTAGCTATCCTCATTTGTGTGCCCTTTGCATTATCATTTGGAATGTTCCAAGTTTCCTAATGGTTTTTAGAAAAAAGAAGATATTAACTAACTGATACAAATACATAAATAAATTAAATCACATATAATTTTAATAAACATAACACCTTGGTAGATAGCCATAACGATCCTTCATCGCCTGTTACTTGATCCCATTCCAAATGATAAGAAATAAGTGATTTCAACTTGAGTGAGAACCATGAAGCAAATCTACCGCGTGGGTCCAATAGCTAGTCCATCCTCATTGAAATCGATTCGTGACATTGTATTACCTAAATTTCGACAACATAAAAGTTAGATATAATTAGTATTCAACAAGCGCTTACGTCAACCGGCTCTTCACCAATTTGCTCATCACTCCTATTGAGAAAACAAGTTTGTCGATATGAAAGTGAAAAGTAAATACGCTTGTTTTATCTCCGGTTAATTCAATATTGAATCAAGAACAACCTAAAGGTGTGTTTCAACATGTACAGTGTGTTGTAAACCATTCATTATTCAAAAGTTACATTTCAATTTTTAATACAAGAGTAAATTAAATCCTGAAGGTAGTATGTATATTATTTATTATTGAACCAAATTTTAGGTGACACAAAGTCAACTTTGGTGTGTTTGGTCGCCCTAATATTCTTGTTGTTGATGTTCGACATACAATGAGATCAAATATGTACCATTGGGTTGAAGAGTAAAACTTTTGTTGATGTCCTAATATTTTGTTGCTTGAAGAGTAAAAGTTTTATTTCGATTTATATGACATGGAAAAAGTCCAACCAATAGGTCGTTTGATCACTTTTCATCGAGTAATAAATTTCATACATTTTACGTGATAGAAATAATCATAAGAACCAACTTATTGAGTTCCAACAGTGAGTATCAAAATGAATTAGACAACATAAGGCTGGTTTAAGCATTTATATTTCTACAATTCTACCTTTTCAAAATGGTCTAACAAACATGAGGGCAAATAAAAGAAACTATTGATTTTAGTACCAAGTTATTAAAGGTTTAGTTAAAAGAATTATCATGTAGTCAAAACAAGAATTGCATACTGATTGTAGTATTTCGTACCTGACAACCCGAATCACAGGACCCGACATAACCCGAACCGAATCCCCACCCAAATCCGATAACCCGATTCTTAATCGGATCGGGTTGCGGGTTACTTTTTAAAAATCCAAACCCCGATAACTAGACCCGATAACACCCCTATCTGTTAGTAACATATGCTCTTACATACAACATTATAAGCAAATAAATCAAAAACTACTCATAAGAAAGCCTACTTTACATACCACATATCATAATTAAGTTCACATTCAACTACAATATGCTCAATAATCAGAGATTGGACAACTAACACTTAGACATTAACAATCATTCAACACAAGAAATTAACTAATCACTAATTGGCAAATATCACTAATTGCGTCTAACAAAATAAAATTACCTCACAAAATTGACTGAAAAGCTTCAAACTTTGATTATATCTTTTTGGAAATTAGGTGTTGAAGAGGTTGTTTAAGTACTGGAGGATAAGAAGTGGTTAACCCTTTGATCCGGGTAATTGGATTGTGGGTGGTTTCTTCCATGCCAAAAAGGATGTGTAGCCTTTGATCCGGGTATAGTTCGTGGGTGGTTTCTACTATGAGAGAAGTGAAGTGGGGAATATTAACCCGCCAATCTTACCGCCAATTATTTTGACTATGGACCGGGTTAATTCAAGGTACACATCACTAAATATTGTGTTATAAATAGTGTGAGGCGTGACGTGGCAGCATAACTAAGTATCACACTTTTGCAATTAAAGCGAAGCTTTTGCATTTATAAGATGGCACAAAATATTAAAATATTTATATATTAAATATATATCGAGTTTACAAAATTACGTGACATAAGGCGGCGTGATGGCATGGCGTGACGGTATGATCATATCTCACGCTTTTATGCGAGGCCTTGTGAGCCTTTTAAAACCATGCCTAAAATATTAAGTCCGAGTTACGAAACAATATTTATATCTATCACTTTTTTTTTGGTTTGTTGAGCTTAGTGAGCTAATGGTATTACTAAGAGAATGTCACCTCAAATAATTGAGCAGAGATAAGTAAAACTGTTACATTCTAGAATAATGTGTTTATTAAAATAAAATTGAACTTAAATACAATTTAAGTTTATTGAATTAAATACAATTTACTTTTTATTGAATCATATAAACACCTACATCATCTTTACTACATATAAACATTTTTTTTATTACATGGTAACCCCGATAAAATGTATTATTCACAAAAAAGTTAAGTACAAATGGAATGTGCCACATTAATCTCAAGCTAAACTTGATAACTATGAAATAAAGAGTGTTTATGACATGCCATAAACACAAGCAACTATGGCTACAACTAACAAACAATAATTGAAACAGCTAAAGACTACCAAAACGGCCCACGTCATAACATCGAGGAGACTACGAACACCAATGCATAACTCTCCAAGCCAATCCAGCAGCAACATGCACGGAGCATGAGATACCAAATGAGACTACCTCCTTAAAAAATATTCCCAAAAAAAACCCAGTGGAAAAAGCCTTGGAGAAGGAAAATAAAGTACAGCTCTCAAGTGAAACTCCCGTCTTGGAAAAACCTTCTAATTTTCTTCAATGTTACACAATCCTCTAAATAAAAAGAATAATATAAATATATTATGTTGGTTATAATATGTATATTAACAAAATAATTAATATAAAAAAGAATTAAATTGTATCAAACCTTCTTTGTAGCACGACTTCACTTAACCCATAATCCTTCGTTATGGTCAGATCGTAAGTATGTATGTTTGACAATATCATCATCTAACCGAGGAACGCCATCAGAAAAGGTGGTAACTCATCAAACTGATCATATTCATCCTCGTCGACCACATTATCAATACCAAGTATATGTCGTTTACCATGAAAGACAATGTGCCATCTTGATTTACTTGGGTCCTTAACGCAGAATACCTGAGTAGCTAATTTTACGAGAATGAAGGGGTCAGATGTATAGTCGTCTGTAGGACTAGAGAATGGGCAACCTGTAAAGCATGACGGCCTGGGTCGATCATTTTCAATCCAATTGTCCCAACCCCTGAAAGTCTACCCTCGTGACGAGAATGTGGAATGCCAATATTCCCAACACCTTTCATAACGCCATTACCGAATTCAATTAACTCCTCAAAGAATGTATCTAGTTACGATACCCCTCCGTCACGCCCGATTATTTACATACCCTTTTAATGCACCCATATCTCTCTCAAAAGGGTACATATAATGTAGGAAAATTGGACCACAAGCCTTAATTTCTCCTACAATGTGAGATACGAGGTGAACCATGGCATCAAAGAAGGAAGGTGGAAAATACATCTCTAGTTCACAAAGCGTGAGGATAATATCGCTTTGCCATGAGTCTAGCACTTCAGGATCAATCACTTTTGAATGAATCATGTTAAAAAAACAAGCAAAGTTTTGTGATTGTATGTCGGACGTTGTTTTGCAATAATCCACGAATAACAATAGGGATCATATGTTTCATGAACCCATGACAATCGTGTGACTTCATACCAACCAATTTACAAGTTTGAACTGACACCAACTTCTTAATATTCGCATAATAGCTTGACGAAACCTTAATACCATGTAAGCATTAACAAAACTACGTTTTTCGGCTTTCGACATAGTATAACAAGCAGGTGGAAGATATGTGCCCATTTGCCCTTCTTCGGGCGCAAGTTGTAATCGAATACCCATTTCAACCATGTCTTTTCGAGCACTAACCACGTCTCTTTTTTTCCTGGGAATGTTTAATAATAAGCCTATCAAGCTATCATACACGTTTTTTTCGATATGCATAACATCTAGGCAATGTCGGACTTCTAAAAACTCCTAATATTCTAAGTCCCAAAATATTAACTTTTTTTTCCACTTTCCTTTTGGGATTCGACAATTTTTTGATTTTCCAAACATGGTGTGTACATTTTGAACTCGGGAAAGTGCATATTTTTTTGTCAAATCGTGTCCTTACCCTTCCATCCTCCACTGTCCCATCAAACTCCCTTTTATTTTTACAATACGGGTGATTTCTCTCAAGCGAGCTTCGATACCGCATGAAAACGATTTCTTTGCAATTACTTAACCACCTCGAAGATGTTTGATCTTCACAAACAGGGCACACAAATTTACCTTTTGTACTATGCCCTAAAAGATTACCGTATGCTGGAAAATCACTTATGATGCAAAAAATCATAGCTCACAAATGGAAGTTCTTCTTTTTATATGCATCATATACATCAACTCCCTTATCTCATAAAATTTTCAAGTCATCAATCAACAGAGCCAAATAAACATCTATGTCATTACCAGGTTATTTTGGACCTTCAATCAACAATGATATCGTGATGTATTTACGTTTCATGCATAACCACGGTGGAAGATTGTAGACGCATAAAAGAACCGGCCAAGTACTATGGTTACTACTCATGTTTCCAAATGGATTAATTTTGTCCGAACTAAGACCAACCGTATATTTCTAATCTCACCACCAAATTTATCATATTTATGATTAATCTTTCTCCATTGAGGTTAATCAGCCATATGCCTTAATTTTCCATCCTTTTTACGATCATCAGAATGTCAACGCAGCAATTTTGCATCTTTCTCGTGCAAATAATCATTTCAGTCTTGGTATGATGGGCAAATACCATAATAATTTTGCGGGGGGGGGGGCATATTTCATTTTGTTATCGTTTATTTTTGTTTCAATTTTATACCTCGACTCTTTACAAATAGGACATCTGTGTATATTTGCATACGTATCTCTGTATATTTTATGTTCAAAAAAAATCAATCCATAAAATATGGAACAAACTTTGCTTTTTATTATTTTTTTTTTTTAATTCTCAAACAACCGTCCATAAAATACTTTGATCCCACTTTTTTAATTTTTGGAACACTTCACCTAAAACCGTTCCAATAAATGCGTTCCATAAAATATGTTTATCTATAAGCCTTACTTTTTGAATTTTGGAACGCTTCAACTAGAAACCGTTCCAAAAAATGCGTTCCAAATAATCTTATTTGTAGTAGTGCTGGAATTTATTAAAAAAGGTAACATATCAATTGCACACACAACAATAATATATACGAGGTGCTAATCTTTTTCTAACGGCACGCCTGTAGTAATATATAAAAATGTAGCAAGAACCAAACATGAAAATTATTAGTAATTACAATGCATTTTATTAAGTGTTATAAGGGTTATTAGACCACCCGATTTTTTGCCTTTTAGAGTAGATAGGATAATTCCATAAGAGCTTTGGGTAGTTTGAACTACAACGTCAA
Source organism: Chrysanthemum lavandulifolium (assembly GCA_022545495.1). Taxonomy (NCBI): domain Eukaryota; kingdom Viridiplantae; phylum Streptophyta; class Magnoliopsida; order Asterales; family Asteraceae; genus Chrysanthemum; species Chrysanthemum lavandulifolium. Next base: position 79,515,718 of record CM040246.1, read on the forward strand.
AGTATATGTGGCATCGACTTCAGCTAACATTAAAAATTGTACTACATCATCTAACACAAAAGGAAAAGTGACTTCGGATGACATCAATTTTCTCTCTTTTAAAAACTCATTTGAGGCTTTTTTTTGGGTAAAAGGGAACTTTCACCCTGGTAAAATATTAACGAAAAAAACCATTTAAAGTACAATGAAATGTGGATGAAATGCCACATTAACCTTTAGCAAATGCTTAAGCAACCACTAGATCATTTATGACATGCCATAAATGAACAATGAGTTACCAACAACTAGAATAATCACTAAAACATAAAAAGACATGCAAAACAAATAAACAAAACCACATAAAAGATTACTTCCTCGAACGACCTTGAAGCTTGAAATCAAACTGATTGTTAAATTTCTCAAATTTCCCAGATAAGTCATAGACCTAGGCCGCATAATCATCAGAAAAATAGCCTTCAAGCTCGTTATTTCCTCCTAATGATAAAAAGTAATTGCCCGTAAGATCATTTGGCTCAAACACCTCATCATCACTATTGTTTGAGGATTTAAACAATGAAAATGTGGTTTTAGAAAGTAGTCACTTCTACTAAAGAAAAGAAGATTAATGATGAGAGTGATGAAGTGGAGGAGGTCTATGATGAAACTGCTACTTTATGGCATCTACGAGTTCCAATATTAATAACCCTTTGGTTGCAAAGATATGATTAATGAACTGTAGAGCAGATGTTTGATGGGAAGCTTGTGTTAGTGGGTGAGATAGGAAGCCGTTAAACCTAAATCAACGCTTCCTATTTCTTCTACTGTGTCTTCTAAAAAGGTTGATAACCCGGTTAATTAGGATATTGATAGTGAAGTGTTCGAGATATACAACGAAACTGTCAGTTGGCTCCTATGAGCTCAAAGGTTAATAAAGCTTCTAAAAGTGGCAATAGGGCGGGAAATAAAAGCTTGTATGAACAATGAAAGAGAACTTATGATAAAGGCCCGAACGAAGTTGAGGATTGTGTTGACCTTGGTTAGATTGATCCTCAAATACATTTTGCTAATGTTTTTGATATTAGTCTTGGTGGTCAACTTAGATCGCATTTTTATTAGGTCTAGTTTAGGTTTAAAGCACAATTGGTGCGTTTATTTTCGCTTAATTTTAAGTTAAGATATGAAATTCACTCACATTCATTGTATTTAATTAATTTTTTAGAGTAAAAATTTACTCAAAAAACCTTTTACCCAAAATAAATAAATAAATAACACTTTTTTGTAAACCCTGAATTTTCGACCTATCACAATATGGTATGTGCAACCATGTCCGCTTCTACATATCACCATACAAAAATCATAAGATCGTACGTAGCAAAAAGGACATATGAAAGAAAATCCAAATGATCGAGTATCGGATATGTCGTTTTGTGTACAAATACACGTGTGGGAGCATATTTAATTTGTACGTACATTTATTAAACCATGCGTCCATGTGCACCCTTCTTCCCCAACAACCAACATAAATGCATAGAAGTGGGAGACATCGATAATATATGATGGCTCGTCATATGTGTTTCCAGCAATGCATTCCGTCAATAAAGAGACAAAAATCTTGCATATACTTACCATGAACTACGTCCATGTGAGCCCATGTGCCCTCATCTCATGTGTCATTGTGTGTACCCAATGCCTCCATACCGTAAGGGACAAACGGGGAGCACGCAGGCAGACTGCACCCATTATCAAATTATAATTAAAAAGTTTAAAACATCAAACAAAGCTAGGGATATTGATTCTACGTGGTCTATGCGTATTGATCCTCGTTTGCATGCTAAAACAATGCATGTTGACAACGTATATGGTCCACCGCTCAATAGTCGGGACTCAATACTCTATCGAATGGCGTGTCGAAGACCATTATCCGGAAGGATCGCTGACTGACAAAGATCTTTTGGCGTTTAAGCGCGGATCTGATTCGCCTCATTCTCCTGGATGTCGGAGATGGCCAGGAGACAGATGTCGAGACAATGTCGATCCCGACAACATCAACGACCCATAGAATCGACGGTAGGGGCCAGATAGGGACATCAGGAGTATAAATACATATACAGATGGTGGTAAAGGTATCATTTCTTACACACATTTACACTATACCGCCCGGTTTATCCCTTACTTACTACTCACGGAGTCGATCACGGGATAACACCGGCGAGACTAACGCGTTGCTCATCTTAGCAGGTATCCAGAAGACTTACTTTACAAGGCTGAAGAATATCTAAAAGATCTTATAAAAAAATACTTCGACATTGGCGCCATCCGTGGGACCCGCATTCAATCTACTAAAGCTATAGAATGACGGGTTCAACACCTCCGGAAACTTCTGGAAGGGTATGTAACCGCACTCAAGTCCATGATCAAGGAGCATAACAGCCGAAGGGATACCGTTGATCCGATACGGTTGGATTTTGAAGACGAAACAACCCCTGACAAGAACGAGCCGGCGGGCAAGAAGAAGGAGATCGTGACCTAAATAAAGTAAAGGATGATGATCTGGGAAGCCCTTCAAGGAAGTCTCAAGGTCTCCTTCACTCGGCGAACTAAGCAGTCAAGTCTAACAGACTTAAAACGACAAACACAAATGCAATTAAGATCGGAGGAATATAGGAATTCACGGGTCGTTAAGTCCCACGGAGGATGAATTGGTGTAATAAACACTTGATCGGATGGTAGAATGATCACTAAGGATAGTGATCGATGGGTTTTGGATGGAAAATTACCTAAAGAAAAGATTTACAAATTAAAGCGACTTAAATGCAAATTAAAAGAAATAAAAGATAAAATCTATTAAATAAACGCTATCACTATTTTTAAAGTCGATGAGCGTTTAAAACCTACAACTTAAAACTTACGTTTAAAATAAAATTACGTCTACGTACAAAATAAAATGTGAGTTTTAAAGAAATAAAAGACCTACAAATATGAAAATGATATTTTACAATCCTAATAATAAAAGAAAATTATTAGAAAAAGAAAATTATTTTACAACTATTTATTTAATTATTATTAATTAAAAACTATTTATTAAGTATTTAAAATGCACTAAAATACAAGAAAATACAAAATTAACCTAGAAAAATGAAATTATAACTTGGAAAAATCTAAAATATGATAAAACTTATTTTAAAACTAAAAATATATTTTTAGACTTATTATGTATTTATTATTAATTTAAAACTATTTAAAACTAATTAAAATGCTAAAAATACTTTTTAAACTAAGAAAATTATGGAAAAATACTTTTATTACTTTTATATTTATCTTAACCTAAGAAAATTGAAAAATCATTTTTTGAACTTTTATAATTTATTTGTATTAAAAGCTATTTAAAATACTTAAAAGCTGTTTTTAATTAAGAAAAATAGCAAGCAGTTATGAAAAATTATGAAAATTTCAGGAAAAGTCTATTTTAATATGTAGAATCTAGGAAAAATAGAAAAACATGGGCTTGTGTGGAGAAATAAGCAAGCTGCGATGTAGCTGCTTATTAATAAGCACTTGAAATAAGCTAGAAGGACACAACAAGTACCAAACGATATACAAGCTAAAATAAGCTATAAGAACTCTATTTCAACTAAAAACAACAAACCATGACCTCTGGATTGCAAGTTTAACACAGATTTGATGTTTGAGTTTAAAGAGCAAAACAATTTTAGTATACTACTTTGAGCTTATGCACGAACACCAAATAAGCTAAAACTGAAAAGCAATTATTGGAACTTGTATTAGACCTGGTTGGCTACCTAGAAACAAAAGATGAAATCAAAACAAGCTAAAATGAGCTTTTGAGAAGCTTTTCAAAACACGAGAATCCATCGAGTAAAACTCGGTTAATCTTGACTTACTTGGGACAAAATGATAAGCACTTGCGAGCTTAGTAAATAAGTGCAAATGGAAATTTAAAACTTGGAACTTAAAAGGACCAGGTTAACTATCCAAAGAAACAAAAATCACAGGTTGAGGTTAACTTATGAGCTTTTAGAAGGCGATGAAAATGAGCTTAAAACTTGTGCAGGAGCACATTTGACTTTTCTAAAACCAAATAGTTTGACTAAAATGAATTTTAACTTGATTCTACTAATTGATTATGTAATATTAAGCTAAAGTATGATGAATTAAGCTAAGTTATCAAGATTAAAGCTCTTATGATGAGTTTGATACTCTAAATCCTAACGATGATGAAATTAAGATGAGATTAAAAGTATTTTGACTTTTTAGCAACTAAGGACTGACTTTCTTGTTTCTTTGAGTTCTTTAGACCAAGTGAGACATGAAACAAGCACAAACACAGTCTGCACAACCTTTTACAGTGAAACAACAAATCCAAACACTCCTTTAGAGGGCTGTTTTGGTACTTTTCAAAGAGAATCACAGATTAAAACCATGTAAATGATTACAACCTTATAATATCATTATTAAGACTAAATAAACATTAAACAACAGCAATAACAACATAAAACTCAATATTAATCTTAATGCTATTTTAACTGTTAAAATAAGATTTTTATGAACTACAAGTTCTAATGAACAAACAACTTGTTTTATGGTTTATTTACACTTAACTATGACTAATAAACATGAACAAAAGAAATTTAAGCTAATGAACAACTTAAAAAGTGAAATGCCAAAATGAGAAAAGATGCTTACAAATGGCTTTGAAGCACAAACGAAAATTAGGACCAAATAACGGATCCTATAGCTTACCAATAAGCACTAAACCAAGGCCATCAAAGATATACCTTGCTCCAACTTTTGATCCTCACCATGGATTTTTATTTTTAAGCTATTTATTTGATATTTTGTGAATTTTTGATTTTGGCTAGTAAAATGCTTTTAAGAGTATCTAAAAGCTTTAATAAGCTTTATAGGGAGCTTATGTGACTTATGAGTCCAAACTAACAACTTCTAACAACATTTCAACATATTGAGATTTTTGAATAATAAGAAAATTGCATAACTTGAGATAAGACTTGAAAGCGAAAATTGATGCTTACAAAGTTTTTATTTCAACTTGAAAACATAAAATACAAAGCTTGAAGCTTAAACAAACACTTGAAATTTGAAAGTTAAACTAAAGCGACATTAAAAATTAAAATTACTCTAGATATCTTTTTCATTGCTTCCTCTTGATATTTATTGACTTCAAACTTCACTTGTCGACCTCTTGAGTTAATCCCACCACAATCCAACCATTGGATTGAGCGGATCATTGGAATTGCCATTTGTCGATTTTGGCGCCAAAATTTCAATTGAGCGGGTTTTCTTATTAATTGGAGTTGGATTGGTGTGGAGGTGGAGGAAGTGTAATCAAGTGGATGATGAGGTGGAAATGGAAAAGGTGGTTAAAACCACCTGGTTTTGGCTAAACCGGGTGTGGGAGAGGCTTGAGCAGCAGATGGCGCGGTTTATTTGATTTTAAAATTGGGCGGGTCAAGTGTTGGGTTGGATTGGGCTTAGGGTTAATATTGGATCCGTTTGGTTTAGAAGTAACAACAAGGACCATTTATGCAATTTAGCCAAAGTTGAAGGGCTGATCTTGAATATTTTCCAAAGCTCTCATAAGGACTAAAACGCCAAGTAAGATTAGTACAAGGACCTTTGTTGATAATTTCCATTTTGTAAATCCAAGGACTAAAGCGCCAATTTAGAAACTTGAGGACCAAACTTGTAATTTTCTCCAAAGTTTATCATAAGGACCATTTTTGTCATTTATAAATAGAACAAGGTTAAAAGTTGATAATTTTCACTTTTAAATTAACCAAGGACTATTTTGACAATTTTCAAAGTTAAAGGACTAAAGTTGTCATTTTGTGATTTTTAAACTTTAAAGGGTTTATTTTGACAACTTTTGAATCTCATGGACCTAAAATGATATTTTACAAGTTTTTGAATTACCGAGGGACTGATTTTGACAACTTTTGTAACTTGGGGACTAAAGCGCCAATTATGCAAACTTGATCGTTTTCATCGATTTTGATGTTTTGCATTTAAAACATATAAAACACTTGTTTGTGATATTTTATCATTTTGATGTGTTTACGAGTGTTTTCGGATGTTTTGGCATTAACGATATAAAAATGATGAGTATTTAGACACTCATCAATCCCCCACTAAGATATTGCTAGTCCCTAGCAATGATTTGAAAAACATAATGGATTTTAATCTCTTTACCAAAAGCCATTACTTACGGAGTAGCCAATTGTTTCGAGTTCAAGTAAGAACCTTGGTACAATGATAACCAAATGATTTTGAGCAAATCATAAGCTTTCAACGGTTTGATTTGTCTTTACGAAGCCGTTTGCTACGGACTAGCCAACTCTTAGATAAATTATCAATATTATCTTTGGTGAGTCGATTACCAATTATGGATTTTCAAGCGCCTTTACCACAAGCCATAAACTTGCGGGCTAGCCAACTTTTCACTAGTTTAAAGATATGGTGAGTTGAACACCATACAATTTTAGGCAAATTGCAAGCCATAAGCGGTTTGAGATATCTTTACCAAGAGCCGTTTGCTCTGGATTAGCCAATCCTTATGTGGGTTAGACATGGCGGATGATTACCATTTCTTGAGTAAGTGAAAACACTTACTCCAAAAAAATTTTGGCCAAAACAGGGAATTGGTGAAATAATTACATGATGAAATTCGTGAAATTCCCCACTTAGAAATGAATATTGCCCTCAATATTCAAAGTACCGCGGTTATGCGAAACATAGAACATAAAAGGGAAATACTACGGCCATTATTTTGTTTTGATATATACACATTTTTTTTTTTTTTTTTTTTTTTTTTTTTTAGATTATTGATATATACACGCAGTGGGAAAAACTCCCCACACTAGGGTGGTAGAAAGGGGATAAGAAGGCGAAATATGGATGAAAATCCATATGATGTGTGCTACTATTTTGATTCCCGAGTCACTAGCTTGACTCGATCCCGCATTCATTGGTTCATGGGGAATGTTTGTAGATCCGGGACAACCACGGATGGAATGTCCTCTCCAAAGTAATGCTTTAATCGATGACCATTTACTTTAAAATTAGGACCATCGGTGAGATAACTCAATGGTGCCATAAGGATAAACCTTAGTGATAGTAAATGGACCGACCGGTAGGGACTTAAGCTTTCAGAAAATCTTCAATCTAGAGTTGAAAAGAAGGACTCGATCACCAACGTTGAAAGCGCGTTCTTGATTTTAGAGTCATGAATCTTCTTTGTCTTTTGCTTGTAGATCAAAGAGTTCTCGTAAGCTTGATCACGAAGTTCATTTAGTTCATTCATTTGAACTTTTACGTGATCACCGGTATCTCGTATATCGAAGTTTGCATGTTTTAAGGCCCGATAAGCCTTGTGCTCTAGTTCAATCGGAAGATGACATGCTTTTCCGTACACTAGCTTGTATGGAGTACACCCAATTGGTGTTTTGTAAGTATTGTCGAAAAGCCAGTCGTCATCCGGTTTATCCGACCGGGATGCACGATTTTCACCTCATCCTTTCAAGTATTCTTTTAATACCACGGTTTGAAACTTCCACCGCCCACTTGTTTGGGGTGGTATGCGATAGATAGGCGGTGGGTAACACCATACTTTTGCATGACACGATCAAATTGGTCATTACAAAAATGTGTACCACGATCACGATTATTGCGAGGAGTTCCAAACACGGCAAAGAGCTTTCAAAATTTCACAACTACTCGGGCATCATTTGTAGGTAAAGCTTTTGCTTCAACCCATTTCGACAAATAGTCAACATTCACAGTATGTACTTGTTACCACGAGAAGATGGAAATGGCCCCATAAAATCAATACCCGGATGTCAAATATCTCACAAACTTGAATGGCATTTTGTGGCATTTCATTCCTTTGAGATATATTTCCATGATGTTGACAAGCGTCACAAGTTTTGACAAAATCGTGGGCATCTTTATAGATTGTGGGCCAATAGAACCGGAATCAAACACCTTTTGGCGGTGTAGTTTGGACTATGATGGCCCCGGTGGGTCCAACATGGCAAGCTTTGAGAATGTCAAGAGCTTCTTGTCCATAAACACACCGTCGGATGACTTGATCCGCACAGTTTTGAATAAGAAAGGGTCGTCCCGAAATAGTGTTTAACATCCTTGAAGAATTTATTCTTCTGTTGGGTCGACATCCCTTTCACAATGAAGTTACCGCATGGTAATTTGCAAAGTCGACAAACCATGGGGTAGAAGAGTTTCCACGAAAAGAAACCGCATTGAGTGTCTCGAGAGGAAATGTTTCATTTATTTCCTTTTCTCGAAAACATCTTGGTGAGGGTTTTCTAATCAGACGAGATGATCGTGACCGGTTCTCGGCTCCTTTTTATCACGTATGATAATATCAAATTCTTGGAGGAGGAGAACCCAGCGAGCAATCTCGGCTTTGCATCTTGTTTTGCAAAGAGATATTTAAGAGCCGAGTGATCCGTATACACTACACATTTGGTCAAGATTAAGTCGGCGAAACTTCTCAAATGCATACACCACGGCTAATAGCTCTTTTACGTGGTGGTGTAATGAGTTTGAGCTTGATCATAGTCTTACTTGCGTAGTGAATAGGTGAAAATGCTTGTTTCTTCGTTGCCCTAAGGCTGCGCCGATAGCAAAATCACTTGCATCGCACATAAGCTCAAAGGGTAAATCGATCGGGAACAGCGAGAATGGGTGCTTGATGGCTTTTTCTTCAATGTTTCAAAAGCTACGATGCACTCGGTGAAAAGATAAAAGGAGCATCCTTTTCAAGAAGATGGGTCATTGGTAGGCGATTTTGGAAAAATCTTGAATGAATCTCGATAGAAACCGGCATGACCTAAAAACTCCTAATACCTTTGGCGGTAGTAGGATGAGGTAATTTAGCAATAACATCGACTTTTGCTCTATCTACCTCAATCCCGTTCTTTGAAATCTTATGGCCAAGGACTATGCCTTCTTTGACCATAAAGTGGCTTTTCTCCCGTTTAGACAAAGATTGGTGTCTTCACACCTTTGAAGCATTTTATCTAAATGGGAGAGACATGTTTGAAAAGAATCCCCAATGACCGAGAAGTCATCCATAAACACCTCCATTGTTTCCCGATCATGTCGTGGAAAATGGCCATCATACATCGTTGGAGCGTGCGGGAGCATTACATAAGCCAAAAGGCATCGTCTATAGGCAAAAGTTCCGTATGGGCGGTGAATGTAGTTTTATCTTGATCCTTTGGATCAATGGGAATCTGAAAGTACCCGAAACCATCAAGGAAACAATAGTATTCATTCCACGCTAATCTCTCAAGCATTTGGTCCATAAAGGGTAGAGGAAAATGGTCTTTCGGTGGCGTCATTCAACTTACGATAGTCAATGCAAACCGCCATCCGTAACCAATCGAGTTGGAATTAACTCGTTATCTTCATTGTGACAACGATTATGCCACCCTTTTGAACACAATGAATTGGGCTAACCCAAGGACTATCGAGATCGGGTAAATCAATCCTGCATCAAAGTTTGATAACCTCTTGTTTGATAACATCATGGATTTTGGATTTACTCTTCTCGATGTTGAGCTATGGCTTAAAGTCATCCTCCATCAAGATTTTGTGAGTACAAAATTCGGGGTTGATACCTTTGATGTCGGAGAGTTTCCAAGCAATTGCTTGCTTGTGTGACTTCAAGATTTTTATGAGGCGACTTTTCATCTTTACTCAAATCTCTAGCAATAATGGTGGTAATTTATCATCACCTTCAAGAAATGCATACTCGAGATGAGGTGGTAAGTCCTTAAGCTCAACCTCGGGAAATTCTTGATTTTCTCAAGCGACTTGACTTCCTTGTTATGAAGTTTGATGGAAGGAGAGGAGAAGAAATGTCATGATTTAACAACTTCTCAAGAAGAATATCTCCTCAGTTAATCTCATTTGATTAATCTCATCGAGAATTGAATCACTAGAGTGAGGGGTGGATGATGGATCATCATTAAGCAACTTCTCAATGAGAAGTATGTCCCCTCAATGTCAATTGGGCGTGATCAATTTCCCATGGAGCAGAATCACTTTGGATAAGTAAGCTTCAATCTCTTCTAAGATGAAGTCACTTTCCTCAAATGGGGTGAGAGAAGGAGTAGAATTGGCGATGATAGGTTGAGATGAATGAGTGAGATTATCACTCGAAGAATTATGATCATAACCAAGAACTTCTTGCGAGTACTCTTGAAGCAACATCAATGATATCTATTCGGTTAACCGATTCGGAATCATAATTTGCGGAGTACCTCGAAGTTTGATCAAGGTTAAAGTGGCGACTTCATTACCAACACGTAATGTGATTTCTTGCTCAAATACATCTATGAGAGCACGGCCCGTTCTCGGGAATCCTCGACCAACAATGAGAGGAACCCGATGATCGGCATCAAAATCAACAACCACGAAGTCGGTGGAAAATGGAACTTTCCTACTTTCACAAATCGTCCTCGGCAATGCCAAGAGGGCGGGATATTGTCGATCGCAAGCTCGAGAGTCATGCATGTAGGAGTGAGTTCGGAAGAAAGTTTCTTCCATCTTGAATATGGCATAAGATTAATGCTTGCACCAAGATCGCTAGGGCAAAGCATTCAACCATTCTGAAATACACAAGGTAAGAGAAATTTCCCGGGATCTCCAAGCTTTCGGAAGCTTCTTGAGGATAAGCTGCAGCGGTTCTCGTTAAGAGGAGTTTTAGCCATTTCAAACGACTTTTCCTTGTTGCTTAACATGTGTTTGAGAGTTGATGCAAACTTGGGCATCGGCATGATAGCATCCATAAAGCTTATGTCAAAATGTAACTCTTGGAAAATTTGGAAAAATTTGTCCATTTGATGACTAGCTTTTCACGGAGCTTTTGCTCATTCAAACGTGATGGATAAGGAATAGAAGATTTGGATTTGGTATTTTCAATGGGAGCTACGGTGGTTCAAAAACAACTCTGGATTAGACTTGGGTTTCGGACAACTTGAGGATGGACTACAGAAGGTAGGACTTGTCTTGTATTAAGTGGACTTGAATAATGCACCTTGTCCGTTGTTTCCTTGGTAACTTGACTCATTGCCACGGGAGGAGGGGCATTGGAGTCGTGGGTCCATTATGAGTCGGAGGTTCACTTTCCACTACCTTTGGAAGAGAAGAAGAAGAAGAGTAGTAGGAATAGCGGGTCCATTGTATGAAACACCACTTACGGTCGTGATCGCCTTAGCATCGCCCCTCGGGTTAGCGATCGTGTTGCTCGGAAGTTTTCACGAGCCGGGGTTGATCATTTAAAGACTTTTGAGATCGTGAATCGGTGACCAACAATCTGTTCATTTCATCTTGGGATTTCATGAAGCGCTTGATAACTCATCGGATGATGGTCTGGAGGAGTAATGACGGGAGGTGGATTAGGAGGGAAATTTTGAGGTCGGATGTTTTGATTATGACCTTGTTGTTGAAAATTCCTTGATTAGGATTCACATTCCCATGAAATTGATTCCCTCGATTGAAATTGTTTTGATGAAGGTTCCTTGTTGTTGGAAACCTTGATTGGGTCCGGATAGAAATTACCTTGGTTTTGATAACCTTGGTTCATTCTAGGTTGATTCGATTCGGTTAGGATTACGGTTAAAACCGGGTGGTGCACGATAAGTGTTAGCACGGTAGTTTGGTTCATTCGAGGGCGGTATTGATTACCTCCTTGATTTGAAGTACCGGCTATAGCATTTGCTTCAAACGGACTACCATCGGTGGCGATCAGGTTGTAGTATGCATGAGGACCACCACAAGTAACACAAACTTCAACTTTCTTCACTTCACCATGTGATGGTGTTTGAGTGAAAGTGACTTTCTTTTGGTTAGCAAGAACCAAAGCTTTGAACAATATCGTGAGTTTATCAATCTTAGCATCGGTGCTAGATGTACTCACGGAGATGAAGTAGAAGGTCCGACATTAGGCGATTTTGATATGTCTTAGTGCGGAAAGGACGGACACAGGACTTGTTTTCAATGATTTGTAAGGCTTCTTTGGTGGTTTTGCTAAGGAAATTACCTCCATGGAGGCATTCGAGAGAGTCTTGGTCGACTTGTCTCGGACCATTATAGAAAGTATCCATTTGCATTAACTCGGTAAAACCATGATGTGGACACTTGCGGAGCAATTCTTTATAACGATCCCATGCCTCCCGAATGATTCATCAAATCTACGAGAAAATTTCATTATCTCATTCTTAAGACTTGTGGTTCGGGATGGAGGATAGAACTCGTTAACAAACTTGGTAACTAGATCTTCCCATGTCTCAATGGAGCGAGGGGTTGTTTCTCAAGCCAATTCGGGCTTGTCCTCTAGAAAATGGGAGCAGAAGAAGCTTGATAGCCGTGTGGGACATTCTTGTACTTGATGGTAGATGCAATCTTGTTAAACCATCGAATGTGTGCATGAGGATCATCCGCTCAAAACCATAGAATTGGCTTTGGGTTACAGTTAAGTAACCGGTTTTGAGCTCGAAGGTATCGGCCACAATGGTTTGGGACAACAATGGCATCTCCGTAACCCTCGATGGGTGCTTGGAGAAGCTCATTCATAGGTTTGTCTTACGCCATTTCGACGGTGGTGGTGGTGGTAGGCGTTCCTCGATCACGGTGAAGGAGGTGAGCGTCCTCTCGTCTGCGAGGAATGTTTCCAAGTTACGAAAGTGGACTTGTAGAGCTGGAAGAGCAGTCGCATGCACTAAGTATAAAATCAATTTTCAAAACAAATGAGGCAAAACACAAGTGAACTTAACCAATAATCACAAATGAAATGGCTTCTTTGAAAAAGGTACACCAAATCACAAGTGACACAAAGGCAAGTTTTAAATCGATGTTCGGGAACTTATTAATGGTCGCACCCCAGTTAGGTAGTGCCTTTGCCTTGATTTGCGGTGGTTGATTTTATGTATATATTAAGTACCACCGAAAAGGCGTAGGTATGATTTGTCTTGATGGGTTTTAAAACTTTTGGAAAATATTTTTGTATCGTCTCGTTTAACCAAATCGTATCTCTTTAAGAATCACCTTAAAAGAAACACAAGATAGAAAAGCGTTACGATTGTTTTGTTGTTTTATATTGTTTTGGGTTTTAACACTTTAGGAAAAGTGTTAATGAACTTTTGATTTATATTAACTTCTGAAAACTTTTACAAGCGATGGTATATGTGCAAGTGCAGATGCGAAAATGCTAGAACACGCTTCTGACCTCCCGTGATCTGCGCTAAAATTTGATCTGTGCTAAGCAGTCAAGTCTAACAGACTTAAAACAAAAAGCTTAAACACAAATGCAATTAAGATCGGAGGAATATAGGGAATTCTGGGTCGTTAAGTCCCACGGAGGATGAATTGGTGTAATAAACACTTGATCGGATGGTAGAATGATCACTAAGGATAGTGATCGATAAGGTTTTGGATGGAAAATTACCTAAAGAAAAGATCTACAAATTAAAGCGACTTAAATGCAAATTAAAAGAAATAAAAGATAAAATCTATTAAATAAACGCTATCACTATTTTTAAAGTCGATGAGCGTTTAAAACCTACAACTTAAAACTTACGTTTAAAATAAAATTACGTCTCGTACAAAATAAAATGTGAGTTTTAAAGAAATAAAAGACCTACAAATATGAAAATGATATTTTACAATCCTAATAATAAAAGAAAATTATTAGAAAAAGAAAATTATTTTACAACTATTTATTTAATTATTATTAATTAAAAACTATTTATTAAGTATTTAAAATGCACTAAAATACAAGAAAATACAAAATTAACCTAGAAAAATGAAATTATAACTTGGAAAAATCTAAAATATGATAAAACTTATTTTAAAACTAAAAATATATTTTTAGACTTATTATGTATTTATTATTAATTTAAAACTATTTAAAACTAATTAAAATGCTAAAAATACTTTTAAACTAAGAAAATTATGGAAAAATACTTTTTATTACTTTTATATTTATCTTAACCTAAGAAAATTGAAAAATCATTTTTTGAACTTTTATAATTTATTTGTATTAAAAGCTATTTAAAATACTTAAAAGCTGTTTTTAATTAAGAAAAATAGCAAGCAGTTATGAAAAATTATGAAAATTTCAGGAAAAGTCTATTTTAATATGTAGAATCTAGGAAAAATAGAAAAACATGGGCTTGTGTGGAGAAATAAGCAAGCTGCGGTGTAGCTGCTTATTAATAAGCACTTGAAATAAGCTAGAAGGACACAACAAGTACCAAACGATATACAAGCTAAAATAAGCTATAAGAACTCTAATTCAACTAAAACAACAAACCATGACCTCTGGATTGCAAGTTTAACACAGATTTGATGTTTGAGTTTAAAGAGCAAAAGCAATTTAGTATACTACTTTGAGCTTATGCACGAAACACCAAATAAGCTAAAGCGAAAAGCAATTATTGGAACTTGTAAAAGACACGGTTGGCTACCTAGAAACAAAAGATGAAATCAAAACAAGCTAAAATGAGCTTTTGAGAAGCTTTTCAAAACACGAGAATCCATTGAGTAAAACTCGATTAATCTTGACTTACTTGGGACAAAATGATAAGCACTTGCGAGCTTAGTAAATAAGCTTAACAAATGGAAATTTAAAACTTGGAACTTAAAAGGACCAGGTTAAGCTATCCAAAGAAACAAAAATCACGAGTTGAGGTTAACTTATGAGCTTTTTAGAAGCTGATGAAAATGAGCTTAAAACTTGTGCACAGAGCACATTTGACTTTTCTAAAAACCAAATAGTTTGACTAAAATGAATTTTAACTTGATTCTACTAATTGATTATGTAATATTAAGCTAAAGTATGATGAATTAAGCTAAGTTATCAAGATTAAAGCTAGTGTGATGAGTTTGATACTCTAAAATCCTAACGATGATGAAATTAAGATGAGATTAAAAGTATTTTGACTTTTTAGCAACTAAGGACTGACTTTCTTTGTTTCTTTGAGTTCTTTAGACCAAGTGAGACATGAAACAAGCACAAACACGGATCGCACAACCTTTTACAGTTAAACAAACAAATCCAAACACTCCTTTAGAGATTTGTTTTGGTACTTTTTCAAAGAAAATCACAATTAAAACCATGGAACTGATTACAAACCTTATAATATCATTATTAAGACTAAATAAACATTAAACAACAAGCCATAACAACATAAAACTCAAGATTAATCTTAATGCTATTTTAAGCTGTTAAAATAAGATTTTTATGAACTACAAATTAAATGAGAACAAGCCTCTTGTTTTATGGTTTGAGAACACTTAACTATGACTAATGAACATGAACAAACGAAATTAGAGCTAATGAACAACTTAAACGTTGAAATGCCAAAATGAGAAAAGAGCTTACAAATGGCTTTGAGGTCACAAACGAGAACCAAGGACCAAATAACAGATCCTATAGCTTACCAATAAGCACTATACCCAAGGCCATCAAAGATATACCTTGCTCCAAACTTTTTGAACCTTGCACCATGGATTTTTATTTTTAAGCTATTTATTTGATATTTTGTGAATTTTTGATTTTGGCTAGTAAAATGCTTTTAAGAGTATCTAAAAGCTTCAATAAGCTTTATAGGGAGCTTATGTGAGCTTATGAGTCCAAACTAACAACTTCTAACAACATTTCAACATATTGAGATTTTTGAATAATAAGAAAATTGCATAACTTGAGATAAGACTTGAAAGCTTGAAATTGATTGCTTACAAAAGTTTTATTTCACCTTGAAAACATAAAATACAAAGCTTGAAGCTTTTACAAACACTTTGAAATTTGAAAGTTAAACTAAAGCGACATTAAAAATTAAAATTACTCTAGATATCTTTTTCATTGCTTCCTCTTGATATTTATTGACTTCAAACTTCCTTGTCGACCTCTTGAGTTAATCCCACCACATATTGACCATTGGATTGAGCGGATCATTGGAATTGCCATTTGGCGATTTTGGCGCCAAAAATTCAATTGAGCGAGTTTTCTCATTAATTGGCTTTGGTTTGGTGTGGAGGTGGAGGAAAGTGTAATCAAGGTGGAATGGTGAGGTGGAAAGGATTGAAAATCAGTGGTTAAAACCACTTGGTTTTGGCTAAACCGGTGTGGGAGAGAGGAATTGAGCAGATGGCGCGGTTTATTTTGATTTTAAAATTTGGGCGGGTCAAGTGTTGGGTTGGATTGGGCTTAGGTTGTTAATATTGGATCCGTTTGGTTTAGTTAAACAACAAGGACCATTTATGCAATTTAGCCAAAGTTGAAGGGCTGATCTTGAATATTTTCCAAAGCTCTCATAAGGACTAAACCGCCAAGTAAGATTAGTACAAGGACCTTTGTTGATAATTTCCATTTTGTAAATCCGGGACTAAAGCGCCAATTTAGAAACTTGAGGACCAAACTTGTAATTTTCTCCAAAGTTTATCATAAGGACCATTTTGTCATTTATAAATAGAACAAGGTTAAAAGTTGATAATTTTCACTTTTAAATTAACCAAGGACTATTTTGACAATTTTCAAAGTTAAAGGACTAAAGTTGTCAATTTGTGATTTTAAACTTTAAAGGGTTTATTTTGACAACTTTTGAATCTCATGGACCTAAAATGATATTTTACAAGTTTTTGAATTACCGGGGACTGATTTTGACAACTTTTGTAACTTGGGGACTAAAGCGCCAATTATGCAAACTTGATCGTTTTCATCGATTTTGATGTTTTGCATTTAAAACATATAAAACACTTGTTTGTGATATTTTATCATTTTGATGTGTTTACGAGTGTTTCGGATGTTTTGGCATTAACGATATAAAATGATGAGTATTTAGACGGTGCATTCCATGATGAAGTTTCCCACCCTCAAGGAATCGCCACCCTCGTAACTCATTCAGTCATTATCTAGGAATGCAGAAGGTTAGAAAGGATGCAGGCTGCTCCTCCGGAGCATGATAGTCAGGAACAAGGAAAGATCAATGAGGTTGGCTTAACGGAAGAAGTGGTGATTAATCCGGCTTTCCCGGAACATTCAAGTGACGATAAGGCGCCTTATCCCACAGATGCAAGGCGCCTCAAAGAGCTTCTCGGAAAAACTTGGATGTATTTGCATGGGGCCGGCGGATATGGCGGTGGTTCCCAGGAATGTCGAACACCGTTGAATGCCAATCCGTACGTGGATCGGTATGCCAAAAACGCGGATGTTAGCGGCGGATCGAAATAGCGATCACGAAAGAGGTTGAAGAATGGGTTAAAGGCGGCATCGTGCGGCCGTAAAATATCCACTGGATATCCAACCTTGTTTTGGTCGAAGTGCGATGGAAGATGGCATATGTGCATCGATTTCAAAAACATTAATTCTGCCTGCCCTAAGGATTACTATCCTCTGCCGGAGATCGACTGGAAGATCGAGTCAGTCATGGGATACAAATACAAGTTTTTCCTGGATGATTACAAGGGCTATCATCAAGTGCAAATGGCAAAAGAGGATGAAGAAAAAACGAGTTCTACACGGAACAGGGGACTTACTGTTACACAAAGATGTCGTTCGGCCTAAAGAACGATGGGGCCACTTACCAGCAGATGATAGACTCTGCTTTCCAGTCACAAATAGGGAGGAACCTGGAGGCGTATGTGGATGACATGGTTATCAAGAGCAAGGAGGAGAAAGGAATGTTAGCAGACATAGCCGAAACATTCGACAACCTTCGGAAGATAAACATGAAGCTGAATCCTAAGAAATGTTCCTTTGGAATGGAGGAAGGAAAGTTCTTGGGATATATGGTAACCTCGGAAGGATGCAGGCGAACCAAGAAGAAGACAAAGGCAATAATGGACATCTGATCACCCAAGACCTTGAAAGAAATCACGAGTCTCGGTGGAAAGTTGGCGGCTCAACCGTTTTATCCGGTCTGAAAGATCCTTACCCGCTTCTTGAAACACTAAAGAACATCACCAAGGAAAACAAAGAGGAGTATCGATGGACGGAGGAGGCAGAAAAAGCCTTCCAGGAGATGAAGAAGCTGATAACAGATCTCCCCTCATTGACCACGCTGATGGCAAAAGAAGCGTTGTATGTGTACCTTGCGGCCTCGAAGAGGCAGTCAGTGCGGTCCTATTGACCGAAAGGAAGGGAAACAATTACCGGTCCGTTATGTAAGTCGGAAACTTAACGAGGCAGAAAGGAACTATGCTCCAATAGAAAAGTTGGCACTTTCCTTATTGCACATGTCGCGGAGGCTCCAGAGATATTTCGAAGCACACCCTATCAAGGTCATCACGGATCAGCCAATAAAGCAGATCCTCAACAAGCCAGAGGCTTCCAGGAAATTGGCTAAGTATTCGATGGAGTTGGGTGCTTACAACATCACTTATGAACCTCGAAATGCGATCAAAGGTCAAGTGTTGGCGGATTTCCTTTCGGAAACTCCCATCGGGGAAGATAACGGCAGGTATTTTGAGCAGCCAGCCACAAAGAAGAGGGAAGAAGGGAAGTGGCTCCTGTCCTCTGACGGAGCATCCAACAACAAAGGGCTCGGGAGGGTCTTGTCTTGATTAACCCGAAGGATGGGTTTACCTATGCTATTGGCTTGATTTTGAAAGCACTAACAACGAAGTTGAGTATGAGGCCTTATTAGCGGGCTTACGAATGGCAGAAAGCATGCATGTCCGCAATCTCGAGGTTCGGGTGGACTCCAAGCTGGTGGCCAACCAGATAAACGGGGATTATGTGGCAAGTCACGAAAGCATGATCAAGTATCTCACAAAAGCAAAGGAGTACGTAGCGGGTTTCAAAAGCTTCACCATCTGAAACATCCCTATAGGCCAGAATCAAAAGGCAGATGTCCTTAGCAAGTTGGCCATGGTTGCTTTTGACCATCTGACAAAGGAGGTTTTGGTGGAAGTGTTACGGGAAAGGTCGACGGAAAGGAAGGGAGTCAATAACATTGTTGAAAAAGAGGGAGACAACTAGATGACTCCCATCGTCCGATGTCTCGAAGAAGGGATCTGGCCGGATGACCCAAACGAAGCCCGCACCCTAAGGATGAAGATCAATCAGTATGTCATAGAAGACGGAGTACTCTACAAAAAAGGCTACCTAGTACCTATGATGAGATGCGTTGGTCCCCTACAGGCGAACTACGTTATAAGGGAAATACACATGGGAGCCTGCGGGATGCACTTCGGTCCATGCTCAGTCGTAGCAAAAGCCACGCGACAAGGTTATTATTGGCCCACCATGCACCGGGATGCCAGAAATGAGATACTCAAATGTGACTCTTGTTAAATCCACTCCCAGTGCATGACTTCCAAAACCAAATTAACACCATCATGGCCCCATGGCCCTTCTACCAATGGGAATGGATATAGTGGGTCCCCACCTCGTGACGGGAAAGGTCAAGTTCATCCTAGTCGCCATTGATTACTTCACTAAGTGGGTGAAGCGAGCCATTGGCAAGGATCACCGGCAAAGACGTCATAAGGTTCGTGTGGGATAACATAGTTTGTCGCTTCGGTCTCCCAGCTATCATCGTCACGGACAATGCAAAGCGGTTTGTAGACAATCCTTCAAAAGTTGGTGTGAAAAGCTAAACATCAAACAAATCAACACATTGTAGCCCGCGAGCCGGTAGGATTGGTGGAAAGGGCAAACAAAAGCTTGATGGAGGAATCAAAGCAAGGTTGGGACGTGCAAAGGCGGGATGGGTGGACGAGCCGCCGAATGTCCTCTGGGCACACGGACCTCCATCAAAACAAGCAATGGGTAACACCTTCGACACCTATGGAAGTGAAACGTCATACCAGCATAAATAGGTATATCAACATACAGAACGAGGGTGATACGGGAAGGTCTCGGGAAGACCCTCGTCGCATGGAGGAACAAAATGAAGAGGAAATTCGCCTTAATCTCGGCCTATTGCAAGAACGGAGAGAAGAGGCGGCCGTGATGGAAGCTAGGTATAAGACAAAGCTGGAAAAGTACTACAACCAAAAGCACGGTTGGTATCCTTTAAACCGGGAGGTTCGTATCTGGAAGAATGAAGCTAGTAAGTCGAAGATCGGGAAAGTTGGGACCAAAGTGGGAAGGGCCCTATCGGATCACTGAAGCAAACCTCAACGGCTCGTACAAGTTGGAAACTATGGAGGAAGAAGAGGTGCCTCGAAAGTGGCACGCCATGAATTTGAAGAAATGTTTTCTTTAGAATATCACCAAACGCAATGTAAGCCTACGGGCACAGACTACTTTATGTCTACTTTCATTAAGTAGTGATATATTCCCCTGCCTATGATGAAGGAGGAAAATTTTCCCATGATTATGTTTCATGCAAAAGTAGGGGGTATGGCCGGCGGAGACTAGCTACCTCCGACCGCGCAGCCAAAAACCCTACAACTATAACTACTATACCCCCGTAAGTGCAACGACACTAGGGAAGGCCCACATACCATTCGGTTAGGCAGCTGCATACCCCAAAATAATGCTAAGTCATTAAGGAATAGCCGGGCGTATTCGCCTAACGACATGAGATACCCAAGGCATGGCGACGCTGAGGATGAGCCCCAGTGTACCCACCAGACGACAATGAAATACATACAAGCATAAACATGTGTACATAAACAGTCAAAATGGCCGTCCGGATATACGAACGGCTCACATCAGCATAACCACAAATATTATCAAATTACATACACCATCTACAGAGATACGAAAAAAAGTTGTTTGGTTACAGCACTTAAAGGCACGCAGGCCCGTCACAACATGAATAAAACATTGTCCCAACATTCAAATTGATTGTACAATAATTCGTATGACCAGGCCTTCGATGGTGATTGAAGGGTATGAGGGGTGATATGTTTGCGCCAAACTTGCAGCCAATCTGCAATAAGAAATAATAGACACTTCGTTAAGTGATTGCGCAGGGTTGGACGTGAACCACCTCCGGCGTGAGTAAGTATGTGATATGTGTTGTAAGTAATATGGAGTATGTAAAATCATGTTGAGTGAACATACCATCGAATGACTCGTCGAACCTATTTATAGATGAGGAAATAAGCTTGGAGAGTGTTAGCACGTTTGAGATATCATGGGGGCGTCCATGATTTGTAGTAACCGCTAGGGCTTCATCCCAATCTCTGTCTTGGCGGAGAAGCTAAGGAGATAGTGGGAGCGTGGGGAATACCAAGTCAAGGTTCTCCTTTGTCTTGGTGCTTTCGAGAAGACTCAAGGGCATGGGCCTTGGTGGCGAATCCCAACCGTAACTATACCAATGATGAATGATTTCGCCACCAATGACTTATGAAGAAAGACTTGGGTCTTCGTAATGCAAATTCGATTGGCCTTGAAGGGGTCCTTCGACTGATCGGAGAATGCGTCATCAAGCCCCAGTCGAAAGTGATATGTATGAATAAAATATTGCTTACGACTCAAAAATAGAATCGAAACCTCCCTTCGTCACAAAAAGCGAGCGAAGATGAAAAGTCTAGCAACTATTGACCCGTAATTAATGCGTGTACTTATCCTAACCACCCCTTCCCTCGGTAAAATAAAAACGTCTCTTCAAAATTTAAAAAGGATTTGAAATTCGGAGGTTAGGGGATAACTTAGGACACGTGTAGGGCCGAGATTTAACATGTGTGAGGGTATTTAAAGTCAAAAACAGTAAAACCCTAACACAATTTTATCTCATGCCCAATTTTTCACCTACTAAATCTCCTTCCGATCAAGCTTTCGAACAAGCGGTAAAGTATTTCTTAGTGTATGCCTTTCGTTTCCAATACTTTTTATCAATTTAGAAGGATCATGTCTACCAATAAAATTTGTAATCAAACAACAAGGTTGCACCTTGACTAGGGAGGAGCTTAAAGCGTTCCTCACGATTATCCGATTCCCAAAGAATACAAAATCATGTTACCTAGCGAAATCAAGGTATTTTTGATGCCCGGAGAACTATGCGAGCTTATACACCCATGCATTCACCACCTCTAACCTTAGGATACCCTTGCACCCTTTGATTTTAGAGCTCCTTGATTCTGAAATACATATCTAGGATTAACCCTTTTGGCCTACCCAGCTTCGACATACATTGTAATGTGTAAAGCTTATGGGTTTGAACCGTCATTGACCGTGCTTAGAGGTTTTTGAACTTGTATCACTGGAGGAGATTGGTTGGCGTTGGCAAAAAGGGTGAAAGGATGTGCCATTCTCATAGATAAGCCTTTTACGAACATCGAGAATTGGAAAGGAAAGTTCTTTTATATCAAAATACTATCGTTCCTCCAACTTTCCTGCGTTGCTAAACCAAAATTTCAATATGATGAAAAAGGTTTAATGATCCTTGCCCTATCTTTGTGATGAGGAATCCTTTGTATCAGCGTTTGGCTCGTCATCCAGCTGATTGTCAAACATTTCCTGAGCCAATTCTTTTCATGGCTGGTCTTGCTGAAAGCTGGGAGGGATCTCCATTGGTTCCTGAGATTATTTGTGATGGAGAAAGTATGTAAATTTTTAATTAAAATAAGAGATAGGAACTTATCTTTCTGATATTCATCTTTTTCCTCCTTTTTTGCAGAGATGTCGTTAAGGAATTTTGTTGTTGCTGGTGGTGCAAAGGAGGTCAGCTTCATTCCGAAGGATCCCCAGGAGGTGACCTATGGTGTGGGCTCTCCTTCAGTGTCGGTGAACAACAATGATGTGGATGCTCAGCCCATCGAACCTATGGCCTCTGCTCCTCCTTCAAAGGAACCCATAGATGTTGAAGACCAACTTGTGGAGAATGTTGCAGACTACGATGAACCTGTCTCAAAAGG
Source organism: Chrysanthemum lavandulifolium (assembly GCA_022545495.1). Classification (NCBI taxonomy): domain Eukaryota; kingdom Viridiplantae; phylum Streptophyta; class Magnoliopsida; order Asterales; family Asteraceae; genus Chrysanthemum; species Chrysanthemum lavandulifolium. The sequence goes on from CM040246.1 coordinate 79,538,575, forward strand.
ACAGTTGGCTATCGTAGGACCTCCCGGCATTGGTGAAAGAGTCCAAGCGGGAAAGGTACCGGTCACGAAGGCACTAAATCTGCATCGAAGATGAAGCTTATCTGCTACTCCTCCTCTCGAACTACCCGGCAAAGAGTGCGGGGGTAAGGTGTGATGTTTCCGACCATCGAAGGGCCCATCACGGATGATATCCATGGTAAGGTTTCTTTCCTATTATAAAGGATTAGATGCAAGTAATAATATATTAACAAGTTTACGTATCTTTGCGGGACTTCACGATCTGAAGGAGCTTTCCTCTCCCAAGCTTGTCATTTGCTTGTGGAGCTGTGACCCCACCCAGTGGAAGGGGTGATGGACAATATGTCCATGGAAAGGCTCTGCGATCTTCATGACAAGAGTTATGTCGAGCAATGCATATTGGATAACCATTCAACACGGGACAAGGGAGTTGCTCGTCTTTGTCAAAGCTCGAGAAGAAATGGATGTCATGCTTGCTAGGGAGAAGGCTAGGGATCAGAAGTATGCAGACCTATAGAGAAAGTGTGAAGAAGCAATGGAGGACTTTGACAAGAACCTCTTGGTACAAGATCTCAGAGCTGATGTGGAAAAGCTCAAGGGTTAACTAGCAGCAAGCCAAGCTAAATGCAGCAAGCTAACTCTCGAAGGCTCGAAGGTCATAGGCTACAAAGAGAAAATATCCATTCTTACATCAAAGTGTGGAGGCCTTGAAGAAGAGAGGGCTAAGCTGGTTGACCAGGAGATCAAGCTCAGGGAGAAGGTAAATGGGTTAAACCTTCGGTTGAAGATGCTCAAGAAGGATAGGGTGGATTTGGTAACCAAAGACATCCCCTACATCGCCATGGAACTTTACCATAGTGATGATGTGGGGATTGTGATTGGGAATCTGGTGAATGCAGCCATATTTCATGGCAAGTGTACCACTTTGGAGGAGATAGCTGCGATAGAGGAACCAATGAAACTGGAAAATGTTGCATACTACAGGGCAACTCATGAGAAGGAATATGATGATGCAGGAAATGCCTTAACCACTTCAGAGTTCCCTTTCCTTGCCGAAGTGAAGAAGGACCCAGCGGCCTTTATTGAGGACCTGCTGGCCAAGAAGCCAAGGAAGGTCCACCTCCTTCCCTTGAAGAAGACACCATCTCCCAGGTTCCATCCCGGGCTTTCTTGATCCAACCCATTCAAAGTCGATGAAGGCTACCATGTGGTAGTAATTTGATCCTCGGTGGTATGTACCTGTTTTCAAACAATTATACGTGTCTCTTTCCAGGCTATATGCCTGATGAAACAATTAACATTTAGATGTGTGTGGTAAAGGCTTTGTCCTAAGACAATGTTTTGTTTGGTTGATCATTAAGGCTACGGCCTGTTTGGACTAGTTAAACTAGTCATTAATGAATATCTACATCAAAGCCACTAGGGCTTGTATTTTTCCATGTGTGATTCTTCTCTTTACTTTTTACTTGCCCGTAAAATGTTTTACAACCTAAGGCGTATGGTAGATGCATAGCCTCATTGTGTAATTACTTCACCAAGAATATAGCAATCGTATAATTTGATTCTTGTGGGAGGGTTGCGACCCTCCCATCTTAATCCTTTGGGCGTGAAGGCTTAAAATACCTTAAGGCCATATAGGAAAGTTAATGTGAAGTTGATATGGATGTTATGCATATGAGCAAGACTTATTGTTAGTCTTTGTGTGACCCTTCGACATTGAAACTTATAAAAGCGACTTGGTGGACAAATCTTTGTTGTATTGAGCGAAACAAGAGATTTGAGGGATCGTTATATCATTAAGTGGGTAGGGAGGATTACATCATTTTAAGAAATGAATACTAGACGCCTACCATTAATGCTTCTTTCCCCGAATGCAAATACATTGATTGAAAGCAAATTAAAAAATGTCCTTATATACTGTAAGTTTCATACGTAGAACTTACGAAGGGTAGTTGATGCAGGTTTTACTGACCATGTCTTAATATTTATAGTGTCTAGCTATACCTATGGTCTACCCTAAAGCACTAACGGGCAGTGTACCCGGTCGTGTGTAGTGTAGTAAATGGTAAATCCGAGGTCGTCCCAAGAGCTATGTGTGTTGGATTATTACTAAGTCTAATGTCACAGAATAAGAATGGTTTCGATAGGGAATTAATTAATTAAACTACTAATGCAGAATAAAATAAAACAGATAAATGGTAAAGGGAAATCAATAGAGGAATAGCGGTGCTAACCTAGTCAATCCTTCAGCTAGTTATGTCTCGTCGCCTACTTCCAATTAATTCGGTGGGGTCAAATTCGAGAGGACAACATTTGGTCAATTCGCCTAACCTATCGGCAAAGATGCCACCACAAGAGAAATTAGGCACACCGTCATAAGTCCTGTTGTTCTGGTCCCTAAGCCAAGTCATTAAGTACCTATAATGCTAGATTCTAAATAGTGAGTGCCTACCGTTAGAACTTAGACACTACACCCCAATTCTTAAGTTCATCCAAGCGATAGGTGATCGAGTTGGTCAATCGCACAAGTAGAAAGGGTCGTCGGTTGGTCATATCTTACCCTTTCCGTCTCGATCCGCTCACCTAGGGTCGATTGGTCATATCTCCTGAGCAATTGCCTCACCGCCATTCAAAACTACCGAATCAAGGGTGACTACCAAAGAACTATGCATGCATACACTTAGAAATAATTATGCGGAGTAAAGGTAAATGCAAACAAAACAATTAAGGAATCATAACTAGGCTAGCACCAAAGGGTGCTTAGCAGCTCATATTAATCATGCAAAGCAATTCAATATTCAAAGTACGAAATACATGAATTGAAAGTAAAAGAAATATAAAATGCTAAAGCTTATCGTAATGGGTGACTTCTCCTTGGAAAGCACTCCGTATGCTCCCTAGACACTGCCTTGAGCTTTTCCCACGTTCTCGAGAGGTTGTGTGTGGAATGAGATGCTTTGAAATCTTTGGAATTAGTGGGGTATTTATAGGCGGTGCGGGTTCTGGCGTAACCAATAGAGGAGTTCTTGTAGTAACCTTCTATTTCTTTGTAAATGCACTAGATGCGCTGTTCGGGCGTAACCTAATAAGTGGTTACGCCGTAGTCTTCAATAAACATGGTTACGTCGTAAGTGATGCAATAGTTACGGCGTAAGTATCGGCCGTGGATCCTCGTTTGACCTAATATGGTTTCGTCGTGACCTTTGGGAAGAGTTCGCCGTAATCTCTTGATAAGTTAGTATTCGGGTCACGCATGATAGTTACGGTAATGTGAGAGATGAGTTCGCGTAACTTCTTCAAAATAGGCATCTTGTGATAAATCTTTAGTAATGTTTCCATTTCCGTCTCTTTAGCTCTAATGCTCGTAATTTACACGAAAGTGGAAAACAATGGAAAACAAGCGTAAATCCATATAAATGATATAAATAACGAGCATTATCGGAAATTGACATAATATTCGGGACTATTTGATGTTGTCAAATATCCCCCACTGAACTCTACTTGCCCTCAAGTAGACCTTATTAGATAGATTTCTAAAAGATATCTCCCAAACACGGAAAATATGAGTTTACAAATCCCTTATGCTAGAATAAAACAAAGCCGAACACCTCACGAAAGGGGAACAAACACTCAAATCTCTCAACTATTCTAAGTGTCAATTTCAGGGTGATCACTCAATCGCACAATCATAGCATGTATTCTATCATAAGCTTGGCGGTTACACAAATCTCCACCACTAGAGTTAAGGGCTAAACAATTCTCGAAGGCAATATGGGTAGACACGAAAAAGGTTAGGGGGTGACTTATCATTACTAATCATGTCACGGCGAAGTGGACAAAATCAATGATACATGACCAAATCCATGGCCAAGACACCAAAGATTGCTCGCTGCATCACCTAGACACGCTTCATGACTAAAAGGGTAGTATAAGACATGGGATATATAATTGGTGTAAAATGAAAAACAAGCAGGTAGTCTAAATCTATAACCAAGTCATCACCACTTACCGTCAGCCCAAAGTTCAAGCTTAGAAGTCTAGAGACGGATCATGAAATGCAAGGTAGATCGTCATCGGAGGGCGTCGTGATGGGCATACTACCTTTTCTTCTTCTGTTGGCAAAACCACCAACTTCAATCTTCAAATGTGGTAGGGTGGCCTCCTCGATACTAATCAATAAAGCTCATACTACGATTGCTTATAACATCGCACTTTACAATATCATAACTCAATCAACTTTTCTTTTTCTTTTTTTTCTTTTTTTTAATCATCATCATTTTTTAATTTAACATAATAACATAATATCCCCCACTTGAGATGAACAAAGGGAATTCGGGGGTCTTCAATGATCTTCATAAATGTCGTCGATGAAAGCGTGATTTCCAAACCTTTCCTCGAACCTTGAACTTAGGCAAATGATGACTTCGATCACAAATAAAGACTACGGGGTAGGCTAAGGTGTATAGGTGTAACTAAACAATATATTGGGTTGACAAAATGAAAGGAATGGCTCGAGAAGGGTGTATCTAGGGTATCTTGCACTAAAGGGAGTGCAACAAAGGGTTTCACATAGGGGTCGAAAAGTCAAGGTGACTAATCGATAGACTCACAATGGTAAAATTTGTTTGGGTGATAATCATATAATATTGCCTTCTAAAGCGAAAAAGTCCAAATACATCGAGCTAACTCAACATACCTCGTCTATAGTCTCGAAATGATGCAAGGCCAAGTTCTTAAAGTTTACAAGCTAAAGCACTCATAATTTGGTGGATTTGGGGTAAAATATTGGAAGCGGATAAGGCTAATCTCACAATGTAATGTCAAGGGTTGTATGTGCTCGGCTAAGGTCTAATCTAGTTAGGTTCGGAAAAACATGTCAAAATTTTAAAAATGGCATAATTTTTCAAAATAAACTAGAAAAATGAGGGTGAAAATAAAGTTCAAGAGATAATTCTACTCCGTCCCCACTTGAATTGTACAAAGTCCCTTTTGTACTAGGCATTAAAATAAAGGTGAAGAGAAGGTAGAATTAGGCGAGAACATCCACGAAATTTGCTCCAAAAATAAGAAGGCCCACGAGAAAGAACCGTGCCTTCGTTTAAGTGTCATGAACAGACTTCAATCCCTGAAATCACAATACCGACAAGCATAATACTAAAAAGAAAAAAATAAAATGAAAAACAAACCTAACTCACTTTTGTAGGAATCACGGTTGCATTTAGCGAATGCAACAAGACTTTAAACCACTTGGTGTCCTAAGTGGACGAGTAAAGTCTCGTGAGGTTTCTGAGGAACACACCACAAAGTTCATTTAAAAACTAAAACAAGGTTCTTGTGTTTTAAAATGAAATAATTAAGCGAGAGGAGAGTTACGTCGTAACTCCTATAAACATGGAATGAAATTTGTAAAGCGGTAATTCTGGCGTAACCAACGGGATGGCATTACGCGTAATTGGTAATCGTCAAGAATTCTGCGCTAAAATGTTGGTTCTGGCCTAATCACCAAGATGAGTTACACGTAACTCATTCGAGATTAACAGCTGCGTGACAATTAGTTCCTCGTTTCTGCAAAATGGTTAGAAAACACAAAACCCAGCGAGAAAGGAAATAAAACAAAACAAAAGAAAGGGATAATTGGGTTGTCTCGAAAGAGCACTTTTCTTTATTAACGAGTCTTTAAGTTAGACTCGAGCAGGGGCTCTATGGAACCTTTGAGCATCCCAGACTTCATCGGCGTCTTTCATTGAATAAGGCTGGTCCCAAACATGCGGTGAAACATAACGAGTCATGGGTATCTCTTTTGTATAAAATTAGCTCGTGCCCATTCAAAGCGAAACCTAGCCTCTTCTTCCTCATCAATTTTAACATACCCAAACTTTACTCATAACCAATTTTCAAATGAGATCCCCACATCCTACATTGCTCCTCTTATCTTCATCAAAACATGCCCATTCCTTGCGTTTGAGCCATTTAGGCTCGGGTATTTTCCTCCATCGCAAATCTTGCGATTGGGGTTATGTAAACCATGCCAAGGTGTATTCATCGTGCATGATAAGCGGTTCATAAAAATGAATGGTCCGATCAATATCGGAGAACCATTTGCTAAAAAGCACTATGCTCTTGTAACCACTTTTTACGATATCTTCTTCTTTTCCGGCACCACCAAACTTGCGACTTTTTAATCATCCGAATGAGATACTTCCTCCTCCATTACATCCTTTTGGAAAGGGAACATGTGGGAAATATTACTCTGGTCCGCGGGTAAAGGAACACAACGATGAACTCTTCCTTTTACAACGTAATGGGAGCAGAAACGGGATCTCTTCCTCATCATCTTCATCGTCCTTTGGATTCGGTTCCTGCAAATGGCTAAAAGATAAGGGTGAAACCTATCGAGTCATCTAATTCTATCTTTGGTGGTTCCTTTGTAACAATTTTATGCGGCTTAAGGCTCGAGTTTTATCAATTTAAGCTCCACTATATCTCCATAGATTCCACGAAGCGTGCTAATGTGTCAAGGAATGGTTTACCAAGAATCAAATGCTCCTTTTTGTCTTTCACATTATCGACTACCACAAATTTGGGGTGAGGTAAATTTATCGACCTTCTTGCATACCACTGTAATACCTAAAGGGGTAATCTTAGTTTCGATTCTTTGAATCAATCACGATATCTGTTTCCCAGTGGATTATCTTGATTTAAGAATATGGATAGAGGCATGATGTTTACACAAGACCCAAAATCTACTACCCTAAAATATCAATATTCCCGTGAACACGAAATGATTAACCTCTTTTCTAACATCCTTAGCCGAGAATAAACTTGATCCTAACACGGATATGCCTTAGGACATGGTTCGCGAAACTCGGGGAAGTAGTTACGGCGTAACTCTTCTGATAGTCGGTATTTGCGACCTCGATATGTCGATCGAAGATATACATTCTTTAATCACCTCACGAGAATCATTGGTGAAAAGAGCATTGCATTCCTCCTTTCGCTTAGCTTTATTAAGTTCAATTCCATCAATCTCAACCTTTGAGTTTTCAATCATTTCTCCAAGATTTTTTAGGGTTTCGTCGTGCTGGAAAGATTTTTATTAGTGTTTTCACGAAACCCTTTAACCAAATATCTTGTTCTTTTGTTTCTGGGCGAAGTTTCCGGGAACTTATTAGTGTTCATCAGTGGGCTTTCTTTCTCCATAAGGCCCATGGTTGTAATTTCCACGATACCCATTACTATTTTGATTATCTCAAGTAAAATGGTCGATCTTCTCCATACTTAGCTTCTTCAATATTTTCTTCGTCCATATGAGGACAATTCTTAAATAAGATGTCCTCCTCCTGACTTTCACAACCCACTTGGATGGCATGAGCGGTTTCTCGACCTTGACATATCTCGTGAGACTTTCAATTTTACTAGCGATTCTTTGCAATTTAAATGAAACTTCCTCCTTGGTTTCTTTTACTCCCACCGTCGTGCCATTTTTGAGAGTGGTCCGCCATTTTGAATGGCTTCAATTGCATTAGTAGGGTCATGTTGGGGATAGGTCCTTGATAGTCCGACATCGCCTTGTAGTTACATTTATTCCTTTGTAGAAAATATTGACCTTCTGCTGGTTATTAAGATCATTGGTAGGACACTTATAAAGAAGATCGTTGTGTCATCCCAAGCTTGATCTGAGTTTAAATCGCCGTCTTGTTTGAAATTATGAATCTCAAAAGTTGATCGAAATCTTGATGGCGGGCAATATCTTTGAATAAAGTGTTTCTTTAGTAGCGCCAGTATTAAGCGCCGGTGAACAATCTTCGATCCATCTTACATTTGCTCGGTAAAGAGTCATTAGGAACACCTAAGCATAACAACATCATGAGACACACGGAATGTTAAAAGGCTAGCGATGTATCGGACATTTTCAACGTGCTCATATCGTCTTCGTCTGTTTCCGAAAAGGGTTAGCGAAGCTCCTCATAAATTGGTCTTTAATTTGAAGCAGAACATCCGCTCGATTGCGGTCTTACGAGACCCGGCCCTTGTTCCGCTCTTGTCAAAGCCAGTATTCCTCGAGTGAGGTCATCGATGTTAACAACTTCCATGGTACACGAAACTTGAAATATGATCGTGAGAAAAGTTAAAAGCGAATGAAAGACTTAATTTGATGAGTGTGTAAATACTCATCATTTTGGGTCAATCTTTAGGTGGGGTCAAATTCGAGAGGAAAACATTTGGTCAAAAGCGTGCTAAAATACTCGAAAATGCATCAAAATCTCTGAAAATATCTCAAAATTGCATTTTATATGTTTGGATGCAAAATGTTTAAAATCGGATGAAAAATGAGCAAAGTTTGCATAATTGGCGGTTCGAGTCCCCAAGTTTCAAAAATTGTCGAAATAGTCCACAGAGCACATAATTTCAAAGAAAAATCACCAAAGGTCCTTTTAAAATCATAAGTTGTCAAATTTAGTCCTTTGGTGAAAAATATCAAAAGTTTGAGAAAATTACAAAATTGGTCCTCGAAGTTTAAAATTGGCGAAATGGTCCTTGGAAAATTGGAAAATGGAAAAGTTGGTCCTTGTACTTTTGAGATTGTCATTTCAGTACCTTGGAACAACTTTGTGAATTTGGCGAGCAGGTCCCTTGAATTTGAAATTACAATTGAGGTCCTTGTCATTATTAAACCCTAAAACCTTTGGCCTTGTCACAATTACTTTTGGACCCTGCCTTCCCAATTGGACATTTCATTAGCACTTTTGACCCTCCCTATTATTAAAATCCTCGTCAAATGCCTTTGACTCAAAATCCCTCCTTCACGGGTATACGATCCTCATCATCTCACCTCGCATCCTAGCACTGCAATCCCCAGCCACCCTTTCCATCATCATCACAACCACCCTACCCGCCTCCACCTCACTCCAAAATGCATTTAATGCATCCTCCCCTAACACTCGACCTCCATTGTTAAAGACTCATTTGGCGCCAAAATTCATCCTATGGCCAAGATCAATTTAAATCCATGGTTGGTATTGTTCTGGGAACTATTCGAGAGGAGAGAGAAAGATGAATTTGGTATAAAGAGAAGAAGGAAGAGAGAGGGAAGAGTAGTTAGTTTATTTTTTCAAGTGTATGTCGTTTTAAGTTTAACATGTCTTAAATAGTTCTTAAGTGTAATTTCTTGTTATGTGTATCAAACAAAAGTATTTAAGCATATTGCAACTTATTTTAAGCATCAATTCAAGATAATGTTATAATTCCATGTTTTGTGCCTTTGTTGAGTTTTTCGGTTTTAAATCTTAAGTAAAGCTTTTAGTAACTTGTTTTAAGCTCAAACATGCTCATTCAATCTTATTAAAGCTTTTATAAGCTCAAATTTCAATTTTAAACAATCTTGGTTCTTGGTCAACAAAAGTCAACACATGAAGCAAAAGTGATGCGAGAATGGAATGGGTTGATTCGATTGCTGGATTTGGGTTGATTTGGAAGCAATGGGTTGGTTAGAATAGGTAGTGGTTCTTGGGTTCACATGTTTCAAGCCATAGTGGCTTTGGACCATTTGTAAGTCATTCTCAAGTTTCTAAGCATAATCTGTTTCTGTGAGTAATAGTAGCTAAAACCGTTAAAGTAGTATTAATTAAGTGAGCTTAACTCGGTTTGATAACAATTACATGTTGGATTAGTAGTTAGTTTTGATTTTGATTGCAACACAGTTGAGATAGGGTGTTTGGATCTGTGATCTATCATCTTTTAGATCTATTCAAGTGGTTAATTTCTATTGGTTCATGTTTGTTAAGCATATTTGAGCTCATTCAAGTCTTGGTTTGGTGCATGCTAGTTCAAAAGTCAAACATTAACAAATCATGTCTCAATGTCTCAATCTGTTGTGATTTTGGATTTGTAAAACCTTGTTTTGTGTTTAGAATTGTTAAACATAGCTTGCATTGTGTTCATCACACCTTATTACATCAATATCAGTCATAAAATTGGATTCAAAGTTCATTTTGGTCAAAGTTCATCATTATTGTCAAAAGTCAAATTGCAAAACGGTTTGAGCCCATATGCAAGGATTTTCATGGCTTCATTTTGAGCCATTTTCGGTGAAACTTGGCATTCTAAAACTTCAATGGTCTTTATCCTTATTACCATTTTAGTAGAATTTTACAATTTTCTTAAAAGCTCCAAACAAGCTTCTCTTTTAGTACCGGTTGCCTGTTTCACCACTCATCTTAAATTTGAGTTTTCTCGGTTTGTGCGACCTTGCAGGGGCTCATAAGAGCTTCCCAAGGTCTGAGTTTTGGTGTACTTGATCTCAACCAGGTCTAGGATAGGTTCTAATTGCTAGTTTTCGATTTCTAGCTTAATTGGTAGCTTGTGCTTGTGTCCAAGTAGCCACCCAAACTGTTTTAGCTCATAATCTCAAAACATCAAATCTGTGAATTCAGCTAAATAGAGGTTAAAGCCTGTTGTTAATTGTTGCATTTGGTCATTTTAGTAGTTTAGAACATCGTAAGCAGTTGGTGGCTTGTTTTGCTCATTAGCTTATTTAAAGTGCTTATTCTAAAGCACTTGGTATATCATCCCATTTTCTTGTACACAAGCACTTGTTTTCCATTTTCCTAGCTTCCTTATATAATTTTAGAGTTTCCTAAAATTTTCAGATTTTCTAAGTTGGTTTGCTATTTTTCTTATTTAAATTAATTTTAAGCATTTTTAAATAGCATTTAATACAAAAATTAAGAAAAGCTTCAAAAAATAATTTTCATTTTATTAAGTTAAGATAAATATAAAAGTAAAAAAGTAATTTTCCAGATTTTCATAGTTTATTTTGTAATTTTTAGTATTTAATTAGTTTTAATAGTTTAAAATTCATAAAAATACAAAAATAATCGAGAAAAATATAAAAATAGTTTTGAAAATTCTATTTTGATATTTTAGACTTTTCTAATTCATAATTTTATTTTTCTAGCTTTATTTCCTAATTTCTTGTATTTTAGGCTATTATTTAGTTAAAAATAGTTTTTAATTAATAATAATTAGATAATTAGTTATAAAAATAATTTTCTTTTCTATAAATTTTCTTTTATCATTAGGTTTGTAAAACATCATTTTCATATTTTTAGGGTTAATATTGATTTAGTTTCACATTTTATTTTATGCGTCGCGTAGTGTTTAAATTAAGTTTTATAAAACATAAAAACAAAAACATCATTTTACAAATAGTGATAGCGTTTATTTAATAGATTTTATCTTTTAATTTCCTTTAATTTGCATTTAAGCCGTTGTAATTTGTTGGCTTTTCCTTAGTTATAATCATAATCCAATCCTTTTTCCGATTCAAATCTCCGATCACTATTCGTTGGGTGATCCATTGCATAGCTTCATTTGGGACATAACGACACAGGAAACACTATACTCCCCGATCTTCATTGAGTTCGTGCTTGAGCGGTTTTAAGTTTCTTACGGTTTTCCATTCACAAGTGGCGAGCTTGAGTGATTTAGCTTATTTGTTTGGTAGCATCAAATTTTTAGCGCCACTTGGGAGTCAGTCTTGATTATCTTCCGTCTAGCATTAGTGATTTGGATATTCACTATTTGTTCATACCATTCATCTCATATTTGTTTATATTTTCTTATCCAAAATTCAAAATACTCTTCTCATTCCTCTTATCCGTATGATTCTATTTCTCTTACCCCTCGCACTGTTTGATTCTACTCTTCTTTAACCTCAAAACCGTTTAATTATATTTCTTTAACCCTCTACATGTTTAATTCTCATGGCGACGATCGATTATCCTCGTTGTTTCCTTGCAAAAGCCGTATGGAAGAGGATCGACTCCGTTGTCGAATCCGGATTGTTTATGCAAGCAATGTGGAAGGATGGGTGCAAGCAAATATTGTTATTGGTGCAAATTATCGATAACTCTCGATGATTCTCCAAGTTTTCCGACCATCCGCCACAACCCGATGAACCCGTTCAAGAACCGGAGACCATAACGGAGTGGTGGAAATTGCTAGCTCTCGAGCACACCACTTGTCCCACCTCCGATTTTTACGAATGTTCTTGAGACTTGATAGTCATTCGGATCACCATGTTGGTTTTGTTGATTCTTTGAATAAACCGATTCCTTCTTATAACTATCAAATGCAATCGTTTATTCCTTGTGTCGGTTGTGGTGAGCCTCTTTATGGTTCACCCTGTCGTTGGTGTACTTGTGTACAATGTGGTAATGATATCCACAACGGGAGTTGTTTGTTTTGTGGTTCGAGGAATTCATTTAATTATGATCCTAATCAGAACTCATTTAACGACCCCTCAAACTTTTCCAATTACCCACCACAGCCCGACCTATCTTCATATAATCAACATATCTGTTGTGAATTTTGTGGAGGTCCTCACCAAGGATTTGAGTGTCAATCCGGAAACACGTTTGTCTATGAACAGTTTTCCGGTGATGCTCAGAACTTTGGTTATGACCAAAATCCATATGATTCACTGTCTGCACTCAGCAGTTTCTTGTTGTGAATCTGTGGAGGTCCCCATTTCACTCGATTGTCAAATAGGAACCCATTTCCTTGCAACAATCATGACTCTTACATGTTTGATAATTTCCAACCTCCACAAGACCATACGGTTCAAACTCCACAGAGCCGTTGTCTCATGAAATCTCCCAGATTTTGAAACCACAATGAAAACACTTGATGATATGATTAGTAACTTTAAGAATCAAGTGAGTGGTGAAAAGACCATAGGAGAATTCTGGCGAAGAACGAGAAGAGCGAGAGGCTCGCAAATCTAGGGAAGAATTATTAATCCTAGAGCAAGCGGCTCTAAGGCGTTCCCAATTTCTTAAGGCGACTCTATATGATGATGACGAGGAGAGTTTTATCCTTTTAAAGATAATATTTCTCAACTCCTCGATCGGTTGATATCCAGTGATTGAGATTCCATCTCAAACAAGCGCTATCACACCCGAGATTCACACTCACTCTCTTATTATGGGGGCGAGCATCTCGACACTTGTTCACGAAAAGGAATCGGACGAATTCATAAAGTCTAGTGTTGAGGACCTTGTCCCAATCCCAAGAGAGTCACGAGGAATTCTTGATCATGTGTGATATCCTCCTCCTCTTGTCTTCCAAAATGATCATGTTGAGATGTTCTCCGATTCGATGATGATGATTCATTATCTTGTGGAGACATCGCTTATGTGGAAGATTTACCTTCCGAGCTTGTTAGCTTAGAAGAAGAGAATGATGAAGTTCTTGACACGAAATCAAAGATGAAGCTCTTGAGCAACATTATTGAATGTCGGTCTTCTCATTTCTAAAATCGAGGCTTTCAAAGAGAAACCTATTTCATCTCCTATCCCCATAAAGGATAGTGACATTCTTTCCGATGATTCTATTCCGGAAATGAAAGCCTTCTGTTTTGCTAATATGGGAGAGAAGATTAGTGGCGATACCACTTCTCATTCTCATAATTCTCTCCTCGATCATGAATCATTTACTTTTGAGGAGTTCACGGTGAACCCACTCATATCAATTCGAATATGATTCATTCACCTTCATGGAGTTCTCGGATGAACTCAATCATATCATATCTCCGCGGAGTATGATAACTTCTACTGATCTAGACACACCCATATATGTCTAGACCAATTGAGCTTAAATGATGAGATTCATGCTATTATGAATTCTCCTTATTGATGATGATGAGTTAGTCATGATGTTTATCATGATTTTCTATCTCTTCTTCACCTATCCGTGGCTTGTCTGTTCTTCACTCCTTCGGAATGAAGACATTATCTTTGATCCCGACATTTTCATTTATCATTCTTGAGCGGTTCTATGTATATCTCATCGGTGTGGAACTTTCACGTGCTTCAATGTTTGTCCAAACATCTTGAATGAAAGTCCGATGGGCTATTTCTTCCACTTTGCTTCCCATGAACCAATTAATTGGGTCGAGTCAAGCTAGCGACTCGGTAATCAAAAATAGCTTAACATGGGTTTTCACCGTGTGTACCACCTAGTGTGGGGTTGCCCACATATATATATATATATATTTAAAAAAAAAAAAAAAAAAAATCTAAATAATGGCCGTAGTATTTCCTTTTCGTTCTTTGTTTCGGCATAACCGCGGTACTTTTAATATTGAGGGCAATATTCATTTCTAAGTGTGGGGAATTCTCACGAATTTTAATATGTATTATCCACCTAATTCCCGTTTTGGCCAAATTTTTTTTGGGAGTAAGTGTTTACACTTACTCATTTGATTATCGATCCACCTTGTCTAATAAACAAAAGGATTGGCTAATCCGAGAGCAAGCGGCTCTTGGTAAAGATATATCAAATCCGTTGACGACTTGCAATTTGCCCAAAATTTTATGGTACTCATTTCCATATCCTAAAAAGTGAAGAGTTGGCTAGCCCGCAAGATTATGGCTTGTGGTAAAGGCGATGGAAAAACCATAATTGGTAATCAGCTCACCAAAGATAATATTGATAATTTATCTAAGAGTTGGCTAGTCCGAAGCAAGCGGCTTACGGTAAAGACAAATCAAATCCGTTGAAAGTCGGTGGTTTGCTCAAAATCACATGGTTATCGGTGTACCATGGTTCTTACTTGAATGAAACATTTGGCTACTCGAGTAATGGCTTTTGGTAAAGAGATTCAAATCCATTAAGTTTTTCTCAAAAGATTGCTAGGGACTAGCAATAGTTTAGTGTGGGGATTGATGAGTGTGTAAATACTCATCATTTTGGTCAATCTGAGCTGCAAAACGTTTAAAATGCTCGAAATGCATCAAAATCTGAAAATATTCAAAATTGCATTTTATATGTTTCGGATGCAAAATGTTTAAAATCGGATGAAAAATGAGCAAAGTTTGCATAATTGGCGCTTCAGGTCCCCAAGTTTCAAAAATTGTCGAAATAGTCCACAGAGCACATAATTTCAAAGAAAAATCACCAAAGGTCCTTTTAAAATCATAAGTTGTCAAAATTAGTCCTTTGGTGAAAAATATCAAAAGTTTGAGAAAATTACAAAATTGGTCCTCGAAGTTTGAAAATTGGCAAAAATGGTCCTGGAAAATTTGAAAATGGCAAGTTTGGTCCTTGTACTTTTGAGATTGTCATTTTGGTCCTTGGAACAACTTTGTGAATTTGGCGAAACAGTCCCTGCAATTTTAGAAATTACAATTGAGGTCCTTGATTTATTAAACCCTTTAACCCTTTTGGCGTGTCACATAAACTTTTGGACCCCTGCCATAATACCCATTTTTTTGACCCCCCCTATTATTAAAATCCTCGGTCAAATGCCTTTGGTCAAAATAGGCAAGCCTCCTTCAAAGTCCTCATCCTCCATCATCACTACCACGCATCCTAGCTCCGCAACTCCCCCCCACCCTTTCCATCATCATCACAACCATGTTCCCCGCCTCCAACTCACTCCAAAATGCATTAAATGCACCTCCTCTAACACTCAACCTCCATTGTCAAAGACTCATTTTGGCGCCAAAATTCATTCAATGGCCAAGATCAATTCTAGCCATCCAATGGTTGGTATTGTTCTTGGGAACTATTCGAGAGAGAGAAATGAAGTGGGGATTATAAAGAGAAGAAGAAGGAAGAGTAGAAGAGTAGTTAGTTTTTTTTTTCAAGTGTATGTCGTTTTTAAGTTTAACATGTCTTAAATAGTTCTTAAGTGTAATTTCTTGTTTATTTGTATCAAACTAAAGTATTTAAGTATATTGCAACTTATTTTAAGCATCAATTCAAGTTAATGTTAAGATTTCAATGTTTTTGTGCCTTTGTTGAGTTTTCTATTTCTAAATCTAATACAAGCTTTTAGTAACTTTTTCTAAGCTCAAACATGCTCATTCAATCTTATTAAAGCTTTTATAAGCTTAAATTTCAATTTTAAACAATCTTAGTTCTTGGTCAACAAAAGTCAACACATGGGCAAAAGTGATGCGAATGAAGAATGGGTTGATTCGGACATGGATTTGGGTTGATTTGGAAGCAATGGGTTGGTTAGAATAGGTAGTGGTTCTTGGTTTCACGAGTTTCAAGCCATAGTGGCTAAGGACCATTTGTAAGTCATTTTAAAGTTTCTAAGCATAATCTGTCTTTGTGAGTAATAGTAGTTAAAATCTATTTAATTAGTATTATTTAGGTGAGCTAAACTCGGTTTGATCATTAATTACATGTTGGATTAGTAGTTTGTTTTGATTTTGATTGCAACACAGTTGAGATAAGGGTGTTTGGATTGTTGTCTATCATCTTTTAGAGGCTTGTTCGGTGGTTTAATTTCTATTGGTTCATGTTTGTTAAGAATATTTGAACTCATTCAAGTCTTGGTTTGGTGCATGCTACACAAAAGTCAAACATTCACAAATCTGTCTCAATCTCTATCTGTTGTGAGTTTTGAAAACCAAACATTTGTTTTGTGTTTAGAATTGTTAAACATAGCTTGCATTGTCTTCATTTCACCATTATTACATCAATATCAGTCCTAAAATTGAGCTCAAAGTTCATTTTGGTCAAAGTTCAAGATTGCTTCAAAAGTCAAATTGCAAAATGTCGGTTTGAGGGCCAATGCAAGGATTTTTCATGGCTTCATTTTTGGCCAAATTCGGTGAAACTTGGCATTTTAAAACTTCAACTGGTCTTTTCCTTATTAGTCATTTTAGTAGAATTTTACAATTTTCTAAAAGCTCCAAACAAGCTTCTCTTTTAGGTCTTAGTTGCCTGTTCACCATGTTCTTAAAGTGAGTTTTCTCGATTTTGCGACCACTTGCAGAGCTCATAAGAGCTTCCCAAAGTCTGAGTTTTGGTTCACTTGATCTCAACCAGGTCTAGGATAGGTTCTAATTTTAGTTTTCGATTTTAGCTTATTTGGTAGCTTGTGCTTGTGTCAAAGTAGCCCCCAAAACTGTTTTAGCTCATAAACTCAAATACATCAAATCTGTGAAATCAGCTATTTAGAGGTTAAAAGCTGTTGTTATCAGTTGCATTTGGTCATTTTAGTAGTTTAGAACATCTAAGAAGTTGGTGGCTTGTTTTGCTCATTTGCTTATTTAAAGTGCTTATTTATAAGCACTTGGTATATGATTCCATAATTCTTGTACACAAGCACTTGTTTTCCATTTTCCTAGCTTCCTTATATAATTTTAGAGTTTTCCTAAAATTTTCAGATTTTCTAAGTTGGTTTGCTATTTTCTTAATTTAAATTAGTTTTAAGCATTTTAAATAGCATTTAATACAAAAAAATAAGAAAAGCTTCAAAAAATAATTTTTCATTTTATTAAGTTAAGATAAATATAAAAAGTAAAAAAGTAATTTTCCAGATTTTTCATAGTTTATTTTGTAATTTTAGTAATTTAATTAGTTTTAATAGTTTAAAATTCATAAAAATAGAAAATATTCGAGAAAAATACAAAAATAGTTTTGAAAATTCTATTTTGATATTTTAGATTTTTCTAATTCATAATTTTATTTTTCTAGCTTTATTTCCTAATTTCTTGTATTTTAGGCTATTATTTAGTTAAAAATAGTTTTTAATTAATAATAATTAGATAATTAGTTATAAAAATAATTTTCTTTTTCTATAAATTTTCTTTTATCATTAGGTTTGTAAAATGTCATTTTCATATTTTTAGGGTTAATATTGATTTAGTTTCACTTTTTATTTTATGCGTCACGTAGTTTTTAAATTAAGTTTTATAAAACATAAAAACAAAAACATCATTTTAAAAATAGTGATAGCGTTTATTTAATAGATTTTATCTTTTAATTTCCTTTAATTTGCATTTAAGCCGTTGTAATTTGTTGGCTTTTCCTTAGTTATAATCATATTCAATCCTCTTTTCGTTCAAATCTCTCGATCACTATTCGTTTGGTGATCCATTGCATAGCTCATTGGGACATAACGACACGGAAACACTATACTCCCCGATCTTCATTGCATTCGTGCTTGAGCGGTTTTAAGTTTCTTCTGATTTCCATTCACAAGTGGTCGACTTGCGTGATTTAGCTTGACGGTTTGGCACGAATCAAATTTTTGGCGCCATTCTTGGAGTCATGTCTTGATTATCTTCCGTCTAGCAGATTAGTGATTTGGATATTCACTCTTTGTTCATACCATCCATCTCATATATGTTTATATTTTCTTATCCAAAATACAAAATACTCTTCTCATTCCTCTTATCCGTATGATTCTATTTCTCTTACCCCTCGTCTGTTTGATTCTACTCTTCTTTAACCTCAAAACCGTTTAATTCTATTTCTTTAACCCTCTACATGTTTAATTCTCATGGCGACGATCGATTATCCTCGTTGTTTCCACCGCAAAAGCCGTATGGAAGAGGATCGACTCCGTTGTCGAATCCGGATTGTTTATGCAAGCAATGTGGAAGGATGGGTGCAAGCAAATATTGTTATTGGTGCGGTTATCGATAACTCTCGATGATTCTCCAAGTTTTTCCGACCATCCGCCACAACCCGATGAACCCGTTCAAGAACCGGAGACCATAACGGAAGTGGTGGAAATTGCTAGCTCTCGAGCACACCACTTGTCCCACCTCCCGATTTTTCGAATGTTCTTGAGACTTGATAGTCATTCGGATCACCATGTTGGTTTTGTTGATTCTTTGGATAAACTGATTCCTTCTCATAACTCTCAAATGCAATCGTTTATTCCTTGTGTCGGTTGTGGTGAGCCTCTTTATGGTTCACCCTATCGTTGGTGTACTTGTGTACAATGTGGTAATGATATCCATAACGGGAGTTGTTTGTTTTGTGGTTCGAGGAATTCATTTGATTATGATCCTAATCGAACTCATTTAACGACCCTCAAACTTTTCCAATTACCCACCACAGCCGACCTATCTTCATATAATCAACATTATCTGCTGTGAATTTTGTGGAGGTCCTCACCAAGGATTTGAGTGTCAATCCGGAAACACGTTTGTCTATGAGCAGTTTTCGGTGATGCTCGAACTTTGGTTATGACCAAAATCCATATGATTCACTGTCCGGACTCAACAGTTTCTTGTTGTGAATCTGTGGAGGTCCCCATTTCACTCGATTGTCAAATAGGGAACCCATTTCCTTGTAACAATCATGACTCTTACATGTTTGACAATTTCCAACCTCCACAACACCATACGGTTCAAACTCCACGAGCCGTTATCTCATGAAATCTCCCAAGATTTTGAAACCACAATGAAAACACTTGATGATATGATTAGTAACTTTAAGAATCAAGTGAGTGGTGAAAAGACCATAGGAGAATTGTTGGCGAAGAACGAGAAGAGCGAGGCTCGTAAATCTAGGGAAGAATTATTAATCCTAGAGCAAGCGGCTCTAAGGCGTTCCCAATTTCTTAAGGCGACTCTATATGATGATGACGAGGAGAGTTTTATCCTTTTAAAGATAATATTTCTCAACTCCCTCGATCGGTTGATATCCCAAGATTGAGATTCCATCTCAAACAAGCGCTATCACACCCGAGATTCACACTCACTCTCTTAACATGGGGACGAGCATCTCGACCTTTGTTCACGAAAAGGAATCGGACGAATTCATAAAGTCTAGTGTTGAGGACCTTGTCCCAATCCCAAGAGAGTCACAGGAATTCTTGATCATGTGTGTGATATCCTCCTCCTCTTGTCTTCCAAAATGATCATGTTGAGATGTTCTCCGATTCGATGATGATGATTCGTTATCTTGTGGAGACATCGCTTATGTGGAAGATTTACCTTCCGAGCTTGTTAGCTTAGAAGAGAGAATGATGAAGTTCTTGACCTTTGAAATCAAAGATGAAGCTCTTGAGCAACATTATTGAATGTCGGTCTTCTCATTTCTAAAATCGAGGCTTTCAAAGAGAAACCTATTTCATCTCCTATCCCCATTAAGGATAGTGACATTCTTTCCGATGATTCTAATCCGGAAATGAAAGCCTTCTGTTTTGATAATATGGGAGAGAAGATTAGTGGCGGTACCACTTTTCATTCTCATAATTCTCTCCCGATTATGAATCATGTACATTGGAGGAGTTCACCGGTGAACCCACTCATATCAATTCGAATATGATTCATTCACCTTCATGGAGTTCTCGGATGAACTCACTCATATCATATCTCCGGGAGTATGATAATTTCTACTGATCTAGACACTCCCATATATGTCTTGATCAATTGAGCTTAAATGATGAGATTCATGAAACTATGAATTCTCCTATTGAGGATGAAGAGTTAGTCATGATTTCTATCATGATTTTCTTTCTTTTCTTCATATATCCCGTCACTTCTCCTGTTCTTCACTCCTTGGGAATGAAGACATTATCTTTGATCCCGGCATTTTCATTTATCATTCTTGAGCGGTTCTATGTATATCTCATCGGTGTGGAACTTTCACGTGCTTCAAATGTTTGTCCAAACATCTTGAATGAAAGTCCGATGGAGATTGTTCTTCCACTTTGCTTCCCATGAACCAATTAATTGGGGTCGAGTCAAGCTAGCGACTCGGTAATCAAAAAGTAGCTTAACATGGGTTTTCACCGTGT
Organism: Chrysanthemum lavandulifolium; assembly: GCA_022545495.1. Taxonomy (NCBI): domain Eukaryota; kingdom Viridiplantae; phylum Streptophyta; class Magnoliopsida; order Asterales; family Asteraceae; genus Chrysanthemum; species Chrysanthemum lavandulifolium. The sequence goes on from CM040246.1 coordinate 79,559,153, forward strand.
GTACCACCTAGTGTGGGGAGTTGCCCACATGTTATATATATATATTCTCAAAAAAAAAAAAAAAAAAAAAAAAAAAAATCTTTCAAATAATGGCCGTAGTATTTCCTTTTCGTTCTTTGTTTCGGCATAACCGCGGGTACTTTGAATATTGAGGGCAATATTCATTTCTAAGTGTGGGGAATTCTCACGAATTTTATCATATAATTATACCACTAATTCCCGTTTTTGGCCAAATTTTTTTTTGGAGTAAGTGTTTACACTTACTCATTTGGTTATCGATCCACCTTGTCTAATAAACAAAAGGATTGGCTAATCCGAGAGCAAACGGCTCTTGGTAAAGATATCTCAAATCCGTTGACGACTTGCAATTTGCCCAAAATTGTATGGTATTCATTTCCATATCCTAAAAGTGAAGAGTTGGCTAGCCCGCAAGTTTATGGCTTGTGGTAAAGGCGATGGAAAAACCATAATTGGTAATCAGCTCACCAAAGATAATATTGATAATTTATCTAAGAGTTGGCTAGTCCGAGCAAGCGGCTTACGGTAAAGACAAATCAAATCCGTTGAAAGTCGGTGGTTTGCTCAAAATCACATGGTTATCGGTGTACCATGGTTCTTACTTGAACTAAAACATTTGGCTACTCGAGTAATGGCTTTTGGTAAAGAGATTCAAATCCATTAAGTTTTTCTCAAAAGATTGCTAGGGACTAGCAATAGTTTAGTGTGGGGATTGATGAGTGTGTAAATACTCATCATTTTAATCAATCTGAGCGCAAAGCGTTTAAAAATGCTCGAAATGCATCAAAATCTGAAAATATTCAAAATTGCATTTTATATGTTTCGGATGCAAAATGTTTAAAATCGGATGAAAAATGAGCAAAGTTTGCATAATTGGCGCTTCAGTCCCCAAGTTTCAAAAATTGTCGAAATAGTCCCCGAGCACATAATTTCAAAGAAAAATCACCAAAGGTCCTTTTAAAATCATAAGTTGTCAAAATTAGTCCTTTGGTGAAAAATATCAAAAGTTTGAGAAAATTACAAAATTGGTCCTCCAAGTTTGAAAATTGGCAAAAATGGTCTCTGAAATTTGAAAATGGCAAGTTTGGTCCTTGTACTTTTGAGATTGTCATTTTCAGTCCTTGGAACAACTTTGTGAATTTGCGACTCAGGTCCTTGAATTTAGAATTTACAATTGAGGTCCTTGATTATTAAACCCTAAAACCCTGGCCCTGTCATAATTACTTTTGGACCCCTGCATTCCCAATACCATTTTGACCCCTTTGACCTTATTATTAAAATCCTCGGTCAAATGCCTTTGGTCAAAATAGGCTCCTTCACGGGTATACCAGTCCTCATCATCACTACCACCGCATCAGCACTGCAACTCCCAATCCCCACCCTTTCCATCATCATCACTCCACCATGTCCCCCACCTCAACTAGCTTCAAAAATGCATTAAATGATCCTCCTCCTAACACTCAACCTCCAATTTGTCAAAGACTCATTTTGGCGCCAAAATCCATTCAAAGCCAAGATCAATTCTTGCCATCCAATGGTTGGTATTGTTGGGAACTATTCGAGAGGTGAGAAATGATGAATTGGATTATAAAAGAGAGAAGAAGGAAGAGTAGAAGATAGTCTAGTAGTTTTTAGTTTTCAAGTGTATGTCGTTTTAAGTTTAAAGTGTCTTAAATAGTTGGAAAGTGTAATTTCTTGTTTCTTTGTATCAAACTAAAGTATTTAAGTATCATTATAAACTATTTCCAAGCATAAATTCAAGTTAATGCTTAAGAATTCCATGTTTTTGTTCCTTTGTTGATTTTCTATTTTAAATCTAATACAAGCTTCAAACAACTTTTTTAAGCTCAAACAAGCTCATACAATCTTATTATAGCTTTTATAAGCTTAAATTTCAGTTTTAAACAATCTTGGTTCTTGGTCAAAGAAAGTCAAACATGGGCAAAAGTGATGCGAGAATGGAATGGGTTGATTCGGACATGGATTTGGGTTGATTTGGAAGCAATGAGTTGGTTAGAATAGGTAGTGGTTCTTGGGTTCACGATGTTTCAAGCCATAGTGGCTATGGACCATTTGTAAGTCATTTTCTAGTTTCTAAGCATAATGCTTTGTGAGTTATAACTAGTTAAAATCGTTTAATTAGTTGTATTTAGGTGAGCTAAACTCGGTTTGATCATTAATTACATGTTGGATTAGTGTTAGTAAGATTTTGATTGCAACACAGTTGATGTAGGGTGTGTTTGGATTGCCGATCTATCATCTTTTAGATCTTGTTCGGTGGTTAATTTCTATTGGTTCATGTTTGTTAAGAATATTTGAAACTCATTCAAGTCTTGGTTTGGTGCATGCTAACAAAAGTCAAAGTCAACAATCTCATCTCAATGTCTCAAAACCCTGTGTTGAGTTTTGGAAATGTAAATCATTTGTTTTGTGTTTAGAATTGTTAAACATAGCTTGCATTATCTTCATTTCACCATTATTACATCATGATCAGTCCTTAAATTGAATTCAAAGTTCATTTTGGTCAAAGTACACTCAACCGCTGTCAAAAGTCAAAATTGCAAAATGTGGTTTTGAGCCCATATGGAAGGATTTTTCATGGCTTCATTTTTGAGCCAAATTCGGTGAAACTTGGCATTTTAAAAACTTCAACTGGTCTTTATTCTTATTAGTCATTTTAGTAGAATTTTACAATTTTCTAAAAGCTCCAAACAAGCTTCTCTTTTAGGTCTTAGTTGCCTGTTCACCATGTCTTAAATAAGTTTGAGTTTTCTCGATTTTGCACCATTGCACAGGGGCTCATAAGAGCTTCCCAAGGTCTGAGTTTTGGTGTACTTGATCTCACCCAGGTCTAGGATAAGTTCCAATTTTTAGTTTTCGATTTCTAGCTTATTTGGCGCTTGTGCTTGTGTCAAGTAGCTACCCAAACTGTTGTTGCTCATAAACTCAAATACATCAAATCTGTGTAATTCAGCTATTAGAGGTTAAAGCAGTTAAGATCAGTTGCATTTAAGTCATTTTAGTAGTTTAGAACTTCAGTAACAGTTGGTGGCTTGTTTTGCTTCTTTTGCTTATTCAAAGTGCTTATTTATAAGCACTTGGTATATCGATCCATAATTCTTGTACACAAGCACTTGTTTTCCATTTTCCTAGCTTCCTAATATAATTTTAGAGTTTTCCTGAAATTTTCAGATTTTTCTAAGTTGGTTTGCTATTTTTCTTAATTTAAATTAGTTTTAAGCATTTTAAATAGCATTTAATACAAAAAATTAAGAAAAGCTTCAAAAAATAATTTTCATTTTCTTAAGTTAAGATAAATATAAAAAGTAAAAAAGTAATTTTCCAGATTTTTCATAGTTTATTTTGTAATTTTAGTAATTTAATTAGTTTTAAATAGTTTAAAATTCATAAAAATAGAAAATATTCGAAAAAATACAAAAATAGTTTTGAAAATTCTATTTTGATATTTTAGATTTTTCTAATTCATAATTTTATTTTTCTAGCTTTATTTCCTAATTTCTTGTATTTTAGGTTATTATTTAGTAGTAAAAATAGTTTTAATTAATAATAATTAGATAATTAGTTATAAAAATAATTTTCTTTTCTATAAATTTTCTTTTATCATTAGGTTTGTAAAAACATCATTTTCATATTTTTAGGGTTAATATTGATTTAGTTTCACTTTTTTTTTTGTACGTCGCGTAGTTTTAAATTAAGTTTTATAAAAACATAAAAACAAAAACATCATTTTAAAAATAGTGATAGCGTTTATTTAATAGATTTTATCTTTTTAATTTCCTTTAATTTGCATTTTAGCCGTTGTAATTTGTTGGCTTTTCCTTAGTTATAATCATAATCAAATCCTTTTTCCGTTCAAATCTCTCGATCACTTTATTCGTTTGGTGATCCATTGCATAGCTCATTGGGACATAAACCCGGAAACACTATACTCCCCGATCTTCATTGCATTCGTGCATTAAGTACCTCCACATGCTAGATTCTAAATAGTGAGTGTCCGGTAGTTAGGAACTTAGACACTACACCCCCGATTCTTAAGTTCATCCATACGATAGGTGATCGGTTGGTCAAATCACACAAGTAGAAAGGGTGGTGGGTTGGTCATATCTTACCCTTTCCATCTCGGTCCGCTCACCTAGGGTCGGTTGGTCATATCTCTAGGCAATTGCCCTCTGCCGCCATGCAAAACTACCAAATCAAGGGTGACTATCAAAGAACTATGCATGCATACACTTAGAAATAATTGTCTGTATAAAGGTAAATGCAAACAAAATAATTAAGGAATCATAACTAGGCTAGCACCAAAGGTGCTTAGCTCATATTAATCATGCAAATCAATTCAATATTCAAAGGTACGAAATACATGAATTGAATGTGATCTTGAAACTGGCAAGTCAAGTTCTCACGCAGCGTAAGAAAACCTAAAACAGCTCAAGCACGAAATCAATGAAGATCGAGGGTATAGAGTCTCCCGGTCGTTATGTCCCAATGAGCTATGCAATGATTTATCAAGCGTCAAATGATCGAGGAGTTTGAGCGGAAAGGTTTGGATTATGATTATAACTACGGAATAAGCCAACAAATTACAACGGCTTAAATGAAAATTAAAGAAGATTAAAAGATAAAATCTATTAAATAAACGCTATCACTATTTTTACAATGATGTTTTGTTTTATGTTTTATAAATCAAATTAAAATCTACGTGACGTGAAAAATAAAAAGTGAAACTAAATCAATATTAATCCTAAAAATATGAAAATGATATTTTTACAATCCTAATGATATAAGAAACTTTTAGAAAAAGAAAACTATTTTATCACTAATTATCTAATTATTATTAATTAAAAACTAATTTTAACTATTTAATAATTAACCAAAATGCAAGAAATTAGGAACTAAGCTAGAAAAATAAAATTATGAAATGGAAAAGTCTAAAATATCAAACTAGAATTTTCAAAACTATTTTGTATTTTTCGATTATTTTTCTATTTTCTATGAATTTTAAACTATTAAAACTAATTAAATTACTAAAATTACCAAATAAACTATGAAAATCTAGAAAATTACTTTTTCACTTCTTATATTTATCTAAACTTAATAAAATTGAAAATTATTTTTTGAACCTTTTACGAATTTTTATATTAAAAGCTAATTAAAATGATTAAAACTAAGTTAAATTAAGAAAAATAGCAAATGAAGACCAAAAATTATGAAAACTTCAGGAAAATTCTAAAATTATATTATGAATCTATGAAAATGAAAAATCAACAGGTTATGTGTAAGATTAATGAGTGCTATGAAACTATTATATGATTAAAATTTAGAAAATAAGCTAATAAGCTACTATTGAAACCAAATGATCTGAAGCTAGAGAATACCAAAATAAGCTATAAGCAACTATTTCTAACTAATCCTAACAAGCTAAACCCTCGGATCAATCCAATAAGCTAGCTCAACATTCAATCCAAACAGTGGTTTAGGACCACTGTTTGGGACAACACAAGCTCAAATTATAAGCTAATCACAAAATCACTTAAGCGGTCTTAAAGACCACCTGGCCAACTACACTTGTACCAAATACTAAACCTAAACTCTCTGATTTGAAGCTTATTTGAACCAAATAAGATTGCTGATTCACACTTATGTGTGAGCAGGGCAGAATACAAGCTAAAGTTTTAGCTTGTTTGAAGCTAATTGACCAAATCGGTTGAAACAAAAGTGAATATCGAATTAGACCAGTTGAAATTGTTAATTCCAAAATCTCGGACTCTTAAACTCGAATGATTCGGAAAATAAATCACAAAGTTTGTCTTAAAAGCGCTTTTATGATTTTGACTTTTAAAGAACACACTCAAACTTTGACTAATTTGAGATTAATTCCAATCTCATGAACTTATTAAGATGTTTTAACACCGATTATGATGACAAAGAGCTATATCAACTAGATTCAAACCAATTTGCAACTTATTGATCCTCTCGATTATGATGATTCATTCACAAGATCGGTTTCAAATGATTCTTGACTTTTAAAGTGTATTTGCTAAACTAAATGACCTCAAATGACCTCAAAACACTATCTAAACATATAACAACTACTAACCAGCGATCTATAAGCTTTAACCACAGATATAGAGTTGATCCAAACACTACATATGCTACTTTTTATGAACGATAAGCGGATGTTGATCAAAGCAAACTAAACAAACATGAATCAGCAATCAAACAGTAACAATTACAGCTAAAGAACAGATTCAATCACAGATCTAATTATCAGAAACAGATTATGAACTTACAACATGTCCATAGCCACTGTGGCTAGCCAAATATGAAACAAATACTTCTAACCTATATAATCCAACCCAAATAGCTACTATTCAACCCCATTCCAAGCCTGCATTGACCCATATCCATTCTGCTTCAATTTTGTACCCGTGTTGACTTTTGTTGACCGGTTTCAATTTTGTTCCAATCTTAAACACAAGCTTATGAAAAGCTATTATAAGCTAACATAAACTTGTTTCAACTTATGAAGAAGCTTATTGAGCTTGGGATTCAAGTTTAGATTTTGCAAATTCAACAGTTAAGCATAAAATGGAAACGCACTTGAGCCGAAATTGATGCTTAAATTAAGTTTGAAATACACTTGAGTAGCTAAATTGAGTACAAATAAACTTTAAAACATAAGTGAAAACTAGTCAAGATACTACAAGCTTAAGAACGACATACATATTTTAAAAACTAAAAACTAACTATATCTTTGTAGCTTCTCTTGGCCTTTTATAAGCTTAATCCTGCTTTTCTCTCTCTCTTGGACAAATCCCAGCAACAAAAACAACCATTGGATCACTGAAATTGATCCTGGCCGTTCAATTGCTTTTTGGCGCCAATTTCGGATTTAACAGCTAAGGTGAGCAGGGTAGGTATGGGGAGCATTAAATGCTTCTCTTGGCTCTATCTGCTTGGAGGGGAGGTGTAGTGATGATGGTTGAGTGTGAGCAGGTGGTTTGCAGGTTTTGGAATGATGGATATGGTTAACATGTGAAGAGGGAGGGAAAAAGGTGGGTCAACTGGGTTTGACGGGTTTTAATAACACGGGTTGGGTTGGATACGGTTTAGAACCGGGTAAAGCTTTAATGGGTATTTGGATTGGGCCCAGGTGTAAAGGGGTCCCATTGGTTTGGCTAAGTGATAACATAGGGACCAATTGTGTAAATCTTCAAAACCAGGACCAAACATGTAACTTATGAAAAGGTGTTTTAGGGACTGAATTTGGCAAGTGTTGACATTACAAGGACTAAATTTGCCATTTTCAATTTTTCGAGGGCCAATTCATCAATTTGCAAACTTGAAGGACCAAATTGTAATTTCTCAAAACTTTTACATTTTCACCAAAGGACCAAATTTGACAAGTTATGATTAAAAAGGACCTTTGATGATTTTTCTTCTCGAAATTTTGACTCGGGGACTATTTTTGACAATTTTGAAACTTGGGGACTAAAGCGCAATTTTTGCAAATTTGATATATTTTCATCGATTTTGATATTTTGCATTTAAAACACATAAAACACGATTTGTGATATTTTGATCATTTGATGTGTTTACAGTGTTTTCGGATGAATTTGCGGTTTATTTTGTACAAAATGATGAGTATTTACACACTCATCAATCCCCACATCGAGATATTGCTAGTCCCTAGCAATGATTTGAGAAAACATAATGGATTTTAAACTCTTTACCAAAAGCCATTACTTGGAGTAGCCAAATGTTTCGAGTTCAAGTAAGAACCATGGTACACCGATAACCATGTGATTTTGAGCAAACCACCGACTTCAAACGGTTTGATTTTGTCTTTACGAAGCCGTTTGCTCGGACTAGCCAACTCTTAGATAAATTATCAATATTATCTTTGGTGAGTCGATTACCAATTATGGTTTTCCATCGCCTTTACCACAAGCCATAAACTTGCGGGCTGCCAACTCTTCACTTTTAGGATATGGTGAGTTGAATACCATACAATTTTGGGCAAATTGCAAGCCGTTAACGGTTTGAGATATCTTTACCAAGAGCCGTTTGCTCTGGATTAGCCAATCCTTTTGTCTTCTGAGACATGGCGGATGATAACCAAATGAGAAAGTGTAGAACACTTACTCGAAAAAAAAATTTTTGGCCAAAAGCGGGAATTGGTGTAATTATATGATAAAATTCGTGAGAATTCCCCAGCACTTAGAAATGAATATTGCCCTCAATATTCAAAGTACCGTGATTATGCGAAACAAAAAACGTAAAAGGAAATACTACGGCCATTATTTAGAAAGAAGATTTTTTTTTTTTTTTTTTTTTTTTTTTTTTGAAACATGTGGCAACCCCCACACTAGGGTGGTAGAAAGAGGTAAGAAGGCGAAATATGGGTGAGAACCCATATGGCATGCTCTTATTTTTGATTACCGAGTCGCTAGCTTGACTCGATCCCGCATTCATTGGTTCATGGGGAAAGTTTGTAAATGCGGGACAACCACGGGGGAATGTCCTCGCCAAAGTAATGCTTAACTCGATGACCATTCACTTTGAAATTAGGACCATCGGGTTGAGATAACTCAATGGTACCATAAGGATAAACCTTAGCGATGGTAAATGGACCGACCGGTGGGACTTGAGCTTTCAGAAAATCTTCAATCTTGAGTTGAAAAGAAGGACTCGATCACCAACGTTGAAAGCGGTTTTGATTTTTGAGTCATGAATCTTCTTTGTCTTTTGTTTATAGATCAAAGAGTTCTCGTAAGCTTGATCACGGAGTTCATTTAGTTCATTCATTTGAACTTTCCGATGATCACCACCGTCTGAATATCAAAGTTAGCATGCTTCAAGGCCCGGTATGCCTTGTGCTCGAGCTCAGCGGTAGATGACACGCCTTCCGTACACCACTTGTATGGAGTGCACCCGATGGGTGTTTTGTAAGTCGTCGGAAGGCCAGTCGTCATCTAGCTTATCCGACCAAGAGGCACGGTTTTCACCAACCGTCCTCCGAATTCTTTATCCACGGTTAGAAACTTCCACTTGCCCACTCGTTTGGGGTGATACGCGATGAAGTGCGGTGAGTTACACCATACTTTTGCATGACTCTTGCAAATTGGTCATTGCAATGCGTACCACGATCACCGATGATGGCTCGTGGGTTCCAAACCCAGCAAAGAGAGATTTCAAGAATTTCACCACAACTCGGGCATCGTTGGTGGGTAAAGCCTTAGCTTCAACCCATTTTGATAAGTAGTCAACGGCCACGAGTATGTATTTGTTACCATGGGAAGAAGGAAATGGCCCCATAAAGTCAATGCCCCATATGTCAAAAATCTCACACACTTGAATGGCGTTTTGCGGCATTTCATTCCTTTGAGATATTCCGTGGCGTTGACAAGCGTCACGGGTTTTAACAATTCATGGGCATCCTTATAGATTGTGGGCCAATAGAAACCGGAATCAAACACCTTCTTGGCGGTGTAGTTGGGGCTATGATGTCCCCAAGAGGTCCGAATGGCAAGCTTTGAGAATGTCAATAGCTTCCCGACCATACACACATCGCCGGATGACTTGATCCGCATGATTTTAAACAAGTAGGGGTCGTCCGAAATAATGTTTCACATCTTTAAAGAATTTATTTTTCTTGGGACGACATCCCTTTCACAACAAAGTTACCCATGGTAATTTGCAAAGTCGGCAAACCATGGGGTAGAAGAATCTCCACGAAAAGAAACCACGTTGAGTGTTTCGAGAGGAAATGTTTCATTGATTTCCTTTTCTCGAACACATTTTGATGAGGTTCTCTAATCGGGAGAGATGATCGTGACCTGGTTCTCGGCTCCTTTTTATCACGAATGATGATATCAAATTCTTGTAGGAGGAGAACCCAGCGAGCAATCTCGGCTTTGCATCTTGTTTTGCAAAGAGATATTTGAGTCTTAGAGTGATCCGTATACACCACGCATTTGGTCAAGATAAGATATGGCGAAATTTCTCAAACGCATACACCACCGCTAATAACTCTTTTTCCGTAGTGGTGTAATGAGTCGAGCTTGATCATAGTTTTGCTCGCGTAGTGGATTGGTGAAAATGTTTGGTTTTATGTTGCCCAAGACCGCACCGATTGCAAAATCACTTGCATCGCACATGAGCTCGAAGGGTAAGTCGGTCGGGGCAACTAGAATGGGTGCTTCCGTAAGCTTTTCTTAAGTGTTTCAAAAGCTTGATGCACTCGGGAGAGAAGATGAAAGGAGCATCTTTTTCAAGAAGATGGGTCATTGGCGGGCGATTTTAGAAATCTTGAATAAATCTACGATAAAATCCGGCATGACCTAGAAAACTCCTAACACCTTAGACAGTAGTGGGATGAGGTAGTTTAGCAATGACGTCAACTTTTGCTCTATCAACCTCAATCCCGTTCTTCGAAATCTTATGGCCAAGGACTATGCCTTCTTTGACCATAAAGTGGCTCTTCTCCCAGTTTAGACAGAGATTGGTGTCTTCACACCTTTTAAGCATTTTGTCTAAGTGGGAGAGACAAGTCTGAAATGAGTCCCCAATGACCGAGAAGTCATCCATAAACACCTCCATAGTTTCCCCGATCATGTCGTGGAAAATGGCCATCATACAACGTTGGAGCGTGCGGGAGCATTGCATAAGCCAAAAGGCATACGTGCAGCAGGCAAGCGTCCGTATGGGCGGTGAATGTGGTTTTCTCTTGATCCAAATGGATCAATGGGGATCTGAAAGTAACCCGAGAAACCATCAAGGAAACAATAGTATTCGTTCCTGCTAATCTCTCAAGCATCCGGTCCATGAAGGGTAGAGGAAAATGGTCTTTCTGGTGGCTTCGTTTAACTTACGATAGTCAATGCACACACGCCATCCGTAACCAATCGAGTCGGAATCAACTCGTTTTCTTCATTCGTGACAACGATAATGCCACCCTTTTTGGAGCGCAATGGATTGGGCTAACCCAAGGACTATCGGAGATCGGGTAAATCGGACCGGCATCAAGAAGTTTGAGAACTTCTTGTTTGATAACCTCATGAATCTTAGGATTCACCCTTCTCGACTTTGAATCACGGCTTGAAGTCATCCTCCATTAAGATTTTGTGAGTACAAAACTCGGGGTTGATACCACTTTATATCGGAGAGTTTCCAAGCAATTGCTTGCTTGTGTGACTTCAAGACCTTTATGAGAGCGCTTTTCTCCTCCTCGGTTAAGTCTTTAGCAATTATGACGGGTAATTTATCATCACCCTCCAAAAGTGCATACTCGAGATGAGGAGGTAGGTCCTTAAGTTCAACCTCGGAAATTCTTGGTGGAAGATTGCACCGATTTGATTTCCTCAATTGAGATTTCTTTCGGAGGAGTGAAGGTAATGGATCTTCATTGAGCAATTGCTCAAGATAGAGAATATCTCCTCCGAATCATAAATACCATCAATTCCAAAGTGAATTGATTCATCGATAACCAAGAATTCATCGATCTCTTCCGGAAGGAAGTCACCTCCTCAAGCGGGTGAGAGAGGGAAGAGTCGGCAATGATAGGTTGAGAAGATGTGGTGGAATTGGAATTTCCACCCACGAATTATGAAGATAACCAAGAAACTCTTGAGTACTCCTCAAGCAATGTCAATTAAATCGACTCGATTAATTGATTCGATGTCATAGTTTGAGGAGTACCTCGAAGTTTGATCGAGGTTAAAGGTAATGACTTCATTACCCACACGAGAGTGATCTCTTGCTCAAATACATCTATGAGAGCACGGCCGTCCTCAAAATCCCGCCCAACAATGAGGGAACTCGAGGATCGACATCGAAATCAACGACCACAAAGTCGGTGGAAGTGGAACTTTCCTACTTTGACAAATCGTCCTCGGCAATGCCAAGAGGACGCGATATGGATCGATCGCAAGCTCAAGATTCATGCGGTAGGAATAAGTTCGGAAGAGGCAGTTTCTTCCACACTGAATCGCATCAGTTGATGCTTGCACCAAGATCGGCAAGGCAAAGCATTCAATCATCCGGGAAAAACACAAGGAAGAAGAAATTTTCGGGATCTCCAAGCTTCTCGGGAAGCTTTTCAACAACATCACGAGCAATTTTCATTCAAAGGAGTCTTAGCCATTTCAAATGCCTTTTCTTTGTTGCTCAAGATGTGTTTCGAGTAGATGCAAACTTGGGCATCAACATGATGGCATCCGAAGCTTATGTCAAAGTGAAGCTCTTGGAAAATCTGAAGAATTTTTCCATTTGATGACTAGCTTTCTCGGAGCTTTGCTCATGTAACCGTGAGGGTAAGGAATAGAAGTTTTGGATTTAGGGTCAACAACCGGAGGTTCAAAAACAACTCGAGCTTGGGTTTGGGGACAACACGAGGATGGACATTATTGGCACCTCCGTTATTAGTAGGAAGTTCCTTGTCCTTCGTCGCCTCGGGTTTGCTTTCCACTACCTTCGGAGAGAGGAAGAAGAGGTAGTAGGAGCAGTGGGTCCGAATAAGAAGCACCACCGGGTTGTGATCGCTTTGCATCGCCCCTCGGATTAGCGATCGTATTGCTAGGTAGAGTACACGAGCAGGGTCGATCATTTAAAGACTTCTTGATGTCGAAATCTGGTGACCAACAACCGATTCATTTCCTCTTGGGATTTCATGAATTGTTTCAACACTCATCGGATGATGGTCCGTTGGAACAATGGCTTGAGTTTGCACAGAAATTCGGCCTCTATTGTTAGGATTAGGGCCTTGATTACGAAAATTCCTTGATTGTTTCCATGAAAATACCACAGGTTGAAATTTCCACGACACAGGTTTCTATTGTAATTTCCTTGTTGTTGGAAATTTTGATTACGATTTTGATAAGCATTGTTTGACCGAAATTACCTTGGTTTTGATAACCTTGGTTTGGTCTGTTTTGATTCGATTACGGTTTGATTTTGATTGAAACCGGAGGTCAGTAGTGGTTAGGGCGGTGATCGGGTCTCTGAGAGCACGATATTGATTGCCTCCTTGATTAGACATCCCGCCCACAACATTAGCTTCAAAGGGTTACCATCGGTGGCCATACGGTTGTAATAAGCATGGGGCCACCACGGTAACACAGACTTCCACTTTCTTAACTTCGCGAGGTGAAGTTTGTGGAAAAGAGACTTTCTTCCGGTTGGAAAGAACCAAAGCTTGGATAGCTTCCGTGAGTTTATCAATCTTAGCATCGGTGCTAGGCGACTCACAGGCGATGAAGAAGAAGAAGGACCAACAACGACTTGGGAAACAACCGGCTTGCTTCGTGCGGTCGGACCTTGGACTTGTTTTCGATAATCGCTAAAGCTTCTTTAACAGCTTTTGCTTAGGAAATTTCCTCCAGCGGAGGAATTGAGAGAATCTTGGTCGATTGACTCACTCCATTGTAGAAAGTATCGAGTTGCATCAACTCGGAGAAACCGTGGTGAGGACACTTGCGAAGCAATTCCTTGAAACGATCCCACGATTCATTTGAAGGATTCATCAAACTTCGAGTGAACTTGATGATTTCATTTTAAGACTCGTGGTCTTGGAAGGTGGATAGAATTCATTCACAAATTTCTTCACCGATCTTCCCATGTCTCTATAGGCCGGGGGTTGTTTTCAAGCCAAATCCGGGCTTGCCCTCAAGAGAAAGCAGGAATGAAGAAGCTTGACAGACGGAAGGGACATTCTTATACTTGATGGTAGATGCAATCTTGTTAAACCATCTTATATGAGCATGAGGATCATCCGCTCAAAACCGTAGAAGCGATTTGAAGTTACAAGATTGATAACCGGTCTTGAGTTCAAAATTTTCACCACAATGGTCGGCACAACGATAACATCTCCATACCCGTCGATGGGTGCTGGAGAAGCTCACACATAGAATTTCATCCGCCATGACAATGAGTAGTGTGAGCAGTCCGGATCTCGGATCCGATGATGGAGCGAAGTCTCTGAACACGCCTTCTTGGAATCTTGACAAGCTCACGAAATGGGCTTACGGATCTAGAAGAGCGAGTGCGCATACACAAGAGTTAACTCTAAGGAAACTCGAGTTAAGGAGAGAAATGGAATTATGAAATCTTTCACATGAGAATGAGAATTATGAAGGCGTTTATAAAAATAAGGGTGAGAAGAATCTTTTTGGGTTTACGGTTACGAAGCGTCGATATCACAACAAAATCAATTAACACAAAATCGAGGCAAAACAACGATGAACTTAACCAATAATCCAAGATGAATGGCTTCTTTGAAAAAGGTACACCAATCACAATGGACACAAAGGCAAGTTTTAAATCTTTAGTTCTAGAACTTATTATGGTCGCACCCCAGTTAGGTAGTGCAATTTGCCTTGGTTTTCGGTGGTAATCTTTTAAGTTGTTTATTATTAAGAAAACGAGCGAATCTTTTGTATTTTTATTATTTGATACATATATAGAAACAAAAGGAAAAATATTTTTGTGTTTTATCGTTTTGGATGTTTTGGGTTTTGGATTTTTAGAAGAAAATATGGATATATATATACAAAGATGGATGATATAAACAAATGAGTGAGGACTCAAACAACTAATCTGCTAGCGTAGACAAATAGCACACCTCAAGAATGGCGCCTAAAATTGATCTTGCAAGAAACTCAAGTTCTCTCACGCAAGCGTAAGAAAACCTAAAACAGCTCAAGCACGAAATCAATGAAGATCGAGGAGTATAGAGTCTCCCGGTCGTTATGTCCCAAATGAGCTATGCAATGATTTATCAAACGATGGTGATCGAGGAGTTTGAGCGGAAAAGGATTTGGATTATGATTATAACTACGGAATAAGCCAACAAATTACAACGGCTTAAATGAAAATTAAAGAAGATTAAAAGATAAAATCTATTAAATAAACGCTATCACTATTTTTACAATGATGTTTTTGTTTTATGTTTTATAAATGCGAAATTAAAATCTACGTGACGTCTAAAATAAAAGTGAAACTAAATCAATATTAATCCTAAAAATATGAAAATGATATTTTACAATCCTAATGATATAAGAAACTTTTTAGAAAAAGAAAACTATTTTTATCACTAATTATCTAATTATTATTAATTAAAACTAATTTTAACTATTTAATAATTAACCAAAATGCAAGAAATTAGGAAACAAAGCTAGAAAAATAAAATTATGAAATGGAAAAGTCTAAAATATCAAACTAGAATTTTCAAAACTATTTTGTATTTTTCGATTATTTTTCTATTTTCTATGAATTTTAAACTATTAAAACTAATTAAATTACTAAAAATTACCAAATAAACTATGAAAAATCTAGAAAATTACTTTTTCACTTCTTATATTTATCTAAACTTAATAAAATTGAAAATTATTTTTTGAACCTTTTACGAATTTTTATATTAAAAGCTAATTAAAATGATTAAAACTAAGTTAAATTAAGAAAATAGCAAATGAAGACCAAAAATTATGAAAACTTCAGGAAAATTCTAAAATTATATTATGAATCTATGAAAATGAAAAATCAACAGGTTATGTGTAAGATTAATGAGTCGCTATGAAACTATTATATGATTAATTTAGAAAATAAGCTAATAAGCTACTATTGAAACCAAGCAGATCTGAAGCTAGAGAATACCAAAATAAGCTATAAGCAACTATTTCTAACTAATCCTAACAAGCTAAACCCTCAGATCAATCCAATAAGCTAGCAAGATTGAATCAACAGTGGTTTAGGACCACCGTTTGGGACAAAGCACAAGCTCAAATTATAAGCTAATCACAAAATCACTTAGCGGCCTTAAAGACCACTGCCAACTACACTTGTACCAAATACTAAACCTAAACTCTCGATTTGAAGCTTATTTGAACTAAACAAAGATCGCTGATTCACACTTATGTGTGAGCAGATGAATAAGCTAAAGTTTTAGCTTGTTTGAAGCTTAATTGACCAAATCGGTTGAAACAAAAAGTGAATATCGAAATTAGACCGGTTGAAATTGTTAATTCCAAAATCTCGGACTCTTAAACTCGGAATGATTCGAAAATGAATCACAAAGTTTGTCTTAAAGCGCTTTTATGATTTTGACTTTTAAAGAACACACTCAAACTTTGACTAATTTGAGATTAATTCCAATCTCATGAACTTATTAAGATGTTTTAACACCGATTATGATGACAAAGAGCTATATCAACTAGATTCAAACCAATTTGCAACTTATTGATCCTCACGATTATAATGATTCATTCACAAGATCGGTTTCAAATGATTCTTGACTTTTAAAGTGTATTGCTAAACTAAATGACCTCAAATGACCTCAAAACACTATCTAAACATATAACAACTACTAACCAGATCTATAAGCTTTAACCACGGATATAACAGTTGATCCAAACACTCTATATACTAACGTTTATGAACCAATAAGCGAGATGTTGATCAAAGCAAACTAAACAAACATGAATCGGAATCAAACAAGAACAATTACAACTAAAGAACAGATTGATCACGGATCTAATTATCGAAGCAGTTATGAACTTACAACATGTCCATAGCCAACGTGGCTAGCCAAATATGAAACAAATACTTCTAACCTATATAATCCAACCCAAATAGCTACTATTCAACCCCATTCCAAGCTGCATTGACCCATATCCATTCTCTTCAATTTTGTACCGTGTTGACTTTTGTTGACCGGTTTCAATTTTGTTCCAATCTTAAACACAAGCTTATGAAAAGCTATTATAAGCTAACATAAGCTTGTTTCAACTTATAAAGAAGCTTATTGAAGCTTGGGGTTCAAGTTTAGATTTTGCAAATTCAACAGTTAAGCATAAAAATGGAAGCGCACTTGAGCCGAAATTGATGCTTAAATTAAGTTTGAAATACACTTGAGTAGCTAAATTGAGTACAAATAAACTTTAAAACATAAGTGAAAACTAGTCAAGATACTACAAGCTTAAGAGCGACATACATATTTTAAAAACTAAAACTAACTATATCTTTGTAGCTTCTCTTGGCCTTTTATAAGCTTAATCACTTTTCTCTCTCTTGGACAAATCCCAAGAACAAAAACAACCATTGGATCACCGAAATTGATCTGGCCGTTCAATGCTTTTGGCGCCAATTTGGATTTAACGACTAAGGTGAGCGAGGTAGGTATGGGAGCATTAAATGCTTCTCTTGGCTCTATCGATTGGAGGAGGTGTAGTGATGATGGTTGAGTGTGGCGGTGGTTTGCGGTTTTGGAATGATGGATATGGTTAACATGTGAAGAGGAGGGAAAAGGTGGGTCAACCTGGGTTTGACGGGTTTTAATAACACGGGGTTGGGTTGGATACGGGTTAGAACCGGGTAAAGCTTTGGGGTGGGTATTTGGATTGGGCCCAGGTGTAAAGGGTCCGATTGGTTTGGCTAAGTGATAACATAGGGACCAATTGTGTAAATCTTCAAAACCAAGGGACCAAACATGTAACTTATGAAAAGGTGTTTTAGGGACTGAATTTGGCAAGTGTTGACATTACAAGGACTAAATTTGCCATTTTCAATTTTTCCAGGGCCAGATTTCATCAATTTGCAAACTTGAAGGACCAAATTGTAATTTCTCAAAACTTTTACATTTTCACCAAAGGACCAAATTTGACAAGTTATGATTAAAAAGGACCTTTATGATTTTCTTCCAATTTTGACTCGGGGACTATTTTGACAATTTTGAAACTTGGGGACTAAAGCGCAATTTTGCAAATTTGATATGTTTTCATCGATTTTGATATCTTTGCATTTAAAACACATAAAACAACGATTTGTGATATTTTGATCATTTTGATGTGTTTAAGAGTGTTTTCGGATGAATTTGCGCTTATTTTGTACAAAATGATGAGTATTTACACACTCATCGAATGTAAAAGAAATATAAAATGCTAAAGCTTATCGTAATGGAGTGACTTCTCCTTGAAACAGCTCCGTATGCTCCCTAGACCTGCCTTGAGCTTTTCCCACGTTCTCGAGAGAGTTGTGTGTGGAATGGGATGCTTTGAAATCTTTGGAATTGGGGTATTTATAGGCCGTGTCGGGTTACGGCGTAAGCAATAGAGGAGTTACGCGTAACCTTCTATTTCTTCGTAAATGCACTAGATGCGCTAGTTATGGCGTAACCTAATAAGTGGTTACGCCGTAGTCTTCAATAAACATGGTTACGTCGTAAGTGATGCAATAGTTACTGGCGTAAGTATCGGCGCGTGGATCCTCATTTGACCTAATATAGTTACGTCATAACCTTTGGGAAGAGTTACGCGTAACCTCTTGATAAGTTGGTATTTTGGGTCACGCAATAGTTATGGCGTAATGTGAGAGATGAGTTCTGCCAGAACTTCTTCGAAATAGGCATACCGTGATAAATCTTTAGTAATGTTTCCATTTCCACGCCTCTTTAGCTCCAATGCTCGTAATTTACCCGATAGTGGAAAACAATGGAAAACAAGCGTAAATCCATATAAATGATATAAATAACGCGCATTATCGGGGAAATTGACACTTAATATTCGGGACTATTTGATGTTATTAGTAGTGCCATTCCAAGTTCTATGAATAGCGTCTCCATCCAAGGTTTCCACTTGTAGGCTCCGTTGCCATATGCTTCCTTAACAACGTAGGGTCCTTCCCATGTAGGCCCTAGTTTACCCTCGGTACTCGCCTTTACTTGCACTTGTTGAGCGGAGGACGATTCCCACAGCTTGAAGGTCAAGGTCGAACCCTACATCAGTAGTATTTTCAATTTTTGTTTATGGATAACCTCCACGATTGAGGCTATTTCCTTCGTTCTTGAGTAGGTCAAGGTTGCTCTGAGTCTTTCTTCGTTGTCTGCTGCTCAAGTTCATGACCCTTCTGCTTCGACACTTACTTAGAAGGATGACGACTTCGTACCATATGTCAAGCTAAAGGTGTTTCCCATGACTTGACTTTGTGTGCGTTATGTGAGCCCAAAGTACTTGAGGTATCTCATCTACCCACCGTGGTGATCAGATCCCACCTTCGCTCTATGCCTTGGATGATGTCCCCGTTAGTAACTTCCACTTGCCCGTTACCTTAAGGATGGTAGACGGATGTAAAGATTGTTTTATATTCGGCCTATGCGAACACTGAAATACCCTTCACAAATTGCTTCCCATTATCCGAGTTGATGATGTGGGTACTCGAGCAGGCGACTAATGTGTTCCTACACAAACTTTTCCATGTGCCTTCCGTGATGGATGCCAAAGGCTTAGCTTCCACCCATTTCGTGAAGTAGTCGATGGCTACGACCAAGAACTTCACTCCTCCCGGAGAAATTGGTAGAGGCCTATGATGTCTATCCCCATTGGTCGAAAGGTCATACGGACGTCGAGAGGTCATATCTTGTTTCGGTAGCCTTGGAACTCTTGAGTGAACTTGACAGGCTTCACACTTCTGGATGATTTCTACTGCGTCCCCGTGCATCGAAGGCCAATAATATCAAATCCTCATGATCTTTGAAACAACCGAGCGGGGTCCTGCGTGAAGCTCGCAGGATCCTTCGTGCACTTCTTGAATGATGTTGGCGGCTTGCATAGGTCCTACACAACGAAGCCATGGAGACAAGAAAGACCTTCGGTATAGGTAGTTCCCCATGATTCTTTACTGTGGTGCTTTGATCCGGACCTTTCGAGCTAGTTTCGATCCTCCGACAAGATACCACTTATTAGATACTCTCTAATGGAGTCATCCAATTTGAGTCTTCCTCCAAGATACGTCGACACCTCCTTTCGGACGATGGACCTATCTGCCAACACTTCACCGTAACCTCCTTAGTTAAATGAGCAAATGTCATTGATGCCGGTTTGCTAAGTGCATCCGCTTTCTTGTTTTGGTTTCTTCGAACATGCTCTATGTTGTAGGATGTAAACCCTTCGATCATTTCCTTGGCCTTATCCAAGTATTGCTTGATCACAGGTTCTCTCGCTTCGTAGGAGCCCTTTATCTGATTAGCCACCAGTTGTGAGTCAACAAAAATAGCCAAGTCTTCTACCTCTATGTCCTTAGCCAGTCAGAGGCCTACTAGCAAGGATTCATACTCCACTTCATTGTTAGTAGCGTCAAATTCGAAACGGAGTGCATAAGTATACTCCTTCCCTTCAGGATCAACAATCATTAGACTGCGCCCGAGAACCGGCTTGAGCCGGAGGCTCCATCGATGTAAAGTTTCCATCCTTCTACCGTTTTAATGTGCTTCTTCTCAAGAATTTTTTGTCCCGCTTGGTTCGGAGGGTGTTTCGCTAAGAAGTCTGCCAATATTTGCCCTTTGACCGAGTTTCTACCCTTGTACTCAATTTCATGTTCTCCTAGCTCGATGGACCACTTAGCTATCCTTCCATATTTCTACGGCTTCGAAAGTATCTGCTTAATAGGCTTGTCGGTGAGTATGGTTATGGGATGAGCTTGGAAGTACCTTCAGAGGCTTCTCGGAGCATGAACCAAAGCCAAGATTAACTTCTCCAACTCTGGATAATTTAGCTCAGATACCTGTAAAACCCCACTAACAAAGTAGATAGGATTTGCTTCTTCCCTTTCTCGCCAATAACACAAGACTGATGCTTTCGAAGGAGGTCATGATGTACATAAACAACACTTTGCCTTTGATTGGGCGGTAAGTGTAGGTAGAATAGCCATGAATTCCTTGAGCTTTTGAAAGGCGCACAGATCGCACTCCATCGAAACTTCTTTTATCCGTGCATCCTTTGAGTGTCTTGAAAACGGAAAGATCTATCTCGCACCCTTCGATAAGAATCTGCCGAGGGCGCTAGCTTTCCGCTCGGACTTTGCACATCCTTTTGGGATTTAGGAGGTCGCAAGTCCGTGATGGCCTTAACCTTCAAGGATTGGCCTTAATACCGCTGGTGATCGGATGTCCCAAAATTGTCCTTCTTCCATGCCAAGGAATATTTCTTGGGATTTAACTTCATGTTGATGGCGTGAAGTCGGTCGAAGGTTTCCTTTATGTCGGGAGAGCATGTCCTCCTCCGTTCTACTCTTGATAACCATATCGTCTCACGATGCTTCGAGATTCACGCCTATCTGCTTTGTGGAAGGCTTTGTCCACTAAACGCTGGTAGGTAGCACTGCATTTTCGGCCGAAGGCATCTTCTTGTAACAATAAACGCCTTTCCGTAAAAGGCTATTTTTCTTCGTCCTCTTCCGCCATCTCAGATCGATGGTAACCCTTGTAAGCATCCGAAAACATTTCACCGAAACCCTGATAAGGATTCCACTTTCCAATCAATTTACGGTAGAGGATAGCGATCCTTCTGATAGGATTTGTTGATATCTGCGAAGTCTACACACATCCGCCACCCTCCGTCATGCTTCTTAACCATTACCGGATTGGCTACCCAGGTTTGATACTTCACCTCCCTGAGTATGCCTGCTGCTACGAGCTCATCTACTTCTTTGCATGTTGCGGCATTTCTTTCGTGAGCAAGGCTTCAACGCTTTTCTTGATAGGTTCAATGTGTTTGAACTCATTAAGCTCTGTGTTCATCAAGGGCTTTCCATCTATGGTGAGACTTCTAGGGACCCCCACATGTCCGAGTAAGTCCATGCTAAGACATCCGCATTAGCCCTTAGTAACTTTTCCAATTCAAATTTTTAAAGGAGGTAGGGAGTCGCTTTTAATTACCACCATCCGATCGTGATGAGATCGTTTACTACGATGCGCTCTTCTACATCGTCACGCTTGAGAACATCTTTCTGAGGCTCCTCCTGAATTTGTTTGACCCTTTTGCCTACTTCCGTAGGCTTCTTCATGTTGTAACTGGAGAAAACCGTTCCAATACCGAATGGTGTTTGGAATTTGATTGCGCCATGTATGGTGGAGACAACGATGCCCATTTTCTGCATTGCGGTTCTCCCTATTAACAGGTTATAGGGAGATTCAGACCTTACGATCGCGAAAACCAGGGTTTCTGTTCTTTTTAGCCTTGCTTTTCCAATCGTAACCTCTAGAGGGACTTCTCCCAGGGGCCATGAGTGTTCCCCTGAGAATCCCACCAAGGGTATCTTTGAATCTACTCTCTTCGACCTTATCGAAGACTTGAGCTTTAGAAAACAATGTTCGTAGATCACTTCGCAAGAGCTACCACAATCTAAGTAGGCTCTGTTTACTTCTCTGTTGGAGATCAAGACTTTGATGACCACGGGGTCATTCGAGAGAACCTTGCCTGTGATCGAAGGAAAAGTAACGTCTCCTACTCCGCATAATGCTTCCTCCGCTGCTTTCCTTTTTAAACTAGAATCATCCTTGTACACCATGAGGATGGGTGCTTCGACAGGTGTGGTGTCTTTCCCCAACTGTGTGTCGGAGACCTTTTCTTTACCTTTCTTTATGCCCTTCACCAAATGTCCCAATTGGCCGGATTTCACGGCCTCTTCTATCTGTTTCTTGAGCTCTCTGCAATTGTTGGTGTCATGTCCATAATCATCATGGAAATAGCAGTATTTGGAGGTATCCCTGCTTCTTCCCCTACTTGCCAAATGAGGAGGAGGATCAAAGGCCTTCGCAGCCCTTTCTGTAGCAAGTATCTCCCTTGGAGATTTGGACAGATTAGCCAAGAGCCCGTGATTGATGTTTTTGTGGTAGGGCGTAAACTTGTCTCTGCCTTTGTGTTTGTTCTTTGACCCTTCCCACGAAGGATGCTTGAGGATTTTACCGTGACCTTCTTTACTTTCAACGAGCCCCATTGGTAGATACTTCTTTGGCTTCGATCCATGTGTAAGTCTTCCACTAAACCCTTGTAGGTTGCGGGAAGGTCGGTGGATAGAAATTTCACGAATCTGTTTCATAGGCCATGCACGAAACACGAGATCGTTGGTCTTCGTGTAGGCCCAATATTTGCAAGGTTTCATCAAGATATCTAGTAACGAAAGCCCCGTGCTCTCGTTTTCTTACCTTGATGTTGTGTCTTGTCGGATCGCCCTGTAAACTTTTTTCTGTTGATCAAGTGTGAT
This sequence comes from Chrysanthemum lavandulifolium, assembly GCA_022545495.1. Classification (NCBI taxonomy): domain Eukaryota; kingdom Viridiplantae; phylum Streptophyta; class Magnoliopsida; order Asterales; family Asteraceae; genus Chrysanthemum; species Chrysanthemum lavandulifolium. Next base: position 79,582,223 of record CM040246.1, read on the forward strand.
CTAAACTTGGCCTTGAGATCATCCAAATTTACAATGCTACGATTTTTGCTGCTCCACCATATATGAGCGAGTCCGCAGGTATAGGTGAACATGTGGCAAGCAACGGGCATAACCCACTTCGCATTCTAATAACCCTTGAACGGATGTAGGAAATTATCCGGTCCCTTTCCCATCATAAGTACCAATATGTGCGGCATTTTCAACCCATCGGCCAAAGGGTAGTCTTCATCCACCTAACGAAGGTGTTGTGGAACCCATGGGCTCCGAATAAAGGCGCTTGTAAGGTGGCATGTAGCGGGGACAACATTATATGGGTTATGGTTCGGAAGTATTCCAACGGGGTTTTGGTTAACATATTGAGGGTAAGAAGTAGGTATATAAGGTGGGTGACTTCCGCGGGATACTGAAGAGTATACTATAGGTTGCCCGTAGGGCATGCTACCGTATGGTTTAGTAAAGCTAGGGTTGCTAGCCCCGCCCATTAGGTGGGGATAGACCACCTGGGGTAGATTGAGCTGAAAAGGAGGGTACATACCATGAGGAGGAAGATTTCCTCCCCATTCATTTGAGATGGATTGCCTTCTCACCGGATGCGTGAGAAGGATGCAACCAACCCCCGCCTCGTTCTCCCGGATGGGCCGCCAAGAGTGGTGGCAAGTTAACCTCCGTAATCTCCTTCCGGTGACTCCTTCCATTGGAGCCTTATTTGTTCCTTACCTTCCGTGGAGCCCTCTGGAACATCTTCAAACCAACCGACCTTCCACTCTGCCTTGATCGCTCGGAGACCCTATCCTCAAGATCGGCGTCTAGCCCCGTGCCAAGGGCCTAGCCTCCATTTCTAACTCTTCGTCATACTCATCGCTGAGTATTCCAACTCCTCCACATCTCCACATTCCAAGCTTGCCTCCTTGAGCCCTTAGTAAAGATACTAGTGCTTGATGTTAGCCGACAAGCATTGGACCGATTATCGGTTCGTGGTTAGCGAGATGAAGCATGGTTGTTGGGAGTTATTTGGGGTGAGATCGTGTGGTAAAGATGGATGCGATTATGTTGGGAAGGTTGTTAGGATCATTCTTCGGATTGGTGTCAAGGTCGAGAAAACCGGGAGGGGTGTATCCTCTCTTCCTTGATTCATGCCGTAAAACTAGTGAGTGTGATTGATCGGTTATAAGTTTGGAATAACGAGACCAATTGTAGCGGGTCCCACGGATGGCTCCACCGATTGTACAATAATTAAATGCGACCGGGCCTTGATGGTGATCGAAGGGTATGAGGGTGATATGCTTGCGCCAAACTTGTAGCCAATCGCAATAAGAAATAATATACACTTCGTTAAGTGATTGCGCGGGGTTGGACCCTGCGAACCACCTCCGTGAGAGTAAGTATGTGATATGTGTTGTAGGTAATATGGGTATGTAAAATCGTGTTGAGTGAACATACCATCGAATGACTCGTCCAACCTATTTATAGATGAGGAAATAAGCTTGAGAGTGTTAGCACATCGCGTTTCGGAGATCATGGGGCGTCCCATGATTTGTGGTAACCGCTATGGCTTCATCCCCACTCTCTATCTTGGCGGGAAGCTAAGGAGATAGTGGGAACGTGGGGAAGAACAAGTCAAGGTTATCCTTTGTCTTGGTGCCTTGAGAAGACTACGAGGCATAGGCCTTCGGTGACAATTCCCAACCGGTAACCATATCAATGATGAATGATTTTACGCCACCAATGACTTATGAAGAAAGACTTGGGTCTTCGTAATGCAAATTTGACTGAGGCCGAAGGGGGGTCCTTCGACCTGATCGGAGGGTACGTCATCACAAACATCATAAAATAACAAAGGAAGGTCTAAGATCCTCTGGAAGAACCCGCTCCGGGGGTGGCACCTGTTCCCTCGGAAGAACATTCATCAAAACGGCTAAGGGAAGATGGTAGGAGCGCTTGATCTTTTCAATATAGGGGAAGCTTCGGGTGAACATCTCGTCGTAGGCAGCGGTGAACCCTTCGACGGCCTTTATGTCAAAATCATTTTGGGCCGCAACTATCTCATGCACCTGATCTTCATCCCGACCATCCCTGACACCATCCAACCATCCGGAATCGATAGCAGCGTTGAACACACCTCCCCACGCCTGCATGTATTCCTTGCTCCCATGAAGCCGACGAACTACCGCAGGGATTAGCCCTTTAACATAATTAAACTGTAACATCTCTTCTTGTACGGCTTTTATAGCAATCTCATGCAAGTCCTTCCTCAAATCTGAAGCCTCCCTTTCAGACTCCTTCAGCTCAGCGGTCTTCTTCCCCAGAGATTCTTCCAACAACCTTATCTTCTCAACCTGATCCTCGTCTCTAGCCTTCAATGTGGTAACCTCCTTCTCCAGTGCTTCTAGTTTAGCCCTCATTTCCCCTTCCTTTTGACCACAACCTTGATGAGCTTCTTGAAGGGCTTGATGGTCAACGGCAAGTTTTTCGTTCAGGGCAGTTTGGGAACGAAGGCTATTCTAAGCTTCGGACAATAGAGGCTCAAGGCCTGAGCAAGAGGAATGTGCCCTATAGAGCTCCGCATAATGATGGCTCAAACGCTCGAACCTTTTTAACACTTCAGCAATGGCGAGAGACCTATGGCACAACTCAAACCACCCCCTGTACAAAGCCCGATCATCCGTCAGATCTTCCTGTTCGCCACGGATGAAGGGGGCGAGATTGGCCATCATATCTCGGCAGAGGGCAGCATCATTCAAACTGGTGTTGACCGTCAGACCCCAGCTAGGAATGAAGGGCTCACCAGAACCCCTTCGGCCAAACACACCTGGAATTGAGAAAAGTTAACAAAAAAAATGGGGGGAGGAAAACGAAGGAACAAGAAACTAACAAGTACCTCCGGCAAAAGGACTAGCCCGATGATGAGCAGTCTCTTGAACATTCACTACAGACACGCCAGCTTCAGCACATGCGAAGAAGAAATATACATTAAAAAGGAATAAAAAGCAATAAGTAATAACAAGGCGCACCCCAAGCTAGAAAAAACCATACCTTGGGCGGCTGGATCGGGAATGGCTCATGAGACAACAGGGGGAACTTCCACTGAAGGATTCCCCTCGTCCAGAGAGCCTCCCTCCTGACCACCCACACCACCACCACCCACACTTCCTTCCTCAACGTTATCAGCGATGTCTTCCAGCCTCAAAACGTTCAGAGGAGAGGCCGAATGAGCACCCTGAGAGTTCTCAGGGCTTGAGGATAGTTCAATAGAAGGAGAAGCCTGCTTCCTCCTTTTCAGCATGGATGACCCGGCCCCAGCCGGTCTCCTCTCCATCTGCTTCCGCTTCTTTTCCTTATCCTTTAAAACCGCCAAATCTGCCTTCTTCACGATCCTTTAGACACGACTCGTCTCCGGGATCCGCTCATCCACCCCCAAAGGCTGTGTCACATGTTGGGGTATCACCTCCCCTTCGGCAAGTGGGCGACCCCGACCCAGCCTTGACCCTTGCTCCGACCTTAAGCGCTGGTATTGAGACATCGTAATAGCTGCAACAAAAAAAAGAGGAATAGAGGCTTACCGACAAAGAAAGAAGAAAACATCCTAGAAAGACAAAATAAGCTTAGACGGATGCGTTACCATTCTTGTCAATATCTTTGAACTCCGGATGAAAGCCAGGATACTTCCAGACAGTGGTCAACCCATACTCGAATAAAAGTCCATAATGAATAGGCCGGAGATCCACCACTCCCTCACACAACCTCCGGACATCAGCCTCTTCATAACCACCGGAGGAGGCATTGTCCGAGACGTTTGAGTCCGGATGTCTCCACGGCATTGCATCTGGGATAGCCCTTCGGTCAATCAAGAAGAAATTATCCTTCCAATTTTTCAGGCTTGAACACGTCTCCTTAAAGATGTGCGCAGGAGCCTCTCCGCCGGTCCTTCTCTCAAAAGAAACCAATGACCTTGCTTGTTCAACTTGTAAAAAACCCGGAACAAATTTATGGAGGGCTGAATTTCCAGGCTTCGGCAATAAATCTCAAACATGAAGAATCTATTTAGCCCAATGGGCACCAACTGAGAAATGTGAACCTTGAAATACTTTATCACCCTCAAAAGAAATGTGGAAAAGGTTACCCGAACACCCAAAAGCCAAAATATTATTCGTAAATCCCGATAGCATCATTAGGGAGGTTGTTCATCGTAAAATCTGCCGGAGGCAAGCGAGGGTGGAGATCAACCGGTATTTCATATTCGCCAACAATACTTTCAAGCTCCCCTTCGGAGAGTACGGAGGAGTAAACGTGCATGTCAGATTTGGGGGCAATATCGGTGGAAGGACCCACAGAACTGAAAGCCATCGAATATAGACAAGAAGGTAAAACGCAAGCGACGAAGGAGTAATAGAAAAAGACGCACCTGAACTTGCCGAATGACTTGCTAAACAGAGGACGAAAGAAGCAAGAGTAAAAAGTAGAAATTGCAAATGAGGGTAAAAACAATTTATATAGGCCAAAGGGGTAGGGACACGAAACGTCCCATCGTGTCAGGGAAGGACGCGGACGAATCTGAACCGTCAGCGTCGACACGTCTGTCACGTGGCACAATCCCACGGTAAATATTATTTTAACCTATTTTCTCCCAATGGGCTTGGGCTCACTGTTCATAACACGGCCCATGAAACCGGAGCAAACCCAATAACGCAAAAGGACCCAATGGACGACTAGACTAAGTATCACGTCACTTGTCAAGAACAAGTAACATGATACTGGGGGGACGTGACGACATATATGGTCCACCGGCTCAATAGCCGAAGGACTCAATACTCTATCGAATGGCGTGCCGAAAGGCCATTATCCGAAGGGATCGTTGACCTGACAGTACCTTTGGCATTTAGCCCGGATACAATTCGTCTCATTCTCCTGGATGTCAGAGATGAAGCGAGAGGCGATGTCGGGGGCGATGTCAATCCCGACAACATCAACGGCCCCATAGAATCGACGTGCCCAGGGACCAGATAGGGACATCAGGAGTATAAATACACATACATGGTGGTAAAGGTATCATTTCTTACACACACACATTTACACTATACCCTTGGTTTATCCCCATACTTCATCACGCGGATGCAGGTCCTGGATAACACCAGGCGAGACTAACGCGTTCTTCATCTTAGCGGTGATCAGTAAGACTTACTTTACAAGGTGAAGGATATCAGATTTAAAAAAAAAATACTTCGACACATGTTTGCTTCCTATTGGTCACCTTATGATGACTAATAAATCAACTAGTACGTGTCAAAAATTCATAGGAGTTTTCCTTCAATGCACATGTTTAATCAGCGATTATATATGCTATATAAACATACCCTTCATTGCATATTGCAACATACTAACTTAAACCACAACGTCCATAACGTACATTAACATAAACCAAGTCGTTGCATATTCTTAATATCGTACAAGACTTCTACAAGCCGTGTTTGGATGGCTGCTGGTGTCGCAGTGGTTAATGGACATACAGAACAAGGTTACAAGCTCAGATCACAAGTCAACTCCTTCCGACACGGAGTTGATGTATCTGATCTTCGTCCATTTTCGAGCCTTTTACGATCCAATGTTAGTGTCGGAGATGTGAAAACTACACAATCTGATGATTCTCTTAAGCAAGTCATGTACATGAACTGCTGGGGACAAAGCTGAAGATTTGTTTGGGTGGGACTAAGTTTTCTCGAAAGATGAGGAATCGATGATGCGAGTTGACTAGAAGCTAATTACCTGATGAGGGTTGTTTGGGAATAAACTGTAAAATGTATAGGCTGGAGTAATGATATCCTAAAAGAATAGGGGTGCCAATTGTAAATTGTTTTTCACCCTTGTAAAGCTAGGATTACTATCTTCTCCCGTCAACATAAAACACCATTATTCCTATATAAGAAAGTATATTGAATCTCGTTAAGTGTTCAATAAATTTGGTTCTTATGTTTATGTTTAGAGTTTTGCTAACGATATTGTGGTTAAAAATTTATATTTTACTACAAGTGATCGTAAAAAAATAATTCATCTCATCATAATCAAGTGTTAAATGCAAGGCTGTCAAGATCGCGATCCCGCGTGAAATCGTTTTTGTCTTTGCAAAATCGAGATCGTAGGATCGGGTTGCGATCCTGATCCTACCAATTTGTCATAGTTTGTAAACAAATGATAAACGAGTCAAACTGTTTTACATTTCTAGTCAAAGATAAAATCATATAAGATCCTTTTGAAAATGACAAAGTTCAAATTTCATACACCAAAGTAATAATAAAACACAAAAAAATCAAGTTTCAATCGTTAAATTAACGATTTAGCGGAATAATATTACATAACATGAGTCATAAATGTCTCAAAATTTACGAGTCATCTACATGATTTCAAGGAAACAAACATTTCATTAGTGGCATTTCAAAACATACCCTTTCATTAGTTTAATCACAATAAAGTAAAGTAAATTGAATTATTGAACACTTTTAGACTATAATATATTTAGAAAAGTAGAAAACTAGGTATAAAATATAATCTAAATAGAAAATAAAACAACAGTGGTTTACTTATTAGACATTAGTAAAACACACGTTTGTTTTTTTGTCTAAACAAGTGAGATGGACTTAAAAATAGAAAAAGTTATTAAAAAAAAGTTAACTTGGATCGCGTGACAATCCTACGATCTTACGTGCGATCATACGATCTTACTTACGATCCTACCACATATGCGATTCTACCACGATCCTACACGGTTTTAGCTAGTGAACACGTAAACTCGTACGATCTGTTAATACAAATAATCCGTGAAAACGTTTATTTATATTTTACGATCTTCTAATGTTTTGTCGATAACAAATGTAAAATCATTTTAACGAAACTAATAGAGTACGTAAATAGTTTGAGTTAATAGTTTTCTAACACACTTACGCTTTCACATAAAACACTAAAACAAGTATAAGTGATTTTATGATTTAGATACATATGTACAACAACTAGTGTTTACATATTGGGTTAAACATATACTTAAACCAAGTATACTAAAATGGGTAAAAACTAAGTGTATGCTAAATTGGGTAAATACAAGTATATACTAAATGGGTAAATACTAGCAAATGGTTTTGACCCATAACCCATGGTTTTATATATACCACTTAACCAAGTTCATTGTATCCTTAAGATACATTGTATCTAGAAATAAAACCATGGATCAACCCATAACCCATGACCCATGACCCTTAACCAAAAATACCCATGGGCAAAGAGGCGGACCACGGATCCCTAGCTTTGTGCTAGCCGGATCCCTTGTGGTAGGGATCCGTGGGATCCGGGAAGCAGAGAATTTCCTCATAAATAGAGAACCATTTCTTCCTCTCTAGGTGTGTTTTTACATATACTTCCCCAAAATATTCTAACCCTCTAACCTCAGATCTAAGTGATCTATGTAGTTTGTATTTTTTTTTTTTGTGTGATCTACTAGGTTCCTCTTAAAGGAAAGATCACCACCTCTTGAAGACGTGCAAGCTCAAAGTCCATGAGTTGCCATGATTCGTCATCATCAAGACTACTAAGGTTATCTTGTTGATAGTTCTTCCTTTCTCCATAGATGTTGGGTTGAAGGCATTAGTGAAGAATGCCGAAAATGTCAAGATGAAAGCATTAGTGAAAGGTGCCCATCATCCGTGTCAAAGCATTAGTGAAGGATGCTAAAGGTGTCAAGACGAAGGCATTAGTGAAGGGTGCCAAGCGTTGTGTCAAAGGCATTAGTGAAGGATGCCAAAGAATCAAATCAAGTAGCATTTGGGAAGAATGCCTAGGTCGTATAATCGATGAGGTGCATCGTTATACATATATGTATTGTTTATATACAAGGATGGTGATATCCTTGATGGTGTTGTAACAAGGAGTAGATCTCCTTGAGATTAGGTGTTGTGTCGTGAAGGTGTAGTTCACCCAAGGTGTGAAAGAACTAGGTGCTTAGCCTAGTACCTAATAAAGGGTAGGCGAGTTGTGAAGGATTAGTTCTCCTAAGGTGTGAAAGAACTTCGGTGGTTAGCCTAGCACCGTATAAAGGGTAGGCGACGTTGTGTTAGGTGTGGTTCGCGCGGTGTGAAAGAACTCGGTATTTAACTTTGTCTTTGGAAAAAGGTTAAGTGATGTTGTGAAGGCTTCTCCGCCATAAGGAGTTGGTGTAGTGTTCTGAACTCTCGAGTAGGTGACTCGAAGAGTGGAGTAGGAGCAAGGAAGGTGTCCTTGTAGCGAACTACTATAAATACTTGTGTCGTGGTGATGTGCTTTTACTCTTTATCTTTCAAGACATCGTTTATATATCTATCTATCAACGTCCAACATAAACAATCAAATAGATTGACATAAGTCTATCTAAATATTTAAAGGAAGTTTTAAATTGATAAAACTATTCAACCCCCTTCTAGTTTTCCATAATTGGCATCGAGCTTAGTTGCAAGTTTCTTAAAGTATCTTTGTACTTTAAAGACTCAATACGATCCGTGTATATTTGAAAACTACAAAGAAGGATTATCTTCATCATATTTTAAAATCACTATATTGTTTATTGTTGAACAATGATAGAATGCTCTAACATTTTTTTTAAAGCATTATCCATACTTGAGTTTGGAGCTACCAAGAAGAGCATAAAGAACTTATCTAAATATTTCCTTTCGCAAAAAGAATATTTAGCCAAGGTATGATTACTAATCACTTGCTTTTAATTTTATTATTGAAATTATAGTTGCATGATTGATTAGTAATTGTTCTAATAGTTTTCTATATTAAAGTCATTATCAAAAATGGTATTCTTCGACTCATTTGTAGAATCTACACTATGATTTCGTAATAATGACATTTTTTTGTTATTTGATAACCATTATCATTATTCATCATAAAAAATTTATTGACACTTCATCTATGTCTATAAATTTTCATGTGAAATTTCTTATGTTATAATAAAATGGGATTTTATTATAATATTTGAAAAGGTTCCCAAGAATTATGGCTAATTCTTAAAAAGGGAACCTCGTCTAATAGGAATAGTACTGAATCTTCAAAAACCTCAAATCACAAGTTTTAGAACCTTAAACACCAAAACATTAGGTTGTTTAGAATCCCCAAACCTTAGTTATCGAGGAATGTTTGAGTGATTTTTGTTGTTATGCTTGATCCCTCGGTTTACACTAGCTCGGATCCCAAATGAGAGGATCCGCGGGATCCGTGCAACAAGACAAGATATGATCAAGAATGATCACCGTGGATGTTCCACAATAATAATCACCTCAAAGACTCACAACAAAACCAGTGTACTGCTCATAGGAGCAAATTGATCATTCTTCTCAAGTCTAACAATCACTTGTGTAAGCATAATCTTCACTACATTGTTATTTTAATTCCTTGATTCTTAGAATTACAATTTCTTCATCTTTAAGAGTTGGGTTCAAATGGGTTTATTATAATTTGTCACCACATTGTTTTCTAAGATAATCTAAATCAAAGAATTAACATTGTTAATACAAATTAAACACATTTCTTGAACTCAACAAAGATGATGAGAGAAAATTGTGATCAAACCCTCTAGGCTACTATTCATCATTAACACCACATTGGGTTGTATTGTTTAGGAATATCATGCCTAGCAACAAGCAACAAGATTACCAAGACACCGCCCACTACATACCCATGTATCATAGGAAAAATGGCTTAAGTCCGGACGATAGAAAAGCCTTTAAGTTGCTCGAAGGAGACTCTTTCATGAAGGTAGAGTTGTTGATCCATCATTTCTTGCAAATCTTGACATAAGGGAAGTTTTGCAACTATTGGGTTTGATTGTTTATTGGATATAAGCGAACAAATTTGCGGTCTTTGTGCTTGAGTTCTACAAGACTATGGGTATAATTAGAAATGATGATGGGTCCATCTCAATTGAATTCACCATAAATGGACATGAGTACACTCTTTCACTTGAGGAGTTTAGAAGAATAATAGGGGTTCCATCCGATGGTGTTTGCATGTATTCAAATGAATGGTCGCTGCGGAAGCTACACTCTATGGTTGATCATCACGACATTTATCACACAATAATCCGGAAGCAACCACCGTAGGGACACCGTGTTTATGCCAAGAGCATCCCTTCAAGGGTAACTAGAAAGTCGAAAGTGATCTATAGGATCCTTTTCAAATGGAACTTTCGGAGATGTTTGCATTATATAGAAAATGGGAAGATGTGATAAGGAGAATGTAGTGTGTCTAGTAGGAAACAAGGATCACCATAGCATGTCTAAGCTTCATGATCTATTGTCTTGTGACCGAGACCCGCTTCAACATTGCCTACTACATGATCAAGAGAATGGCAAGTGTAAGAAGCATGGACAAGATGGTGCTTCCATATGCAATGCTTCTAACCCGTCTTGCAAAATTCATCTTTGCATTAGACCCTTCTCCACAATCCTTGGATCATAGCTTCGCAATAAGGTTATGGTACCATTAACCGAGGGTAGAACAACAAGGTTTATGGTAGAAGGCAAGAGGCCACACCCACCCACCTGATTCCTGGACGAAAGGAAAGGCAAGGAGAAGATGGAGTGAAGGGAGTAGTAGCAACCCACTTGAAAATATCGATCTTGACCCCTTGGACTACATTAACCAATTGCCAAACATCCCTAATGAATCACCCGAATGGCAACAAACCAAGGGAATCTTCAAATGCTTCGCCAATTTCTTGAGGAAGAAGAAGTGAAGATAGTTCGATAAAGAGTGGAGGACGGGTGAAGAAGTGAAGGAGGAAAAGAAAGATAAGACCTTAGGAATCTAGTGTATGATAAACAATCTCAAACAATGGTTTGTAAACACTTTAAACTATACTTGTAGTATGTAGGTATTGACATACCTTGGCACTAAACATCCTAACTTGTGTGTTTGGAAAATGAGATTTTACGACCTCTTGGAGTGGTCGTCGTCACTCATTTTAGGAATTTTAGTTCTTCCTACTTTGTTATTAATTATATTAGTTATGTTCTTGCATTTAGTCCCCATAGAATCAACTAGGAGAAGCATTTACTAAGAAGTGCAAATTGCACATTTGTTTGAAAGCCTCGATCTGCAGATGGCGGATCCCAAGATTATACTAGACGGATCCTTCCAAAGGGAACCGTGGGATCCGTGGTATCGATATACAATACAGATTTAGGTACTTCAAAATAATCTACTAGATCACCTCAAACAAGTCAAACACAAGATACTAGAGCCAACTAAGTCTTTCTCTTACAGTTGAAAACTTCACTCTCATCCATGGCTTATTTAGGATACATCTTTGAAATATCCTTGATTTTTTCAACTAGTCAAAACCCACCATATTTCCGCTCCAACACTCACACATTATCTATCACGTTTGATAGCACTTAGTTAGCTATATCTTTCAATTTCAGCAAATTGATCTCAATCATTTTTTTCAAAATTAGGGTCAAAAATTAGCTTTTCATCTCTTCTTATTTTTAAGGATTTTAGTAAAAACCTATTAGGACATCATCTGACTTCTAGGACTTGTTATCACCATTTCTCCTCATCAAATTAAATGGAATCATTGTCAAACATATAGTTAGATTACCCAAGGTCAAATTTTCTTGGCCAAAACCATCATTAAGCACCATTACTTGTTATGGTTAAGGATTTGAGATATCCAACACTAAAGACTTCAAAATTAAGTCAAACCCTCGAAATCCATTAATAACAAACCTTACAAAAGCATAATAATTTCACCTAGACCTTGTCGATAGCGGGATCCACGGTCTTTAACGAGGCGGATCCCTCTTGAGAGGATCTGGGGATCCGTAGATCTGAAGAGAGCATAAACCAGCTCCTATATTCAAACTCATGTCACCTTTTGGTTCTCTAACCACTCTTAGCATACATTAATTATTCTCTAGAGCTGATCAAAACCTCAAGAGCATGCTTAGTCTTCTAAGTGGTCAAGAATTTAATTTCAAATTCAAATTACTCTTTATAAACCAAACAATCTTAGGTTTATGGCACCATCCTCAATTACCTCTCAAAAATCAGAAATTAGAAGCTCACATTAGCACCTTCATCACCATGACTAAAGCTCTTAGCAACAACTCCTCAAACATAGGATCATCCAAAGAAAGGGCCAAATGATCCATGAAATTTCATCCACCAAAACATCTCCCATTAGAGATAATGACTCTAGAATCCCACCTCATCAAACCCATCCAACAAAAGCTAAGAGAACCGCAAGGATTAGCATCAAATCTTTCCAACTAGAAAGGGATCATCTAGTTCCAAACCAAACATGGATAGTTCTAGCAAGCCATCAAAACCTTCATTCATTGAGAATGGACTACACTCATTGAATGAGCCTCTTCCGCATCCAAACATATATTCATTGTTCCATTCATCACCAAGAACCTCCCATTCACCAACCTTTTCATTGAATCGGGAACCACCTACAACACCAACTAGCCCATCATGGGAGACAAGGAACAACCTTGATCATATGGAAGAAGTTCCATTACCACCCTCATTTTTAGAACCTCTCCTACTTCCCGAAATGAAGACCCTCAAACACACATTGAGCCCCTTAAAACATCCTTTTTCCTTGGGGTCAAACCAAGACAATATTTGCCCAAATTGTCTAAAAACTCAGGACTTGTTCAAGAAGTACGAAATGAGATACATTTCATGTTCAATCATCTTCTTGAAAAGTTGGATCAATTCAACAAGTCCACCCATCCCTAGACTTAAGCACATTGTCACATTCTTAATCCCGAAATGAGATTAGCATTAGTAGTACTTATATGGCTAAAGTTCATTCTCTTAGTTTTTAGAGATTTGGTTGTGTATCTCTTGTTTTATTGAATGAATACTTATATGCTATGATTATTATGTGTGTTGTGCTTGTTATATTGTACATATATCTCATTTTCTCACATAGCATTCCTTGACATTTCTTCACTGCTGAAGAAACTGCAACAGATAGCCGGATCCCTCCCAAATACCTAGACGGATCCCTCCTGGAAGGGAACCGTGGGATCCGTGGTACAGGAGCACAAATTTATACTAACTTGAGTCTCTTTTGCAGGAAATTATGCACTATACTCTTGTTTTTCTAACCTTTGTTTTGTAGTTATTCAAAATACACATGAAGATATTGACACCATAAAGCTAGGGGGAGCTTTGTGTCAAACGACATTGCAAAATCATTTGAAAACTTAATCCTATTTTGGGTTACACTTCATGACACCCCATTGCAACATTGCTATATTCAAGGGGAGCACGTTCGCCACTTAGACGAACCATTTGCAAACTTAATTGCAAACACAATTAGTTTATTTTACGTTATGTCCTTGACGCCCTTTCAAAGGGATGGACTCGTCGAGGGGAGTTAAGACGAGTACCATTCCGTCACTTGCTTCTCTTTACATTTTACATTTTTTTTTCTCTTATAAAAATTGTGTTAGTTTCTTTTAACACTTTTGTTTCGACAAAAGGGGAAAGAAAGTAAAAACTACAAATTCAAACTTTTACAATTTTAGATTTTTCCTTAAAATAATTTTATGTTTTGTCATCAACAAAAAGGGGGATATTGTTAATACAAATAAGTCGTGGAAACGTTTATTTATATTTTACGACCTTCTAATGTTTTGTCGATAACAAATGTAAAATCATTTTAACGAAACTAATAGAGTACGCAAATAGTTTGAGTTAATAGTTTTCTAACACACTTACGCTTTCACATAAAACACTAAAACAAGTATAAGTGATTTTATGATTTAGATACATATGTACAACAACTAGTGTTTACATATTGGGTTAAACATATACTTAAACCAAGTATACTAAAATGGGTAAAAACTAAGTGTATGCTAAATTGGGTAAATACAAGTATATACTAAATGGGTAAATACTAGCAAATGGTTTTGACCCATAACCCATGGTTTTATATATACCACTTAACCAAGTTCATTGTATCCTTAAGATACATTGTATCTAGAAATAAAACCATGGATCAACCCATAACCCATGACCCATGACCCTTAACCAAAAATACCCATGGGCAAAGAGAGCGGACCACGGATCCCTAGCTTTGTAATAGCCGGATCCTTGTGGTAGGGATCCGTGGGATCCGGGAAACAGAGAGAATTTCCTCATAAATAGAGAACCATTTCTTCCTCTCTAGGTGTGTTTTACATATACTTCCCAAAGTATTCTAACCCTTTAACCTCAGATCTAAGTGATCTATGTAGTTTGTCTTTTGTTTTTGTGTGATCTACTAGGTTCCTCTTAAAGGAAAGATCACCACCTCTTGAAGACGTGCAAGCTCAAAGTCCATGAGTTGCCATGCTTCGTCATCATCAAGACTACTAAGGTTATCTTGTTGATAGTTCTTCCTTTCTCCATAGATGTTGGGTTGAAGGCATTAGCGAAGAATGCCGAAAATGTCAAGATGAAAGCATTAGTGAAAGGTGCTCATCATCCGTGTCAAAGCATTAGTGAAGGATGCTAAAGGTGTCAAGACGAAGACATTAGTGAAGGGTGCCAAGCGTTGTGTCAAAGGCATTAGTGAAGGATGCCAAAGAATCAAATCAAGCAGCATTTGGGAAGAATGCCTAGGTCGTATAATCGATGAGGTGCATCGTTATACATATATGTATTTGTTTATATACAAGGATGGTGATATCCTTGATGGTGTTGTAACAAGGAGTAGATCTCCTTGAGATTAGGTGTTGTGTCGTGAAGGTGTAGTTCACCCAAGGTGTGAAAGAACTAGGTGCTTAGCCTAATACCTAATAAAGGGTAGGCGACGTTGTGAAGGATTAGTTCTCTAAGGTGTGAAAGAACTCGGTGGTTAGCCTAGCACCGTATAAAGGGTAAGCGACGTTGTGTTAGGTGTGGTTCGCCTTGGTGTGAAAGAACTCGGTATTTAGCTTTGTACCGGAAAAAGGTTAAGTGATGTTGTGAAGGCTTCTCCGCCATAAGGAGTTGGTGTAGTGTTTACGAACTCTCGAGTAGGTGACTCGGGGAGTGGAGTAGGGAACCACTATAAATACTTGTGTCGTGGTGATGTGCTTCTTACTCTTTATCTTTCATTACACGTTTATATATCTATCTATCAACGTCCAACATAAACAATCAAATAGATTGACATAAGTCGATCTAAATATTTAAAAGGAAGTTTTAAATTGGTAAAACTATTCAACCCCCCCCCCCTTCTAGTTTTCCACACGATCCTACGAGTTTACACACGATCTTGACATCCTTGGTTAAATGTGTATTCACTATTTTCGGAATTATATGTATTGTTTTGGGGGATTATCATCCAATCATGATTATTTTTCGGTGATATTGTAACAAAATTTACATAACCACAACCTTAAAAACGTCGTTAGAAAATGTTTTTTTATGCTAGCCGGTATTTATTAAAATTTATTTTATTTTTTTTATTTTTTTTGAACAGTAGAAAATTTATAGAAAAATCTAGCAAGAAGCTAGAAAAAAAAAGGGCTACAATTTTTTAATACAAGCTGAAACAGGATCAGTTAACCATGTTACCCAAGTAGGATTTAAACTCTTATTCCGGTGACAAATCCATGAATGAGATAAGATCATAATATCTTCCATTAGAGTGTTTTTGCGTGGCGGATTCGGATCAAAACAAACTCTATTACGATATCTCCAAATAGTCCAAGTAGTTGTGCAAATGACAACATCAAAACAGAACAGACCTTTTTCAATGGTTCAAGGGGAACCGAATGGCTCCATGACAGAAGATCGTGAAGTTGTCTTGGGTATTCGCCTATGCCCACCCCTTTTAAATCATTGTCCATATATCCTTTGCAACCATACATTCAACAAAAAGATGTTGCGCTGTTTCGAGGGCTTCATCGCATAAAGGACATTGGGTCGAACGTAGGTCTATACCGCGAGTATCAAGGTTGCAACGTGTTGGAAGACGATCCAATCTAAGGCGCCAATTGTGAATATTAACCTTAATTGGAACATACTTATTCCAGTAAACAGTTTCCAGTTGGGATCCAAATATGGAATTTTCAATTTTGCACCTCATGGAAGCAACTGTGAACTTGTTGGAATTGTTGAGCGAACACGTCCAAGAACTAGGGAAGTCAAAGGGCACAAAATGTTTTAGCAAGCCAAGTAACTTGTTGTATTGTTCAAGCTCTTGACCATCTCTTATAGGCCGTCTCCAACACCAAACACGATTAATGGACCCATTAAGTAAGTAACATCGATCCATTATCAAGCAATCCTTGAAATTTTACAAATAATACATTCTTGGGGAAATGGATTTGAGATATGTATTGACAATCCAAACGTCATTCCAGAATTTTATTGTAGAACCGTTGCCTATTTTTCGTAAGAATATGGAATTTAAATTAATTATAAACTTATTGAGTGAGTTGTGCAACTTAATAATAGTCCGCCAAGGGCTTAAAGACAGTGTCCCCGAGATGTAGAAGCGGCCCCAAGATCTCCATCTAAACCATGTATGGAGACAATAATGTGTCGCCATAAGGAGTTATGATCCGTGTGAAACCGCCACCACCAATTAGTCAACATGCAAGGTTAGAAGCTTGAAGGCTACCTATTCCTAAACCACCATTACAAGATGGGGAACAAACCTTACCAAACTATCCAAGCCATTTTATTCGACTCAAGGGTCCCTCCCCATAAGAATTTCCGCCTAAGTTTCTCAAGATAATTGATGACATGAATATGTGCTTTAAAAAGAGTGAAGAAATAGGTATCAAGTGCTCCAAGAACCAATTTAATGAGGGTGAGTCTTCCACCATAAGAGAGCATTTTAGCTTTCCAAGAGGTTAATCTTTTGTGAAAATTTTCAAGAACAGGTTTCCAATTGCATCCTTTGGTCATGTTTGCGCCAATTGGGAGACCAAGGTATGAGCACGTAAATGAATAAGGTTGACAATATAGGATAGATGCTAAAGAACTTACTTCCATGTTAGAAACCCCGTTGCCAAAGAGCTTACTTTTTGAGAAGTTTACTTTTAACCCGGATGCCATATGGAAACATCTCAAGATCCAACAAAGATTTTTTGCATTGTCGAGTGACCACTTACCTATAATAAGTGCATCATTCGAAAATTGGAGATGAGAGATATCAATGTTGTTTGAACCCAATTTGATTCCTTCGAAAATGTTTTTGAGTTTGGCATCTTTTAGGTGACATGAAGAGCTTCAACGACAATGATAAAGAGAAATAGTGATAAAGGGGGACGTAGTCCTTTTTGAAGTTTGAATTCTTTGGTAGGTGAACCGTTGATGAGAATCGAGCTATAAGCCGAGCTAAGGCATCCATGAATCCATTTTCTCCACTTAACACTAAACCTCATTTGTTCCATAGTGTGATCAAGAAATTTCCAATCTAGTGAGTCAAAAGCTTTTTCGAAGTCAACCTTTAAAATGAAAAGTCGTTCATTTTTTCTAGTAGCCCAAGAGATTACTTCATTGACAATAAGAGGTCCGTCTATAATTTGCCTATCCTTGATAAAAGCCGTTTGAACCTCACTAACCACTAAATGAATAACTTGAAGAAGTCGAATGGTTAGGACTTTAGCAATGACTTTATATTGGCATCCGATGATGCTAATGGATCTAAAGTCATAGATGAAGATGGGTTCTTGTTTTTTGGGAAAAAGAGCAATGAATGAAGAGTTGCAACCTCTTGGTATAAAGCCATCAATTTCAAACCTCTTGACCATATCAATGAAGTCTTTGCCAACTACTTGCCAATATTGCTTGATGAACTTAAAAGTGAATCCATCAGGTCCCGGTGACTTGTCACCACCGCAACCCAAACCGCATTCTTTATTTCGTGGAAGAAAAGGCGCATCTAGAAGAGCCACATCAATCAATTAAACACACAACAATAATATATAAGACGTGCTAATCTTTTTCTAACGGCACACCTAGAGTAATATATACAATTCTAGCAAGAACCTAACATGAAAATTATAAATAGTTGCAATGCATTTTATTGAGTAGTATAAGGGTTATTACACCACCCGATTTTAAGCCTCTTGAGTGCATAGTATAACCCATTTCTATAGTCCATAAGATCTGACGGTAATCTGAACAACAAAGTCAGAGTATACGCGAAAAGAAGCTTTAATCACGACTTTGGTTGCAAGGTTTAAGACATCATTGAGGAATTCGACGTAACAATCATATGGTTCCACCGATTTAAAACATCTTTACAAACCTTTTTGGCTAATTAAGTGGCAAGAGACAAATAGTGGCATTCCGTTTTAAAACAATCTTCACAAATGGGGCATCCTAACCGAGTTCAAGTGAATGCTCTTATTGTCTTGGTTGATGTGCATGAGTAGTCTTATATTAGAATCCTTCAAGATGGAACATTTTTCTTAACTGCGAAAAGGTTGTTCCACTAAAGAATATTTTAGGAAAAATAGGAGAATATAATGGCAAGTGATAATATGTATAGGTAGTGAGTTAGCATAAAATCTCTTGAATCATTTAGACCACATTCCCAAGTATCGTGAGTTGAGGACAATGAAATTATCTGCGAAGCTACCAAATGGATTCCTGAACTAGCTGTTGCTTGTGAAGTAGGCTTAAGGTTGAGAAGAAAACTGAATAGATCATTTAACTCCATAATTTCAGCTTCATAGCTTTATAGTGCCTAGTGTGTTTGCCCATTTCTCGAAACCCGGCCCCGACCATCTTTTAATTCCTTCTGCTTGATGTTCATCTTTAAGTACGTGTGGGTTGATTGTAAATTGAACACACTTTTTAAAAGAATTAGCTTTGCAATTAAAAGGACTAGCGACGCAGCTTGTTACTCGTTTGACTTGCTGTAAATCTAATTGAAATACAAAATGTGTTCTTTTAAAATAATAAATAAATAAATAAAATGATCGTATATTACAGTGGAGGAGAGGAGAGAAAATAAGTAAATGAAAGAGAAAGAGAATGAATTTTACATGTAAATACCTTATATGATTACTAAGAAAAATAAAAATAAAATATAGAAAATGATATGAATGTTTATATGTTGAAAAAAGAAAATGACATTTATACCTTTAATCCGAATGAGATTTAAGGGTCCGCGATTTACACTTTTTGGATTTGATTTATATATTATTTATTATATAAATGACAAAATAATTTTTTTAAGTATAAAATTGATACTAGAAAATTATTGTGTGTTTGACATTTATACCTTTAATCCGGAAAGCGACACGCATTTAAGTCTTATTAAAATAGTAAATCGATATTACATTGAAAATAAAGATCAAGGATAGTGTTGAGGGGCAGTATCGACTTTTACTACTTGAAAACCATTGGCATTTCCTACTGTTTTGTGACAAAAACTTGGTGCTTAACTGCTTTTCTACACACATTGCATCTATTTATACCTCAATCATCTAGTGCTTCATCATCATATCAAACACATCTTACATTACAAACTCTTTCCATTCAGAACACAAATTTAGCAATACAATGAGTTCAAGAACTAGATCACTGATTGTTGCTGGGACAGTTGGATTGGTTGAAGCACTCAAGGATCAAGGCTTTGCAAGATGGAACTACACTATCAGGACCATTCACCACCACACAAAAGCCAATTTACGATCAGTCACTCAGTCAAAGAAGCTGTCTTCATCGGCAGCCATGGCTTCAAGCAAATGCATAGAGCAATCAGAAGAATCATTAAGAAAAGTCATGTACTTGAGTTGTTGGGGTCCAAATTGATCTTTAATTTCTTTGCTGTTGTTTAGAATTAGCTAGATATATAGAAACTAATATTTAATGTACATGCAATTATGTTAATCAAATAGTGATTATCATCACATTCCAAGTGTTACTTGTTAAAGCTTATTTTCGATTTTGCTTCAACTAAGATTTTGATTGTGTGTGCTGTTCATTTGTTTGTTCAAATATTTATCAACTACGTAGAAGCCAAGATAGATTATTGAATAAAAATAAACAACGGGTTTACATAAGGAAACGAGAACCCTAGAAGCTAAACAAGATTGATAATAAGTTTAAACTATTGCGGGCAGGGACGAACCAGGAATAAACATGACCGGGTGCACAATTTTTTTAACCGTAATATAATTGAGTTTAAGATGCTAACTAAATAAAACTAAAAACATATTTCAATAAACCGGAGTCATTTAAGATACATTTGAGAAAAATCAATGTTTTTTTCTAAAATTAACACTAAATCGAAAAAATCCATAGCCCCCCTCGCCTCCGTCCCTGATTGCGGGCTCACTGGCCTTTATAAAATAAAGTTTCATAAACATAGCTTCAGGCAATTTTTAAAATGATAAATTTTCATTACAGTTTGTTGCCAAAATGATATTAACATATCACAATAATGTACCTATATTACTATATACACCCTTTTATGGGAATTACTATCATATCGAGTATGTACGTAATTAAGGCTGCTCTTAGCAGTGACCTCAACGACTCTCAGTTTTTCGTCATCTCAGTTTTCTCTCATGCAATCTATAATCGTCTTTTTAAGCACAATAAAACGACCGACATTTTCTTTCTTCCATTTTTTTAAATAACAAAATTACCATAATTTTTAAACACATTCGCCATAACTTTTAAGGATAAAACTATCATACCATCTATATTCGAATAAGCCCATTAATGATCCAAATTTTCGAATAGTCCAACTACTAATCATTCAACACATTTACCTTAACTTTTTAGGATATATATAACCCAATTTGTAAAATCACAGTAGCTGGCAATGGCGGTCGGGTGAGGCCTAATATTAATTGAATTAGGCGAGGATTAATCGGCGATTAATCTGATTAGAATTTTATGCACAAAATTGTAATTTTAGATATTATGTTATATTATATGTATGAGATAAGCATAGTGCATCAAAGTTTAAATATTTCAAGTGTTCAAATATAAACATAAGACATAATTCTTCAAAGTTCAAAGTCAAACATAGATATTACTCGGTTTGTTGACCATTTTTAAGCGATATTTGAGCGATTAATCGGCTTGTTGATCGATTTTTAAGCGATTTTGTTCGATTTTTAATCGATTTTGTTGACCGATTTTTAAGCGATTTTGTTTGATTAATTTGATTAGACCGATTTTGTTCGATTTTGTCCGATTAATCGGTTTGTTGACCAATTTGTAAGCGATCTTTGACCAAACCGATTAAATAGGCCGATTATGATAAATCAAGGCGCTTAGTGAGCGATCAGCGATTATGCGAGGATTAATCGGCCGCCTGGACCGATTTTTACAACAGAGATATAACCCCACAACCCTAAATTTAACCAACCTTGATCATATTTCTACAACATCACACGCCTCCTTGTCTCTACAATCAAACAAACGTCTACTTCTAACCTTATAACTCCTTAACAACATAAACACACAACAAATCAACCTTCCTTATTACTCCACAAACAAAAACGCATCAACCAATTAATACATTTAT
Organism: Chrysanthemum lavandulifolium; assembly: GCA_022545495.1. Taxonomy (NCBI): domain Eukaryota; kingdom Viridiplantae; phylum Streptophyta; class Magnoliopsida; order Asterales; family Asteraceae; genus Chrysanthemum; species Chrysanthemum lavandulifolium. Next base: position 79,603,737 of record CM040246.1, read on the forward strand.
TCTTCGAAACCGCAACAATACTACAAACTGAAACTCCTTTGTTTCCTTTATTTTCAAGCACGAATCTTTACAGACACAAAAACTAACTAAACCTTCTTCGCTTTTCACAGACCCGCGAAAGAAGAACCAAGAGTTTCGGCTTCAAGATCTTAATATAAGGTCGTTCGTTTTTGTCAAAGATCAATGATGTTTGTTTGTAAGATCTTATAAAGATCGTTTATTTTGAAGTACGAGAAAAACACTGAGATCTTTTTGTTAAAAAACTCTTTTTTATTCTTTTCTTTTTTAAAAAAACTAACGGTCATACTTGGTTTGAACACACACTCGACCAAGTTGAGTTCTCGACCAATTTTGTGTCTCGACCCACACCGATCGAATGGTGATCAGTGGTGACGACCCACTTCGACCCCCAGCGACCTGATGGTCGACCGAACCATTGGGGGTAGTCTAATGAATCATGTGCCTCTTAGTTGGTACTAAAATACTTCTTCCATCTCAAAATAATTGTCTTTCAATGAAAATTTTGAAAATTCAATAACAACATTATTAATACTGAATTTTTTTCTTAACTTTTACAGAATGACAATTTTACATTTTACTAATTAATATCTGTTTAATATTATAATAATAATTTTAAATAAAAGTAATATGATAAATATGATCAAACTTTTTTATATATATTTAGTAGTGCACAATTAAAATGAGACAATCTCAAAACAAAATGTGCCGCACATTAGTGTGGGTCGGATGGAGTATATGCCTAGAAACACGAGACATATATGAAATCTGATGACTCGTGATGTGTTATATTCCATATGCACAGAAAAATAAGAGAATTGCTAGAGCAACAAAACATTTACAGAAAACTATTTATATAATGACATGTTATTTAACTTGTGACATTTTTCTTTTACTTTTAAATTATCTCTTTTATATATATTCACAAATAAACATTTCATTTTATATTATTTTGTGAATATTCTTTTATAAAATGTTCGTAGTTCCAGCATTTCTCGAAAAATAAAATCAGGTTAAAAAGATTATTAAAAAAATATAAACAGGCAAAACAAAACAAGAGAAAACAATACTTTGGTAAACTACAAAAAATCTAAAATACGACAGAGTGAAAATGAACCATGAGCTACGACCATGTAAGCCCATGTGCCCTTATCTCATGTGCCATTGTGTGTACGCTATGCCCCCATACCCTTACAGAGTTACAGGAACACTCTACCCATTATGAAATTGCAAAAAAGTTTAATACATCAAACAAGCCTAGGTGCATCGATGCTACGTGGGCTATTGGTATTGATCCTCGTTTGCATGGTAAGAAACCTGTTGGCTTGCTATTGGCCTCCTTATGATGACTAATGGACATGTAGAAATCCAAAAACTTCAATTATGAGCTGCTATTCCATATCACAGCATACCAATTCAAACCACAACGTATTCCATAACATTAACACAAACCTAGTCATTACACATTCTTACTTTCGTACAAGATGACTTCTACAAGCCGTGTATGGATGGCTGCTGGTGTTGCCGTAGTTAATGGACACACAGAACAAGGTTACAAGCTTAGATCAGTTGTCAACTCCTTCCGACATGGTGTTAATGTGTCTGATCTCCGTCCATTTTCGAGCCTTTTACGATCCAATGTTAGTGTCGGAGATGTGAAAACTACACAATCTGATGATTCTCTTCAGCAAGTCATGTACATGAACTGCTGGGGACAAAGCTGAACACTGGTTTTATTGGTAAATGGGAGTTGTCTCGAATGATGAGGAATCGATGATGTGAGATGACTCGACGTTAAGTTTCGGAGTTGTTTGGCAATAAGTTGTAATATGTATTAGTCTGGGATTACCAAGTCCTAAAAGTATAGGGTTCCTAATTGTATATGTTTTTTGACCCTTGTAAAACCAGGAATACTTTCCTAGGGCTGAGCACAAAACCGATCGAACCGGAAAACCGAGCCGATCCGGACCGAACGAACCGGACCGACCATTTCGGTTCGGTTTCGGTTCTATGTCTTATCGGATGTCGGTTTTCGGTTCGGTTCGGTTCGGTCCGACCCAAAACCGACCAAACACGCACATAAAGCATGTAAACCGAACCGAAAATCAAACCCGAACCGATTCGGTTCGGTTTGGTTCATGTTTTTGTGAAATCGGTTCCGGTCGGTTCGGTTTTGCTCGGTTCGGGTCGGTTCCGGACCTTTGCTCAGCCCTACTTTCTCCTGACAATGCATAAAAACAACATTGTGCCTGATATATATTGGATTTTTTAACTGGATCTCGTTATGTCTTTTTTTTTTTTTTAAAGGGATCATCCTGGTAAATATATTACTTTAAAAAACGTTTAAGTAGAACGGATGAGAGTGGGTTTCTCATCTCGACTCATTACATGGGCATTGAACAAGCACCAAATGTGTAACAACCAAAATCACTACATAAGAAAGACATGTCAATCTTATAACCTACTAAACATAAAATTATTTCCTACCACGACTTTGAAGCTTGACATCATACAGATCACAAAAAGCATCCAATTGCCCTGGTAAATCGTAGACCTGAGCAGCATAATCATCATCAAAAGAATCTTCAAGCTCATGATAGCCACCAGATGATGAAAGAAACTTTGTCATATCATTATCTGGCTCAAGTACCTCGTCCTCATCACTTTCAGTTACAATAACTTCACCCACTTTAGAGTATTGCTTAGCCACCATATAATACGGAGAAAAAGAAGAACTAGGCTTAGTAGCACTAGCCGCATCCTACTCCTTCTCTTTCAAATCAACAAAAGTAACTTTCCCCTCAATAATTAACTTTTCAAGCTTCTTAATTTTCTCAACAATAGGAGTAGTACTTTCTTCTTCCACCACCTTAGCTTCCTTATTACTACCAAAATCTAAATTAGCCTCATCATTAGTCGAGTTAATAGTAACACTAGGATTACCAGCCTCATCAGTATCAACCATATTAAGATCATCAAACGGATTCGGTGTAGCAATATTTGTCCCACTTGTACTAGCCACTTCGATAATCTTTTTCTTTGTAGCATCCAACTTCTTAGACACAGGCTGATACGCCTTAGGTTTAGAAGGGCTAAATTTAGCCCCTTTACCCACCTCAGTCCCATGAAACACTTTCCTCTGAGGCTTTTGGAACCCATCATCTTTTTGTGCTTGCTGTTTAAGGTCAACAGGCACGCGTTTGGAATATTGGGTCTTATCATGTCCCAAATCATACAAACACCACATCTAGGTGGTTTCTACTCGTATTCCACCAACACATTATGTAGCACCTCCCCATCACCATCACAACACGGAACATCAATTACCATCTTTTCCTTAAGTTCCCTATCAACTTTAAGATCAATTAAGCCGCGCGCATAGTCATGACGCCCCCAAGATTGCATACACACAGTGCTTGTGTATGCATCAAGCATGATAGCAGTACCCAATTTAGTAGCCATGGCACTAAACCCATCATCAGTAAAAGCAGTAATAGGAATATCATGTAATTTCACCCAGACAGGAATAGAACCCAAATCCTCTTTCACAAAGCTCAATCTTGGAGTCCATTTCTTCAGAATAATAGGCACATAGCGAATAAACCAAGGTCCATTCTCTAACACACCATTTAAACCCTCAATAGATGCAAATTTAAAGAAGAATAGTCCCTTTGAGTTCATCATAGATCGAATCACACTAAATTTCTTCCATGCATTCTTCACGTAGTTATCGACTACGGGAAACGCAACCCTCTTTCCAATAAAGTACCCAAACAAGGTGTTTACAAACTTAGAATTAGCAGCAAGGACCGATGAGAAAGGAATTTGCACATCAGCCTTGTCATTAAGAGGTTACCCGAATCAAAAGTCCGAAAATTAACCTTGCAGTACTGGAACTAGTACCAACCTTACTTGCAAATGTATCCACCTTCGGGTTAGTGTCAAACTTCGGACCGCAAACAAAGTAACCTTTGGCATGGTAGTATTAAAGGTTTTACTACCCGCCATATCATCAAGTTTATCGGCCAGAGTGGTATGATCATAGGTGCGTTTCAAAGCACTAACATTCGGGCTGTTAGCATTCATGTTTAGACCATCAACACCAGCTTTACTAATGTGTTCCTTCGACGATACCGAACCAAGCTCTTTAGCAGGAGTGACATCATTCAATGACGAGCAATCATCACTCACAACATGAACCGAAGGTCCATCAGCACCAATGGTTACACCATCAACAATTCTAACTTATTTCAGTCCAATGTCATTCTCCAATGTCCCACCTTTTCTTTCCCTCTCTCTCGTAACCCCACTCATGAGTAACTCACAGCTAGAAGACCCTCAAACCCGCATAAGATCAAAGACCAGATAACAACTAGGACCCTAAAACCGATAATAATAATAGTTAGGGATGTCGGTTAGGGTTTAATAGCAGGTGATCATAATCTTCCAAATCAACGCCAAACACTAGCAGAAATCCGTAGCAATCAAATCAGAAGAGTCGACTAGGAAAGAACCCTAATTAAAAACCCTTGACAGAATTTTACATAAGACTTGGATGTCATTATGTTCTCTGTTTGTTTCGTTTTCATTTGTGTTTTTTTCTGGGAAAAAAAGATGTATCCTATGAATGTTATATACGATAATTTAGTATCTTATGAATGTTATATACGATAATTTAGTAAATGGGGTGCTGCTTATAAATATCCATATCTTTAATAAACATTTGGAAAACAAACACATTTGATTAAGCCATATTTCAAAAACATCATGAGTTCAACAAGTAGCTAGAGCATGGATGGTGGCTGGAACAGTTGGATTATTAGCTAGAGCATGGATGGTGGCTGGAACAGGGGCATCCACCACCATGCAAAGTCCAATATTCGGTCAGTATCTCAGTCAAAGAAGTTGTCTTCAAAGGCAGTCATAGCTTCAAACAAAGGCGGCATAGAGCAATCAGAGGAGTCATTGATAAAAGTTATGTACTTGAATTGTTGGGGTCCTGGTTAAATGTCCATATTTGTAGATAGTATTTTGGTTGTGCATGATGATATCTGCCATTAGAGTTGTATATTTTCCCAAATTCTGCATAGGTTTCGAATATGTTTGAACTGTTACAATATGAGTGGTGATTTACAATTTTTTTTATTTATTTTTTTATTTTTATTATTTTTTTTTAACAATGATTAGATTAAAAACTCACTAGCAAGACACTAACAACATATGTATTATTACAATATGTATTCTACCATCAAATGTGTTATTACAGAAATTAGCAACATATCCGCGTGCTTAATTTTATGTTTTATACGACTTAACCATACATGTATGGGACGTGATATGTACACCACCAAAAATGATATGCACACCACAATCATGCATATGTGATATATGCATAACTAATATGATTTTGTAATGGACACATCAATTTTGTTGGTGTGCATATCAACTCTCTTACATATATTGATATATACACTAATAAGATTGTCCGTAACAAAAAGGACAAAGGGAAGAAAGGCCTAAAGAGTAACAGGTCTGCTCGTTTTGTATCACGTGCTGAGTACGTATAAATATTACGGAGTGTATAAAACTGAAATATGTACGTGCAACCCGATCGACTAGTAAAATGCGTACATAAATTGCAAGTCCTAAGATAGAATTTGATGACTCATGATGTGGTGTTTCAAGCTTGTCCCTCCATACATGATATAACCTCAAACAGAATCTTTATCTTAATTATAACTCATAACTTAAGTGAACAATATTCGGGTAGTTCGTGCAAAGAAAAAATAAAATATTCTTTTCATAAAGAAAGTAGAAATTGTAGAAAAGAAAACTAATAACATCAAGAAAATGGAAAAAGGAAAGAAAATGCCTCTTTTTTAGCCATCCACTTTCAACACCAATAATAATGTTACTTGTCAAAATTTCACCTATTTATTTTTAAAGGTATAACAATGGTTTTTTCTTTCATTATTTTCTTGAAATAATATTTCCTTGGTTATATCTACTACATATAAGCAAAAAAGTTTTTGTTTAAATTTATAAATTTAAACACATGTTTTAATCCTTAAAATATTCTTATAAAACTTAATTCTCACGTAAAATTTCAAACAACTGTTGCCTTAATGAAATAGTTGTCATACCAATGTTCTCACCCAAAATTCTAAAAAAAAAAAATGCATCGGTGTAGTTTCTAAATCAATATTAATCATTTTTGTTAGTGCAAATATTACGATATTTAATCTATACATTCTCATTTGTTTTGTTGATGACAAACATGTAACTTGTAATACATAACGTAAAATGTATAAGTTACTTGTAGTTAGATCTTGTCTCAACATACTCTCAACACCTCTCGACGACTCAAGTCCTTGTATGCTACAACACAGGTTCGTACATGTTTGTTATGTTGCGTTATGATCAAACCCCTAACAAACCATTAAACATGTTTAGTTAAACACTTTGTAAAATACATAAACATAAGTAAATGTGTTGGGTAAAACCCATGACCCATGACCCAAGACCCATACCCAATGTCTAGATACATTGTACCTTGGTGGGTACTCAAACCATGACCCATAGCCCATGGTTTCAACCCATAAACTATGGGTAAAGAGGAGCGTGCACGGATCCTCAAATGACCCACGGATCCCTTGGAATTACAAGGGCGGATCCTCCGAAGGGATCCTTGGGGCGTAACATGGTTTTGGTCTTTTGCCTATAAATAGCAAACCACTTCTTACCATTTCTTCACACCTTCACACATAGTTTCTCTCCATCAAATCTAGGATATTTAGATCATTAGGAAACATGTAAACCACCCTCATCTCATATGATCATAATGCTTCTAACTCTCATTTGTTGTAAGCATACTCCCGAAGTGATCCTCCAAAGCAAGCTTAGAGATCTTGCTTCCTTACCTACTGAAATGATCACCCATCACAAGATACAAGCACATGAAGATCTTATACAACAAGCTTGGGAAACTTGTCATCTTCATTCATAGAAGACTAACTACATCATGCTTTGGGTTATTGATGTTTAGTCTAGGAGTTCATATCCATTAGACACATTGTCTTGGATATTGTCTAGTATCATAATCTTGTATCTATGACTAGACTAGATGGTTTATGTGTTTGTGCCATAAAACACAAGGTTTGTTATGTTGGGCCACAAAACATAACGGGTGTCATAGAAGTGTCAAAGGCATTAGTGAAGAGTCAAAGATCCGTGTTGAAGGCATTAGTGAAAGGTGATGAAGGATCGTGTAAATGGCATTAGTGAAGAATGCCTGGGTCGTATAATCGATGAGGTGCATCGTTATACATATAGTATTTGTTTAGATCCAAGGATGGTGATATCCTTGATGGTGTTGTAACAAGGAGTGGATCTCCTTGAGATTAGGTGTTGTGTTGTGATGGGTAGTAGTTCCTCCATAGTAATGGAACTAGGTGCTTTGCCTAGTACCTAATAAAGGGTAGGCGACATTGTGATAGGATTAGTTCTCCTAAGGTGTGAAAGAACTCGGCGGTTAGCCTAGCACCGTATAAAGGGTAGGCGACGTTGTGTTAGGTGCGGTTCGCCTTGGTGTGAAAGAACTCGGTATTTAGCTTTGTACCGGAAAAAGGTTAAGTGACGTTGTGAAGGCTTCTCCGCCATAAGGAGATTGGTGTAGTGCTTACGAACTCGAGTAGGTGACTCGGGGGTGGAGTAGGGCAAGGAAGGTGTCCTTGTAGCCGAACCACTATAAATCCTCGTGTTGGTTTGTCTATCCTTTTACTTATCGCTTTACTTTTATTCTTGCATTACTTTGTTTATTCTCTATGTGGTTGATGTCTATGTTTGTGATGCATACTTGGTCTTTCATATAGTCACAAACTATATTCAACACTTTACGATTATGACACGCTTGATCAAGAAAAAGCAACCGGACTAATAATGGTGAAACTTGATTTATAATGAACCATTAATCTTGCGGAATCTTATGTGATGTCAAGGGGTTGGCCTTACATGCCGTAATGCGTTAAATGCATCCTCGCGTCGAGATTAGCAAATGCAATGGTTTATACTATATTTGATACAAAAGTTTTAAGTTTGAAACGAAACGTATTCACTCCCCCTTTACGTTTTCACAATTGGTATCAGAGCGGGTTGGCTCTAGTTTTTAAACAAATGGTTTTTAAAAACGAGTAAGGTCCTCGTATCAAATTTTTGGTGAAGTCAAGCATAATATGAAAAGTGTTTTGTTATTTTTTTCTTTGAAGTTTTGTTGTTAGATATCTTGTTAATCAAGCTTGAATAAAGGTAAAAATGGTTAATATAATTTCACTAAAAAGTCTACAAAGGTTAAACCTTTTCGTCGCGTCAAAACGTGCATTTGCGTAATTCTGTGTCAGATCCGCGGATCCCTCGGGTTACACTGGACGGATCCCTCAAGCAAGGGATCCGTGGGATCCGTGGTACAAAAGACAATTTTTTTCTGAATTTCAAAAATTCATAACTTTTTAACCGTAAAGAGTTAGAAGTCGTACCACCTATCGTTTTAAAGGTATTTGAGTCTACTTTAATTTAAAAATGATTTCATAAACTAATTCAAAACAAAAATTTACAGAATCATTGATTTATAATAGAAAGTCATTTTTTGGTCATAACTTTTGCACAACTTTTGATCTAATTGGAGACGGATGTTTTCATCTTTGAATAACAATATGTCCTCTTTTGAAATTAAGGTTTTGATCATATTTATATACATAAAAGAAACTAATCAAGCTTGGTATACATGTTTATATTTAACACGAAGCGATGAAAAGAACTTTCGTATGCTATGCTAAATGATAAATTGTCTTCCTTGCATTACTTGATTGTTTGCTTATCTCAAATAGATTTTGTGCTTGTTTGATTGAATAACATATGTGGTTTCCTTACCTTGCTATTCCTTCTCTTGTTTGTCGATTTAGTAATAGTCTACTAATCAATGTGCTATTTGAAGGAGTGTTTGGGATAACATCTAGTTGTGTCGAAAATGTTAGTTTTATAAATTGAAAAATGTTTAAAACATATAACACACTAAATGGCCTTTTGATTGAGTTTGTCATGTGTACAACATAAATGTTTTATGTTCTTATATGATTTCTTGATTTCATATTTTCTTGTATCATTTTCTAAAACAACAAGAATGTACATCGGATCATAACCTACACTTGTGTTGATGATGTACTCTCCGTTTTCCTTTTCATGATCGCTCTCCGAGCTTCATAGAGTACGATTGACAACTTGATTATTTCATCCGATATACTCAAGTAAATTATTTTGCATAAATATAATTGTTCATATCCGAAAGTCCAAACTCAAGCTTTCCAACAACATATGTTGAACTAGCTCATCCAACTATCTTTTTGTTCACCATATGGACAACTTTTAATTTTTTTTGACACCTTCGTCACCGTAGTTGTTTCAAGTATAATATTAATAAAAACGAATCAAAGTATCATCATTGTTACTCTTCGATAGGTCATTGTAGGAATATAAATTTTCCTAACTTGAGAATGAATACTGGAGAACTTATTGCACTAGAAACTCAATTTGACCTAACGGTTGAATTGCTTCCTTGATAGAAGTTGGGTATGTGGAATCGCCCGTAAAAATGGTCGTGTTTAGCCATAATTGAGCACCGCTAGTAATAGTCTCATATTCATTCTCTCACTTGAGAAATTTATACTCCTATGTTTTCCTAAAGTAAGTTTACAATGAAAATACTTTGCATTGTCTTAGGATTACTAATCAAACAAGTTGTAAAATTAATTTTCTTTTAGCTAATCACAACCACTTGCCTCATCAAGCGATTATCTCTTTTGATCGAGAAGAGCTACATGACTTCATGGACGAAGCTCATTGTATGCTAACCACCATCCGTAATGACTATATTGTCCTAAACTAGCACCTCACAACTCTTTTGTCTTGAACACCATCATGTGCTCTTTTCTTTCTAGACACATTCCTTTCATGTCATTGTTAGTTTAAATGATTTACTAATCTAGACCGTAAATCTGTTTTTGGACTTCTTGAATAGTGCTTTAAAGTTTGCACAACCTTTATGTTATTTGTGAGCTCGATCTCATTTGATTGCCTATATGTGATCTCTACATGCTCTCTACATGCTCTCCTTGCTTTGCTTAACGTGTATACATGTATGCTTGTCAGAGAAACAATTTGTTTCATAATTCAAACATAGAGCAAAATTCGCAACTATTCTCATTAAGAAAATATGTCTCGGATGCGGATCCCTTAGATGTAACTAGACGGATCCTCAAGTGAAGGATCCGTGGGATCCGGTGACGTAAGTTCCTTTGTAGCCTCCTTGCATCAATCCAACATTCTAGACCTTATTGGACTAGTTAAACTTGCTACATTAGGATCACTTAAACTTTTCTTAGGCTCAGTTGATCTCACATTCACTCATGGATGACTTAGGATCACATCCGAAGTATTTTTTGATTTATCATTAGTACAAAACTCACCATCTTTCCGCTCCAATGTTTACACATTGTTCTTCTCATCTCAAAACACTTAGTTTGATATTTCTCTCAATTTTAGCAAATTGATTTTAGTCATCCTTACCTCAAAATAGGCCAAAAACTAGTTTTTAATTTATTATGATTCTTAAGGAATTTTCCAAATCTCTCTTAAGTTATCATCTGATCTCTAGGATCATTTAACACCACTTGACACTCTCAAAATTCTTAGTGTCATCTTTGATCATCCACTGGTGCTCATAAAGCCCCATTTTCCATAAAAGGCAATCATTAGCCACCATCAATCACTCCCTCTTGATCATTTAAGTCCATCTTCATATAAGACACTTAATAGACTGAGTAACTTAGGATATGTAGGTGCTAGACCTTTCTAGAACCCAATCACCTCATTTTCACCTCATCTGTTAGCCGGATCCCTAGACTTAAGCTAGCCGGATCCCTCTAGTGAGGGAACCGGAGGAACCGTGGAACAGTAGGAACTTTATCTCTTTAGATAATCATTTCAAATTTCCTTTTCCCACACAAGCTCTTGCTCAACACTTAGGATTATCTGTTTCCTATATGTTTATAAATGAGTTGCATTTATATGAGTCTTTATGTGTTCTTCCTTTTTGTTTCATGACTTTATGTGAACAATTTATCCATTGGTATAAATGTTTTCCTTTTGTACTAACTCTTTTGGATTCTTGTAGGATGACAATGGTCGATTTCATCATCAAGTCAAGTTGTGCTCATTCGCACATTTTTTTGTTATTTCTAATCTTGCATCATCCTAACCATCTTACTCCGCTTTTATCACTACTCACAAAGTCATCATGTCTACCACCTCTATTGAGTCATCAACCAAGTTAAAGAGTCACCTTGATACCTTTCACCACCTCTACCACAATTTCCATACCTCTAAGTCATAATGATGATTTCTATCATTATCAACGTGTCCAAAGGTCTAGTTCATGATCTACGTGATGAAGTATGTCTCATGTTCTACCACACCCACTACAATTCATGGTCGCTCAACCATCCTCTACAAACATCTATGTTGTCAAAAGCCAAGTGAATTTCATAATGAAATGCGTCTCATCCCTAAGCATATTTTTCTTACCTTGAACAAACCTTACAACCTCTAAACCAACCATGATGATGCAAGTAGTAGGATTATTCTCTTTTGACACTAATCCTTTCTTTGTAGGTTCATATATACACTTTGATGTGTATGGGATTCTCGCTCATTTATGGACAAACTTTTACATTATTTTTTTGTGTAGGTTCTTCTTGACGCCTCAAGCTAGGGGAGCTTTCGAGCATTTATAAAGTGCATCATATGACATACTCGTCAAGGATGAATATAATTTTGCACTAACTTCTTGTTTTGTAGATTTTCAAAACACACTTGGAGTACTTGACGCTCTCAATAAAGGGGAGTTTTTCGTCAAAGCTAAAACATTGCAAATTTTGCAATAATTTCGTTTTAGCCTTCCTAAAATACTTGACGCCTTTAACAAGGGGAGCAACCGTCAAGGGGGAGCATGCACACATTCATTCTTCAAAATTCCTTTATGTTTCAACAAAAGGGAGATTTCTTTCTCATCATATATTTTTTTTCTTTTCTTTTTAACACTAACCTTGATGTAGGTTAAGCCTCAAAAATTTGATCCATTGAGCCGTTGGCAATAATGGTTATAATTCAAAGGATCTTTCTATTTTTTTGTGTGATTCTCTAGGTTCCTCTTAAAGGCGAGATCACCACCTTTTGAAGACGTGCAAGCTCAAGGTCATGAGTTGCTAAGCTTCGTCATTCGTGTTTAGTGTTGGAGGTATTGGCGTGGTGTGTCAATTGGAGCAATAAGGTGTTTTTATTTTAACTTCACTAGGATGATGCAAACTCGCCATTCTTGGGAGAAAGGACACACCCTTTTTGTTTCGACAAAAGGGGGAGAAGAGTGTAAACGAAGAAGGTAATGTATAGAAAGTACGGACACACGTAACTTTGACATTTTACCTATCTATTACGTTTACATATATTTTGTCATCATCAAAAAGGGGGAGATTGTTAGTGCAAATATTACGATATTTAATCTATACATTCTCATTTGTTTTGTTGATGACAAACATGTAACTTGTAATACATAACGTAAAATGTATAAGTTACTTGTAGTTAGATCTTGTCTCAACATACTCTCAACACCTCTCGACGACTCAAGTCCTTGTATGCTACAACACACATTAAACATGTTTAGTTCGTAGTTATGTTTGTTATGTTGCTTTATGATCAAACCCCTAACAAACCATTAAACATGTTTAGTTAAACACTTTGTAAAATACATAAACATAAGTAAATGTGTTGGGTAAAACCCATGACCCATGACCCAAGACCTTACCCAATGTCTAGATACATTGTACCTTGGTGGGTACTCAAAACCATGACCCATAGCCCATGGTTTCAACCCATAAACTATGGGTAAAGAGGAGCGTGCGGATCCCTCAAATGACCCACGGATCCCTTGAATTACAAGGCGGGATCCTCCGAAGGGATCCTTGGGGCGTAAACATGGTTTTGGTCTTTTGCCTATAAATAGCAAACCACTTCTTACCATTTCTTCACACCTTCACACATAGTTTCTCCATCAAATCTAGGATATTTAGATCATTAGGAAACATGTAAACCACCCTCATCTCATATGATCATAATGCTTCTAACTCTCATTTGTTGTAAGCATACTCAAGTGATCCTCCAAAGCAAGCTTAGAGATCTTGCTTCCTTACCTCACCAAGTGATCACCATCACAAGATACAAGCACATGAAGATCTTATACAACAAGCTTGGGAAACTTGTCATCTTCATTCATAGAAGACTAACTACATCATGCTTTGGGTTCTTGATGTTTAGTCTAGGAGTTCATATCCATTAGACACATTGTCTTGGATATTGTCTAGTATCATAATCTTGTATCTATGACTAGACTAGATGGTTTATGTGTTTGTGCCATAAAACACAAGGTTTGTTATGTTGGGCCACAAAACATAACGGGTGTCATAAGTGTCAAAGGCATTAGTGAAGAGTGTCAAGATCCGTGTTGAAGGCATTAGTGAAAGGTGTCAAGGATCGTGTAAATGGCATTAGTGAAGAATGCCTAGGTCGTATAATCGATGAGGTGCATCGTTATACATATAGTATTTGTTTAGATCCAAGGATGGTGATATCCTTGATGGTGTTGTAACAAGGAGTGGATCTCCTTGAGATTAGGTGTTGTGTTGTGATGGGTAGTAGTTCCTCCATAGTAATGGAACTAGGTGCTTAGCCTAGTACCTAATAAAGGGTAGGCGACATTGTGATAGGATTAGTTCTCCTAAGGTGTGAAAGAACTCGGTGGTTAGCCTAGCACCGTATAAAGGGTAGGCGACGTTGTGTTAGGTGTGGTTCGCCTTGGTGTGAAAGAACTCGGTATTTAGCTTTGTACCGGAAAAAGGTTAAGCGGCGTTGTGAAGGCTTCTCCGCCATAAGGAGATTGGTGTAGTGCTTACGAACTCTCGAGTAGGTGACTCGGGAGTGGAGTAGGGCAAGGAAGGTGTCCTTGTAGCCGAACCACTATAAATCCTCGTGTTGGTTTGTCTATCCTTTTACTTATCGCTTTACTTTTATTCTTGCATTACTTTGTTTATTCTCTATGTGGTTGATGTCTATGTTTGTGATGCATACTTGGTCTTTCATATAGTCACAAACTATATTCAACACTTTACGTATTATGACACGCTTGATCAAGAAAAAGCAACCGGACTAATAAAGGTGAAACTTGATTTATAATGAACCATTAATCTTGCGGAATCTTATGTGATGTCAAGGGGTTGGCCTTACATGCCGTAATCCGTTAAATGCATCCTCGCGTCGAGATTAGCAAATGCAATGGTTTATACTATATTTGATACAAAAGTTTTAAGTTTGAAACGGAAACGTATTCACCCCCCTCTACGTTTTCACAATTTTTTTAAAATTGATCAATAAACTTGTGGAAAACTAGAAGGGGGTTGAATAGTTTTATCGATTGAAACTTCGTTTTAAACTATTTATATCGACTTATGTCAATCTATTTAATATGTGTGTTGGATAATGATAGATAAGCATATGAGTAAGTAATGCAAAGATAAAGAGTAAAGAAACACAAAACCACGACATGAGTATTTATAGTGGTTCGGCTACAAGGACACCTTCCTTGCCCTACTCCACTCTCCGACTACCCCACTCGAGAGTTCGTAAGCTCTACATAAAACAAGATCCTTAATGTGGCGGAGAAGCCTTCACAACGTCGCCTACTCTTTATCCGGTACAAGGCTAGACACCGACTTCTTCCACGAGGTAGAACCAAACCTATCAACACGTCGCCTACACATTATCCGGTACAAGGCTAGATACCGAATTCCATTACAAAGGAGGAACTACTACCCAACACTACACCACAATACATCTACCCCAAAGGAGACACACTCCTTGTTACAACACTAGAAGGATATCAATATCCTTTAACCCAAACTATCTATCATGTACATCGATGCACCATATCGAATGTACACCCTTGGAACCTTTCACTAATGCCTTCGACTCGACCCTTCGGCAACTTTCACTAATGCCTTCAACACAACACTTCTATGGAGGGAGGAAAGAACTATCAACAAGATACACTTCAGTGGTCTTGATGATGACGAAGCTTAGCAACTCATTACCTTGAGTTTGCACGTCTTCAAGAGGTGGTGATCTTACCTTTAAGAGGAACCTATAGAATCATACAAACATAAAAATACATAGAATGATCCTTTGGATCAGAGGTTAGAGATGTTACAATACTGAGATAGAGTATATGTAAAAGTGGTAGTGAGCAAGAGAGAAATGGCTCACTATTTATAGACAAATTTGTCTATTGTCCCACGGTTCCCATGGATCCCTCCCCAGAGGGATCCGGATAGTGCAATCCTTGGGATCCGGCTACTGGGTCAGCTTAGTCCGGATTTTGGGTTGCAAACGGGTTATGGGTTATGAACCATGGTTTATGGGTAATGGATTACGGATACCCAACAAGATGCAATGTACCTAGACATTGGGTTATGGATCATGGGTCATGGACTTTGGGTCATGGATCATGGATAATACCCAACATGACTTCATGCATGATGTCATGCAATGGGTCATGGGTTATGGATCATGCTCCATGGGTATGAGTAGAGGTGGCAAAACGGGCGGACCAGGCGGGCACGGGCTACGGGCCAAACAGGCTCAAGTTATACGAATCGCTTTTAAAAAGACCCAAAACGACGAAATAAATTCCACGAACGTAACACCTTATTTATATTTTAAAAATTAAATATAAGTTTTTCTTTAAAAACAATCTAATGTTCGAGAAAAACATGTGCCCATTATGCTCATTTAACTTCTAAATGGGCAATATATGCCCATTTCAAAAAAATGGGGCCTAAATGTGCCCAAATCTTTTAAAAGTTTGCCCATTTAGCCAACTTTTTTGATTTTGGCTCAAATTGCCACCTCTAGGTATGATTTATGGACTTTGGTTTTACCAAACAACATTCATTGTACCTAGTCAATAAATCATGGGTCATGGACTTTGGTTTTTACCCATTACATTATATACAAAGTATATATGTACATTTCTATATTATGTAAACACTAGTTGTTATACATATGCATTTCTATAAGATGTAAACAATATTACTTGTTTAGTGTTTATATAAAATGTCTTTGGTTTTATATAACTTATTTACTAAACATGTTTTGAGATGGTTTTAATATGTTTAGTATAAGTGTGTTAGTAAACTATTGGCTCAAACCTTTTACGTATTTTATTTGTTTCGTTAAAATGATTTTACGTTTGTTATCGACAAAACATCTGAAGATCGTAAAATATAAATAAACGTTTTTATGGTTTATTAGTATTAACAAAACTTATATATATAAGACACCATATTACAACTTTTTTGTGTTATTGTGTTAGTTCAAAACTGATGAAAATGAATAACCACAATATTGCAATTATGACTGTTTGGCGTTATAACTCTCATTGCTATGCACAAACACTCGTCTAATCCGTAATAATAACCTTATGAAGTTTTTGTTAATTATAAAATTCAATATCAAATATTGCATAGATAAACAATTTTGTTTATATGCTTTTCATTCCTCTTAATTGGAAGTATTTGCATTAAAAACTAAAAAGAAGGTGTTTGAAAATAAAGTTTTCAACCTTGCTACAATTCGTGATGAGCTCCAAGTTCTTACGTTTTCTTGGATATCTAACAGAGAAAGAGGTGCAATTTCGTCATTGCCCGAGTGGTGTTTGGATCCTATCAAAACGTGCAAGTGAATTTCAGTCGTTGCGGGTTGGGTTGTTCAGAGCATTTTGCTTAATTGAAGTGATAAGAGGATAAAATTCTCACGGGTGGTGTCAATTGTGTTAATATAAATAAGCCGTAAAAACGTTTATTTATATTTTATGATCTTCTAATGTTTTGTCGATAACAAACGTAAAATCATTTTAACGAAACAAATAAAATACGTAAATGGTTTGAGCCAATAGTTTACTAACACACGTTTTCATATAAAACACTAAACAAGTAATAGTGTTTTCATGTTATAGTAATGCATATGTACAACAACTAGTGTTTACATAATGGGTAGATATATACATACTTAGTATGTATTATAATGGGTAATAAAATGGGTAGAAGTCTAAGTATTTGACCCATTGACTAAATACATTGAATGTAGTTGGGTAAAACCCAAAGTCCATGACCCATACCGATGGAGCATGATCCATAACCCATGACCCATTGAATGATGCATAAGTCATAATGGGTATTATCCATGACCCATGGAGCTAACCCATGACCCATTGACTAGATGCATTGCATCTTCTAGATACATTGTATCTATTTGGATACCCATGATCCAAAGTCCATAACTCATGACCCATGATCCATGACCCATAACCCATTTAGGGGGAGTGTCCTACGGATCCCTAGAATTACACTGGACGGATCCCTCAAGCAAGGGATCCGTGAGATCCGTGGAACAGTAGTGTTTTTTCCTCTATAAATAGTGAGCCATTTCTTCATTGTAACTCACCCCTTTCACACACATTCTCTCTTAGTGTTGTAAACTCTCTAACCTCAGATCCAAAGGATCTTTCTTTGTAGTTTTGTGTTTGTGTGATTCTCTAGGTTCCTCTTAAAGGCGAGATCACCACCTCTTGAAGTCGAGCAACCTCAAGTCCATGGGTTTCCAAGCTTCGTCATCATCAAGACTACTTAAGTTACCTTGTTGATAGTTCTTTCTTCTCTCATTAGAAGTGTTGTATCGAAGACATAGGTGAAAGGTGTCTAAAGGATCAAGTCGAAGGCATTAGTGAAAGGTGCCAAGGATCCGTGTCAAAGGCATTAGTTGTAACACCCCAATATAGTTAAAAACAAAGATAAAAGTGGGGCTATGAAACTCACCTCAAGCAAGCAACGCACAAATAAACACTAGCAGAAGATAACAGCTAATCACGGCACAACAACTATCGACTCGGCACAACCTATTAATGTAAACCAATTTTAATATATAATTCCCAAAATCAACGTTATCTACCCCAATGTATTCCTTTTCGTTATTTCCAAAAATGTCTTGTTTCACCGTTTAGTCCTAACGTTTGGTATCCTCATGTGGGTGTATCGACTCATTATGATGCCATGAATGCACTCAAACAACCAATATGTGACTCAATGCAACACGATGAGACATCTAAGCGATAAGCTCCATAGTCAAATAAGTTTCGGAATAAATAGTAGACCTTATCGAATTCTTCAACTCGATAAACTCAATTATTTAATCGTGTCGCTATTATTCCATAAACCGGTCGCATCCTAATGAGTCATAAGGATAATTCACCCATTAATAAGGTTACCCAACGTACCTAGCGGGCTCTTATTAGATTCGTCAACCTAATAAGTCCGCTACCCACGTGGATCGACGCTATTAATGTTAGGTCATTGCTCAAAGTTGACAATTTATATATATCAAGTCCAATTAAAAGTCATAATAGCGCAATTCAATCTCAAATCAACCCAAATCAATCTCGCCAACCAATCAACCAACCAAATATACCCGAAACTAATGTTATGACCCTAATGGTCATGACACGGTCACGGTTAAGACCACGTGAACCAAACAAGCTCTAGAAGCTTTTCGGCTCCACGCTTCTCATCCAAACACCAACAACATCAACCCACAAGCTACCACAACGACTCGAACCGGACCCTTGGTCCATGTGGGTCACGTACGCCACCCAACCACAACCCATCGTGGGTTTGGTGGCTCGTACGCCCCATTACCACAACCAAACACCACCCAAATCACTTCCACAATATCCAAACACAATCAATCAACCTCCAATCATTAACCAAACATCAAACCCATCATTTATTCCTAATCAAAAACATAAAACTAGACCTAAAATGCAAAAACCCAACAATATGATACACCACATGATACCAAATCACTAGCTACATGTTTATTTAAGTGTTAACTAGGTTTAATCCCATGTTTGAACCAAAACCCCTAAAATTTATACCATGTACGATCCAACCATGACCCATACGTGGCTTCTCAAGGCCAAAACTAGCTTGACCCATGTTTCATTTACCTTTTTACAACCCGATCTATAATTTTTAATGAAAACCCTAGAATCACGAATCTTAATTTCAAAATTTGGAGGTGTTAATGTAGGCTTTTGTGAGAGTTTTATATATGGATGGAAAGAGGAAAGAGAGATCTACAAGATGGTGGTGGAGGTGAGATGTCACTCGCCGGAATACGGCCGGAATTTGGCCGAAGGTGGCGGCGGCCAATGGTGGTTTAGGGTTAGGGTTTATTAATTTGGAGGAGAGAGAGAGTTAGGGAGAGAAAGTGATGATATGTGTGTTTTTAGTGAGAGAAATAAAAGAGTGAAATGTGAGTTAGGGAGGGTATATATAGGTGGGAAGGAGGGACCTCAAAATAATTAAAATGGGAGGAGGGGCGCCGACTAGGGAGAAAGAGGAGGGGCCGGGGTCGTCATTTTTCGTAAACTATCCCGTTTACCCATTCCCGAGCTCATATATTGTCCTAAGAGTGTCCCACAACGTTCATTCGACTTTCTATTATCGTTATTTATGTTTTTCCACTAGTTTTGACTATTTATTTGCCAATTTTCGAGTTACGCTCTAAAAGTTACGTTATTTCTCGTTTTAGGCTTTTATAGTGCCGAATCGAATAGTGCCTATCAAAAAGAGTTAAAACTCACACGATAACTCATCCAATAATAAAATAAATCATAAAAACCAATAAACAATATCAAATCAAGTCATGGTCGATGAAAATAGTGGTAAAGGCAAAAGTTCGGTTTTGTTTAACGTAATGCGGTTACCTAAAATAGACTCCCTAAATTGCCAGTTGTCACAGCCTCCCAGCCTCAGAAGAAACCCGTCCCGGGTTTCACTCCGAGTTGCTTGATGTTACGAAGAGTTTAGGCTATTTCCTATGAAAAACGTCCTCACGTTCCCAAGTGAACTCCGTTCCATGTCGGGAGTTCCAACAAACTTTGACAATCGGAATACGGCTATGCTTCAGCCGTTTAATCTCACGATCCATGGTCTCAATCGGTTCCTCAAAGAAATTCAATTTCTCATCAATTCGGATATCTCTTAAAGGCACAACTAGGTTTTCCTCCGAAAGACATTTCTTAAAGTTACTAACATGAAAGACATTGTGTACACTGCTCAATTCCAATGGTAGCTTAAGGCGGTAAGTTACTGGTCCGATTCTTTCCAGGATTGGAAAGGGACCAATATATCGGGGATTGAGTTTTCCACACTTTCCAAAACGAATCACTCCTTTCCAAGTAGAAACCTTTAACATAACATGATCTCCAATCCGAAATTTTAAAGGTTTACGTCTCCTATCGGCATAACTCTTTTGTCTATCTCGAGCGGTTTGCCAATGGTTACGAATCTGAACTATCTTCTCAGTGGTTTCTAGGACAAGTTCGGGACCGGTAAGTTGACTATCGCCAACTTCAAATTTCAACAACAGAGAACGGCATTTTCGGCCATACACTACTTCAAATGGAGCGGCCTTAATGCTAGAATGATAACTATTGTTGTAGGAGAATTGCCGAGAGGAGATGTCTCTCCACCCTTTGCCGAAATCAATGACACAGACTCTAAGCATATCCTCTAAGGTCTGAATGGTTCTCTCGCTCTGACCGTCGGTTAGAGGATGATAAGCAGTGCTCATATCCAGGTTTGTTCCTAAGGCTGACTGTAAGGATCTCCAAAAGTGGGATGTAAAACGGCTATCTCGATCGGAAATGACAGATATCGGTACTCCATGACGCGATACTATCTCCTTAATGTACAGCCGAGCGAGCTTATCGAGACTATCGACCTCGCTAATGGCTAAGAAGTGAGCAGACTTAGTCAAATGATCAACGATTACCCATATAGCGTCATTGCCGCTAGTTGTTCTTGGTAATTTGGTGATAAATTCCATGGTGATTCGCTCCCATTTCCATTCTGGGAGTTCGGGTTGAACTAAGAGTCCTGAGGGTTTCTGGTGTTCGGTCTTTACCTTAGAACAAGTCAGTCAAGCACCAACTGACATACTGAGCTATGTCGGCTTTCATGTTAGGCCACCAGTAGAGTTTCTTAAGGTCTTGATACATCTTATTGGCTCCGGGATGAATAGAGTATTTTGATTTATGCGACTCGTGCATAATCAACTCATGGATTCCACCATGAAATGGTATCCAGCTTCTGTCTTTGAAGCATAAGGTTCTGTTGGAACGCTTCAAGAAGTCGTTTTCACTTTCTACCATTACATGAAGATTCTCGTAAGGACGGTTCTCTTCCGTCAATGCCGCAGCTTGGGCGGCTAGGATTTGAGATGGTAGAGGTGAAATAATGGTCATTCCTAGGGATCGAACGAGTAATGGTGGAATGTTCTCCTTACGACTAAGTGCATCAGCCACAACATTAGCCTTACCAGGATGATAACGAATCTCACAGTCATAATCATTGAGCATCTCTAACCAACGACACTGTCTCATATTCAGCTCCTTCTGATCTAAGATATGCTTCAAGCTCTTATGGTCGGTAAACACTACACACTTGGTTCCATACATATAATGTCTCCAGATTCTAAGAGCAAACACTACAGCACCTAACTCAAGATCATGGGTGGTGTAGTTTTTCTCATGCTTCTTAAGTTGTCGGGATGCATAAGCAATCACATTCTCCCGTTGCATCAAAACAACACCTAAGCCTTTATACGAAGCGTCGCAGTACACGACTAAGTCTTCGCTTCCTTCAAGCAAAGCTAGGATGGGCGTACTACACAACTTCTCCTTCATAATTTGGAATGCTTATTCTTCCTTTTCTCCCCATTCATACTTAACGTCCTTCTGGGTCAGTTTGGTCAGCGACTTAGCTATTTTGGAGAATCCTCAATGAACCTCCTAATAGCCTCGCTAAACCTAGAAATCCGGCGGACTTGATGGGTTCTTAGGGGCTGCCCATTCCTTAATGGCCTCAATCTTAGTTGGGTCAACATGAACTCCTCGACTATCTATCACGTGACCTAAGAATTGTACGGACGGAATCCAAAATTCACACTTAGAGAATTTGGCATACAACTTCTCTCCTCTCAACAACTCTAAAATGAGCCTCAAATGCTCTTCGTGCTCCTCTCTACTCCTGGAGTATATCAAGATGTCGTTTATGAATACTATCACAAACTTATCCAGATATAGCTTACATACTCGGTTCATGAGATCCATGAAAACCGTTGGCGCGTTGGTCAAACCAAACGACATCACTTGGAATTCATAGTGCCCATAACGAGTCCTAAACGCCGTCTTAGGGATATCCTCCTCTCGAACTCTAAGCTGGTGATAACCAAATCATAAATTGATCTTGGAAAAGACACTAGCTCCTTGAAGTTGGTCGAATAGGTCATCTATTCTAGGTAACGGATATCGATTCTTCACCGTCAACTTATTCAATTCCCTATAATCGATACACATCCGAAACGATCCATCCTTCTTCTTCACAAACAACACCGGTGCTCCCCACGGTGATGAACTTGGTCGAATGAATCCCTTCTCTGACAATTTTGCCAACTGTTTAGACAATTCCTCCAATTCTCTTGGAGCAAGTCGATAGGGTGCCCTGCCACGGTGCAAAGACCGGTATAAACTCTATTTGGAATTCCACTTGTCGGACGGTGGAATCACAGCGAATCATCGGAAACACATCCGAAACTCTCTAATGACGGGTACATCATTAAGGTGTCTTTCACTCTTCTCCTCGTCTTTATTTTCATAAATTCGAGCCAAGAAAATACAACCTCCTCTATCGATGTACTTCTGGGCCTTAATACAAGATATGATGCTCAACCGGGAAGGACTTCCACAGTCGCTCCGATCTCCTTGTATGCCCAGAACTTTTCCGCCATACGGTATACGCACGATCTTCTCATCGCAGATGATGTGTGCATCGTTCTTCTACAACCAATCCATTCCTATGATGATGTCAAAACTTCCCAATGTAACTGGCAATAGGTCTATGCTAAACGGGTGGTCTAGGAAACTTAAGGTACAACCTCGGACTATGGTGTCTATCTTCTCCCTATTCCCATTAGCTAATTCCACATCGTAACTAAACCCTAGAGGTGTTTGGGAAATTCCTAGTAATGGCATAAAGTTGGTGGATACGAAACTCATATCGGCACCTGTATCAAACAGTATGGAAGCATAGCGATTATTGAGAAGGAACGTACCCGTAACTACGTTTGGGTCCTCACTAGCTTCCTTCCCAATAGCATACACACGTGTTGTTCCCATGTCTCTCTGCTGATTCCTAGCACTCAGATTTCCTTGGTTTTCCAAAACCTCACGCTTCACAGAGTTTAAGCCATTACTTCCCACACCTCGGTTAACAAATCCTCCTTCATTACCGGATTTCCTCTCATCCATGGTTCTCGACACTCATTCTTGTAGTGCCCTTTCTTTCCACATCCAAAACAGGTGACAGTGGCCTTCTAGTCTGCTCCTTGCGCAGTTTGAGCCGCAGCAAGTGGATGAGACCTACAATCCTTGGCTATGTGTCCTACCTTAGAGCACTTCCTACACACAATTGTGCACGTCCCATGGTGGTGTAGATTGCAATGACCACACAAGGGCTTGCTAGCTTCATAACCCTTTTTCTCTCCATTTCCTATGGCGAACACCCTGGCTGTCTCTTGCCGTTTGTTGCCATTCCCTTTAACAACTTCATTCCTCTTCCTCTTATCACTCCTATCACTCTTACTCTTGTCTCCTACTTCCATTACATAAGAATCCATCAAACGCTGAGCCACGGTAATTGCCTCATGCAAATTAACTGGCTTCACAGCGATGACATAATTTCGAGTAGCTAAAGGCAGTCCATCAGTATACCTCTCAATCTTAAGGGCTTCAGTGCGAACCATATCAAGGCAAAGCAACGACAACTATTGGAAATGATAGTTGTAAGTCGTCATGTCGGTACCCTTGACCTTATGGTTCCAGAACTCAATCTCTAATTTTGTTACCTTCATTCCTAGGACAATAAGTCTTGATCAGGAGAGCCTTAAACTGGGTCCAAGTCATGCTATAGGCTACATCACTTCCTACGGATCTGTGATAGTTGTTCCACCAGGTCAACGCTTCGTCTTTCAAGGTAAATGTTGCATACTTAACCTTACAATCCTCTTCACAATTGCTAACGGTAAACACAGACTCAGTTTTCTCCATCTACCTAGTTAGGTAAACCACTCACTCGGTTCCTCCGAACTCGATGGGACCACAGAATCGGAACTCTTTGTAGGTACAACCTCGAGTTCAATTCAGCAGTGGGGTTTCACCAGAGGTGTTAGAGAGATTAGTCTCATCTAGCAGTTCAGCGACACGCTACGTCACTAGCTGGTCAATGTGGGTTGGGTTCAAAGGTGGAGGGTTTTGTGGAGCAGGACCATTCTCGCACGGTCTTTCACATTCGGGTTTTCTACACCGGGTTATCGGTGTTCGAGGTTCTCAGCAGGTGGAGTGGTGGGGTCGGACGGCCACCTCGACGACGAGGGCAACCATAATGCCAGGGCTGCTCGGTTAGTCCTAGGCGGGTTTCGTCTTGGTGCCATCATTACAAGGCCGTAATAGCAGTTTCATAAGTTCACGATCCACGCTACGAAGATTGAGTTGGGTTCCAAGGATCACCAATAACGCTCGAATACATAATCAAGGTCAACAAGGATAACGTTATACCATAACAAAGTAACCAGAGACCGAATCATAACTAAAGTATGCACGTTCTAATAACCATAACTCATAGGTTTCGAAGTGAAATACCTGAAAGGATAGATCTAACAACGATACAGCTAGAATACTAGGATAGGTCTACATCTCGAACCAAGTACTACTTAGTTTCAAGATGGTACAAAGCCATGAATCTAACACTATCTAGCCACGATCACGAATACTACTAACATATCTCCTAACATCGTCAACCTCTCTCCACAAAGATAACGTCGCGATCACTCTTAAGATCCACGACCTCTCTCTCTAACTCACCTATCCTGCGCCATATAGCTCTGTCTACATCTCGGGCTGTCGCGAACCCTCTCAGCAGGTCCCCAACCTGCTCCTGGAGCTTCGACATACCCTCTCGCAGAATCGTAGTCCTCCTGACTACCGTACCCATATCAGCTCTCAGATCCTCTATACTAGCCCTAGATACTCCAACCTACTAAGCCTAGTACCCTGTGATGTAATCCTCTCCCACATCAGACCCATCTCCCCATACTCCTCGGGCTCTGAAGCAATCTCCGATGGTATCTCAGATCCTAATGGGCTACCTATCTCAGGTGAGTAAGGTGGCGAGTCAATGTCTAAAGGTCGCCCAGAGAATCGTGCTCTGAGCAAAGGTAAAGGAGAGCACGGTCTGGAGAATGTGCAGACTCTGCAATGGAGGAGTACCCACATCCGGGATATCCTCATCATCCTCCTCACGAGGATCCTCATCCTCATCTACATCGCTCCTCAATCTCATGCTCCTCCGGCCCTCATCTTCGGAGGAGAGTCCATGAGTCGAGTCTCCGTGTGGGTAAATCACGAGGTGGTGCAGTGGGGATCTAGGTCTTCTAAGCCATGGTGATCTTTGGTGGTGATGACAAGAGAGTGAGTGCTAGGTAAATAGGTGATGATGGTGGTCGCACGGACATGCGAGCGGTACTATGAGCAAGTCTAGGAGTCGGGCTCGTGCTAAGACCCGATGTAAAGTGAGCTGCCTAGATGAGCTAGGGCGATCTGATGATGATGATGAACTAGAGTGACGGGTAATCACATAGGGATCACCCTGCGCAACAGTCATGAGATTCAATGATGGGGAACTAGCAGCAGCAGGGACATCCTCAGACACATCAAAAGCTAGTGAAGGCATAGTCTGTGACAATGGCATAGGGTAGGTATAAGTGTTCAAAAACAACTGGTTCTAATAAGAGCATCAACTCAACCAAAACATATATCACATAGTGAAAGCTTTAAAATAGAGGTACCGCATTACTCAAAATATGCCTTTAAATAAAACACATAAGTTATGTTCTATCACATAATCCACGCATCATATAATCCCAAATCAAATCAATCATAAAATCAAGCTCAAAATCCCAAAATCATGACATATCGATAATCTAAATCAAATCCATAATATCTCGACAATCGAATCACATATCCCAAAACCCAATAATCATATCACAAAATATAACATCTCAATAAACAATTCACAATCATAATATCTCATAAATCAAATCGCAGTTCATACCATAATCAAATAAGAAGCTTGACATTGGTGAGGCGTCGGTCGAGGATCAATTTTCTTAAAATGTGGTTATAGTTTAGGGTTTATTAAATACCTAGTTCTCTATAACCTTGAGCTCGATACCAATCAGTAACACCCCAAATCTCGATGCAATGGAAGACTTAATCAAGTTTTGAGGCGTTACAATTGGATTGGTATCTCACACAAGTATAGCAAACAAGACAGGTCATTTAACATTCAAAACTAATCCCAAATTTAAATATTCAAAACATTAACCCCAAAGTGTAAATATTAGGCCCAAACATGATTTAATAAAATTAGGTCCCCATAAATTATCGTAGTCGATTATGATCCTTGACCATGCCTCCTTGCCAAGCTTCCACATCACACATACTCCAAACATCACTTAATTACGAGAAAGCATGCTAAAGGTCACTAACGTTGGTGAGTTCATAGGTTTAAATTTAAGTAAAAAGTAGTGGACCAGAGGAGTTAATTTGCTATGCGAGACCTAAGATAGATACACATCAAACACAAACAAATATCATATCCGATATCACAACGGCCCCTAGCGACACTAGCCCGACCTGGTAGTAGCAAAGTCTAGAACGATTACTAACCTGGATTAGGTCGAGGTAGAAGTCTACTCTTAGCTAGGCAACGTGTTATAGCAATTGGATTGCTACCCTAGGCTAAGGCATACGCTACCACATCTATCTAAACAGTCAAGCACATAAGCAAATCAAAATAGTTTTAAAGGTCCAAAAATAGTAGCATGATTCTCACCCCAATATAGTTAAAAACATAGATAAAAGTGGGGCTATGAAACTCACCTCAAGCAAGCAACTGATACGCTTACACAGCGCGTTCGGGGTCAAAGGAATTTCCTTTTAAATCGAGCAAGTTTTTCAACACCCTAGGCGGTGAACCTAATCGTTGTAGTGTAGTATTAGGGTAAGCCACGGAATTGATATCGTTCTATGGGGAATAGGAATGCTAGTGAGAAGTTACTACGCTAAGGTTGGGGTTGAGGAAGATTATTTTTTTTTATCTTTTTTATATTTTTTTAGGAAATGGAAAGGTACGAATCTCGGGGTTTGGATTTGGGGGTTGGTATTTCTACCGATTACTCTACTTATCTAATTATCTAAGCTAAGGTGAATATAGTCTATGTCTATTGTTGTGTGCTCGTATGATGATTAAAAATGTATTTGCTTAGGCTTTATTACTCCCTAGTTATCTCCTATTGATGGTTGAATTGTCACGTCCTTATTCTTAATCGCGTTGTGTCTCTAAGGTCGTAGGGTATGCGTTTATCCCTAACTCTTTGAAGCTACCAAAGGTTAATGACTACAAAATCTCTAGGATTTATAAACTTAACACTAAGGTATTCTTTGGATGTTTAGCCTACAATTACTCTAGGTGATTATAAACTAAGGTTCAACAAAGATTAATCAAGCTTTAATAACACAACGAATGACCTATCGCAATACTAGGTCAATCACAACTAAGATATGAGACAACCAATCAATATTTAATAACTAAGTTTCATATTACCTAAGCAAACACACAAGTAAATTAGCCGGACATGGGGAACATGCAAGCATACACACAATCAATTGAAGACATAATTGAATTAATGAAGTAAAATACTTATCTTGATGTAAGATAGGGTATGGAACCCTAAAATACTATACAAGACAGCCTTGGTTCGGTTTAGGTTTTTACTCCACAAAACTACACTCCCAAAACTAAAAAAATTCGGATTCTATATATAAGGTTACAAGCTGCGACGGCGTCACTCTTTAATTTGTGGCCGCTGGTCGGCGTTATTAGGGTTTCATCTTGGCCATGTTATCATTGTGGCGTCACCTTATATCCGTGATAATCGCCGCTTGAGTCTCGACGCCGTCGGATCAAATCTAGGCCGTCGAGTGCGACGCCTACACTATTAAAACACGATGCCGTCACTTGAAAATAAGCAATTTGGCTACTATATCGTCACAAAACTTGTTCCGACGGCGTCACAAGTATAACCTGATGCCGTCCTCTTTCAATTCAGCAGCTTGAGTGTCTCGATTCTTGACTTTGGCCATTCTCGTCGTATATTCGCGCCTTTTTGTCCGAATAAGTGTCATTCCAGCAATTTGCCTTCAAGAGACCTAAAAAGTGAAAAGGAACGAAATTAAGTAATAACGGATACAAAAGTGATCAAATAAGGGCTTAAATAACCCCTCAAAAAGGTACATTTTAAAACCTTATCAAATATCCCTACACTTGGTATTTGCTTGTCCTCAAGCAAATGTGCTTTTAGCCAATTAATTTATAAGTTAGGGGTCATGAAGCATTAGTTTAGAACGATCCATAACACATATAAGCCCCGCAAAAGTCATAACAAGCACGGAAATTACATACTAGCACCTTACATGGGGTGTTTGGATACTCATATCTCTCGGGTGTATATGAAATATAACAAGTTGGAAATGGAAGATAAACACTCATTAACCGGTCCTAGTACATAGATTACCATAGGCTTGAGACTAGATCAAACCTCCATCGCTTTGGCGTAAGCACCTAGGAAATACTATCCAAGAGGTCTTTTAAAGGGTTGTAATGTTAGGCTTACGGTAGGGAAACAAAGGGTTTGGTGGGATAGTCGATTTAGTGGTGGTAAGTCAAAAATATTTATGTTACAAGCATGCGAAGAATGGCGTTGCTAAGCCAAGACTCGACACTCTAAACTCTAGATAACTAAAATGAACAAAAATAAATTTAAAGATAGATGTAGGATGGTAGCCCGTGTTTTTTTTTTTTTTTTTTCATTCATACACTTTTACTCTACCATTCTCTACGATAACATCAAAATGATAGGGATTTATAGGCACATCCCTAAACTTGAGTTTTTATTACTCTAACACTAATTTGACCCGAATTGAAAAGATCAAAACACTTGGAGTACATTATTACGCAAATAAAGGGAATTTGAATTTAACGTTCCCTTCCTGTCACTTCATAAAATTTAACTTTTCTCATTAGTCTCAATCGTCCCAAAACTGTGTACAAAGGATATGACTCGACTTAGCAACTTATGCAAGCAACAAGATAATTGAACTAAGGGTTTAGTGTGATAACAATAATGCGCTAAAAGTGAGTGCATACAAGGTAGGCTAAGGCGATTTGGGTGTACATTTGGGGGTGGATTGTAAACAATGCTCTTCATTAATATTTCGGAAAACCGAAACATCACGAGAACCGCGAAAAGGATAGGCTCGAGGGTTAACTAGGGTATCGTGTACTAAAGATGAGTACAACGCAGGGTGTGGGGAATTACTCAACCGATGTGGAAGAAGTAATTATATTACGGGTATCAAACAAGGGTTATTCTAATGCCTCTAATCATTTAGTTATTCCTAACTACACAAGTGTAGTCTTACTAGCGATCTCGGAATGCATCACAAAACAAGTTCTAGAATATATTATACTACCGGTTCACACTCTAAGCATCAAAGATGAATGCTTTAATTCCTACAAATCTAAGGGCGATCCTCACAGTTTGGGTGGAATTTAAGTGGTAAAGGGTTTTTTATGCTAGTCATATAATTTCCTATCCATGAGACGCTTTATTAAGACTAATGGCCCACTCCTACATGTCATGAAAATTTTTAAATTTGGTGCCAAAATTACCCTAACCGATATTTCTCATGGTTTTTTACACAAATGAAATTAGACAAAGCAAATAGTCAAGGATAAGCATAGTTTCAAAGTTCCGTTTATTTTCCTCCCTACACTTAAACTAAACATTGTCCCCAATGTTCCCGAAAGTATGAAAGTTATGATAATGGAAGGTAATTAAAGACGAAAGAAATTAATACTCCCGATTAGCTCGGTAGGATCCGTGTAAAGTGGTGGTTACATCTTTCTTCAAGAAGAACGCGTTTGCGTTAAAAGCTCCTTCTCATCTTATGTATCTTCTTCTTGGTAAATTAAACCCGCACACTTGAAGAAAACCAACGAAACCTTCGTAAAATCGGCGGTAACAATATATATATGACTCTACTAAACTAGGATATAATGCTTGTGGAATGGATGTTTCTGATTTTCTAGAAAATTAAGACACGAAAATTTTCAAAATTTATAAGTAGCTCGGAAAACGAGAAAAAGTGATGAGTTGTTTCGCTCCTCTGGACCGCCAAAGTTATCCCGACAACGAAACTCGGTCTCGATTTTTCGGAACATTTTATCTTTAAAATCTAGAAAATTTCACAAAACATCCATCATGACTCGATACAAGCATTTGACTCGAACAAACACACATGTGTATCTTTTAATTAATTGTAATTCTCATGTTCACGTTTCTTTTGAAAACGTGTGTAATCCTCCCTACACTTATCCCTTATGTAAAATACCTTTATATGTAATTAAGACGAGGTTAAAGACAAAATAAAGCATTTTTACAAATTTAAACATGAGAATAAACAATCAATAAAAGATACACGACACACAAACAAGCAAACAAACCACACAAGTAATAAATTAACACACCACATGTAAATATACATACACATCAAATTATTCAAAGTTCACCACAAAGTCAAGATAGCCTAGATTATTACATGCCCAGATAGAATAGTTTCAACAACCAACCATACAAATCCATAAACAATCCATAAAAAATACATGAGTCACTGGGGAGGGGGTCCATAACGGTAGTCATACCAGGAGGTGGTGGCCCAGGTATCCATAAGGCGGGTAATCCTCCTCCCGCCCCGGAAATGGATCGATCTGCAGGTGTGGGTCGAGTTGATCACGCATGGACAGATGATGCATTTGTCTGACGGTATGATCATATGTCCAGCTAGCCCTCTGGTCCTGCTGAACCATCCACGTGTCCATACGGTCCATCCACGCTCCCTGGTGGGTCTGCCAATCTCCACTGGACATGTGTCGGTAGGATTCAGCGGAGCCTCCTGCTCCATCTCTCTGCTGGTATGCTGGCATATGCGGCTCGTCATCATCACCAACCTGAACATCGGGATGAGCACGGAACCATGCAAAGCCCCTACCATAATCCATGATGACATCCATAGCTTTTAGGGACTTAGCTTGGACGACCCTTGGTGCTGCCACCACATTAAGGTATGCGGGTGCCTCCCCTGCCAAAATGCCAAAGGACTGGGCCAACCGGGTGATAAACATGCCTCCATACACCTTATCCTCAAACCTCATCCCACTAGCAGTCCTCAAGTAATCCGCCAACCAGAATGGGATGTTACAGTGCACACCCTCGGCCAACATGCAGTAGAGATAGAATAGATCTGGTAAAGTGACACGATGACTCGTGCTCTAGCGCCCTGTGATAGAGAAAGTGAGGCAACGGTGCATGAGCCTAATCCGTGGATCCCGGATCTGAGAGGCGAGGGTACTCCCAGTAACGTACTCCCCGTTAGCTATTGTGTTCCAAAATTGAATACCCAACATGTCGTCCCTATGTGTAATCCCAGCTGCCAATCTAGCCCTAAAAACATCGCTCTCAGTATCCCCAGCAGCATACAATCCCAATCTCCATCCAAACTCAAGTATCGACATAGCCCTCCATTCTCCTCCTAACCTAAATCGGACCCCCTGAAACTCAATGTTATCCCGCGTGAATTGATATCCATCAGATAAGATGCATGAAATTCACGCACCAACTCACCATACACGGGCTCATGCATCCTAAACAGCCTTTCCCAATGGGGGTCAGTGAACTTGTCCCTCCTAAAACTGTTCAAGAACTCTCTAGCCAGATCATGCTCCTCAAGAACCCCCAGTCCCCAACAGCCCCTGAGTCAATAGTTTGATGAAGTAAATCATTATAACTGGTTTGGCACCCTTCCTCAACAAATACTCCCACCCAAAGAATTGTGTCGATTATCTTTTCACGGGTACTGAAGACATCCCTACTTCTCTTCGTTCTTCTGCTCATCTGAAACAGGAAATCAAATAGATGGGGAACAAAGGAGTAACATTCGTGATGCTAGGGACGACGTCAGAAGGTTCTGACGGAGTCGCAACATAAACCTGACGCCATCACCCCGACAAAATTTTGAATCCGACATTTGCGAGGGAAAAATCCTGGTTTTTAACCATAACCCTTGACCCAAACCCCCTTGTTGCAGCAAGAATGGTATATTTGCTAGGTGGTTTTAGTTCCTAAGCCGTCAAGGCTTCTCGCAAAGTTAACCCCATATGATAACACTACCATTCGCCTAATCTTAAGCCTAATTAACAAGATTCATGGGCGACATTTAGCATAAATTAAACCAATTGGGGGTTTTCGGATTAAAAAGGGGAAATCAAAATTGAGCATGAAATCGAGCAATTGACTAGACAAAGATCAATGTATACTACTTACCTTGTGGAGATTGACGTGGCAAAAGAGTGAATTTGATGTGGAGAAAACGTGGTGGTGTGGTGTGGGGTGGATAAAATGTGTAGGGTAAAGAATGAAAGGGATGGGTGATGTTTTTATCCGTCTGATCTGGCTTAGCGACGGCGTCACTCTTTATGTGTGACGGTGTCTTGACCAAATTTTTGCAAAAGAAAATGGTTTTGTTAATCCGCCCGGATCAAAAATCTGATTACCATTTTTGACAAAGATTTTGGTTTTTATTTTAAGATCTATTTTGTCAATCCACCCATAGTCTCCACGAAGGTAAGCAATGCATATGTCAAATTGTCTTTCTATTGTGATTCTAGAAATACCGAAGTATTAGGGATGAGGATTCTTTGACCCTGGTTTAAAACCAAAAGAACTTTTCCTAACATTCGGAAAGTCGGGAAGTGACACGTGCACCTTTCCAATAAATATGTTCCTAGAGAAAAAACGGGGAGTGTTGAGGCAGGAATTCAAACAAGAATGTGATTCCTTGAGGGGGTTTACCCTGCTTAATGGAATTGGAGAGGGTTTGGGAGTCATCCCAACGTGTTCCGGTATCGCATATACCTTCTCTATATTTTTAGGTATATTGTTCTTTGCGATTTCTTCACGAATTTTCAGCATGAAGTTGTCAGCTAGTCCCAAGAAAGTGTCGTAAGTTTTTCGCATTTGAGCTTCGAGGCGTTTTATTTACTTTTCTTGCTTGTGGACAAATGTCAACATTATGTCCTCGAATTCATCTTGCCGGGATTTTCTTGGGAGCAAAAATTCCTTGACCGCACTCACATGCTTATCATCATGGGTGGTTACTTCCATTAACGCATTCATTTGCGCCTCCATACTCATAATTGCTTGTGCTTGGGAAGTTGGCCCGTTTTCCTGGACTACTGGAATTTCCCAACCTTCTTCTTCATATTGAGCTAGGTCTTCGATGACCTCCCAACATGCTTCAGCATTGAGGTTACTTAGCCTTCCACCGGCGGAAAAATCAATGGTTCGTCGGAGGGAGGGACTGACGTGATCATAGAAGAGTTGTACTTGAAGCCAAAGATCAATGCCGTGATGAGGGACTCTATGGAGTAAGTCCTTGAATCGAGTACATTCTTCGTAGAGAGATTCACCTTGACATTGTTGGAACATCAAGATTTCATTCAAAAGCTTAGTAGTTCTCCCCGGTGGGAAAAATTGAGCAAGGAAACGAGAGGTGAGATCATCCCAACTTGAGATGGAGCCGGCGGAAAGTCGCTCAAGCCAATTACTAGCTTGGTCCCGTAGAGAGAATTGGAAGAGACGCAGACGCGTGGTCTCCCGAGTAGTAGCATCGAGGTCGATGGAATCGACAATTTTAAGGAAATGCTTAAGATGCTGATTAGGATCTTCGGAACGAAGTCCATGAAATGCACATCCGTTTTGCACCAACCGGATGGTGTCGGATCGCAGGGCCATAGTTTGGGCTTGGTCGGGAAGCTCAATGGTGTTCCTATAGCCTAGGTGGCTTGGTCTCGAGTATTCACCAAGAGTACGGCCTCTTGGCGGGTCATTTGGTAGTGGGTTGATGAGTGGTGATTGGTTATCACCTTCCATGATGAAAAGTGATGGGGTTACTAACAAAGGTCACAAAGAAGGGGGATAGACTACGAGGAAACTAAAAATGGGAAAAAAAAAAAAAAAAAAAAAAAAAAGCTTACTTGATAGGAATCTAGCAAGGAAACCTAAGCGGTGGACTCCTAACTAGCTATTATATTCCCGTGCGGCACCAAAACTTGATACGCTTACAGTAGCGTTCGGGGCCAAAGGAACTTCCTTTTAAATCGAGCAAGATTTTCAACACCCCAGGCGGTGAACCTAATCGTTGTAGTGTAGTATTAGGGTAAGCCACGGGAATTGATATCGTTCTCTAGGGGAATAGGAATGCTAGTGAGAAGTTACTACGCTAAGGTTGGGGTTGAGGAAGATTATTTTTTATCTTTTTTAGGAAATGGAAAGGTACGAATCTCGGGGTTTGGATTTGGGGGTTGGTATTTCTACCGATTACTCTACTTATCTAATTATCTAAGCTAAGGTGAATGTAGTCTATGTCTATTGTTGTGTACTCGTATGATGATTAAAAATGTATTTGCTTAGGCTTTATTACTCCCTAGTTATCTCCTATTGATGGTTGAATTGTCACGTCCTTATTCTTAATCGCGTTGTGTCTCTAAGGTCGTAGGGTATGCGTTTATCCCTAACTCTTTGAAGCTACCAAAGGTTAATGACTACAAAATCTCTAGGATTTATAAACTTAACACTAAGGTATTTTTTGAATGTTTAGCCTACAATTACTCTAGGTGATTATAAACTAAGGTTCAACAAAGATTAATCAAGCTTTAAGAACACAACGAATGACCTATCGCAATACTAGGTCAATCACAACTAAGATAAGAGACAACCAATCAATATTCAATAACTAAGTTTCATATTACCTAAGCAAACACACAAGTAAATTAGCCGGACATGGGGAACATGCAAGCATACACACAATCAATTGAAGACATAATTGAATTAATAAAGTAAAACACTTATCTTGATATAAGATAGCGTATGGAACCCTAAAATACTGTACAAGACAGCCTTGGTTCGGTTTAGGTTTTTACTCCACAAAACTACACTCCCAAAACTAAAAAATTGAATTCTATATATAAGGTTACAAGCTACAGACATCACTCTTTAATTTGTGGCGCTTGTCAGGTCGCCGTTATTAGGGTTTCGCCTAGGCCACGTTATCATTGTGACAACACACCTTATGTCCGTGTGCCGTCGCCTTGAGTCTCGGCGCCGTCTGGATCAAATCTATGCCGTTTGAGTCTGCGACCACTACTCTTTTAAACCGATGCGTCACTTGAAAACAAGCAATTTAGCTCTTGTATCGTCACAAAACTTGTTCCGACGGTTGTCACAAGTATAACTGGACGCCGTCCCTTTCAATTCAAAGAACTTGAGTGTCTCGATTCTTGACTTTGGCCATTCTCTTCGTATATTCGCGCCTTTTCGTCCGAATAAGTGTCATTCCAGCAATTTACCTTCAAGAGACCTAAAAAGTGAAAAGGAACGAAATTAAGTAATAACGGATACAAAAGTGATCAAATAAAGGCTTAAATGACCCCTCAAAAAGGTACATTTTAAAACCTTATCAGCAACGCACAAATAAACACTAGCAGAAGATAACAGCTAATCACGTCACAGCAACTATCGACTCGGCACAACCTATTAATGTAAACCAATTTTAATATATAATTTCCAAAATCAACGTTATCTACCCCAATGTATTCCTTTTCGTTATTTCAAAAATGTCTTGTTTCACCGTTTAGTCCTAGCGTTTGGTATCCTCATGTGGGTGTATCGACTCAGTATGATGCCATGAATGCACTCAAACAACCAATATGTGACTCAATGCAACACGATGAGACATCTAAGCGATAAGCTCCATAGTCAAATAAGTTTCGGAATAAATAGTAGACCTTATCGAATTCGTCAACTTGATAAACTCAATTATTTATTCGTGTCGCTTATTATTCCATAAACCGGTCGCATCCTAACAAGTCATAAGGATAATTCACCCATTAATAAGGTTACCCAACTTACCTAGCGGGCTCTTATTAGATTCGTCAACCTAATAAGTCCGCTACCCACGTGGATCGAAGCTATTAATGTTAGGTCATCCGTAACCTATGCACATAACGTAAGTAAATAAATACTTGAAACTAGTATTAAATGCCCATAATTGACATATTTCGATAAATGTGCACTCGAAACATTAATTACTTATTTACTAGAAAACTTTTCCATTTTAGTCGTTAGTTTCCGTTTTAAAACAATAAATAACAAGGCAAGTCTTGTTATCGTTATTTTTGGTATAAAAGCCTTTTTATTATTAATGTTTCATAGTTTATTAACATTTTCATATATATACATTTTGTCAAATTTCAATATTAGTTTCATATCTTTATTCGTTTCGAGTCCCCAAGCACGAGTCATGACTTCTCGGCTTTTAATCAATCAATAGTCCAAACTATACTAAAGTCCATGTTACGGCGTTGTCGGGGTCAACTATTGACTAAAAAGTCAAAGTAACACCGACGTTGCTCAAAGCTGACAATTTATATATATCAAGTCCAAT
The DNA here is from genome assembly GCA_022545495.1 of Chrysanthemum lavandulifolium. Lineage (NCBI taxonomy): Eukaryota > Viridiplantae > Streptophyta > Magnoliopsida > Asterales > Asteraceae > Chrysanthemum > Chrysanthemum lavandulifolium. The sequence continues at coordinate 79,640,770 of CM040246.1, forward strand.
TAAAAGTCATAATAGCGCAATTCAATCTCAAATCAACCCAAATCAATCTCGCTAACCAATCAACCAACCAAATATACCCGAAACCAATGTTATGACCCTAATGGTCATGACACGGTCATGGTTAAAACCACGTGAACCAAACAAGCTCTAGAAGCTTTTCGGCTCCACGCGTCTCATCCAAACACCAACAACATCAACCTACAAGCTACCACAACGACTCGACCCGGATCCTTGGTCCATGTGGGTCACGTACGCCACCCAACCACGACCCATCGTGGGTTTGGTGGCTCGTTGATTGGGTCCAAACCGTCAAGTTTATCACACAAGCTAACCACTTGTGAATGGTCAACCGTAAAAAACTTCAAACAGCTCAGAAACAATGCAATGAAGATCTAGAGGAGTATAGTGTTTCCCAGTGTCGTTAAGTCCCAACGGTATGTCATGATGAATAACCAAACGTGTAGTGATCGGGTGATATTGAACGGGAAAAGGTTTGTGATTATGAATAATTATACCTAAAGAAAAAGTTTGTAAATTACAGGGGCTTAAATGCAAATTAAAGAAAATTAAAAAGATAAATTATATTAAATAAGCGCTATCACTATTTTTAAAGATCGATTATTCTAAGTACGTAAAGGAAACTAAAAAAAACCAATTTAACAAAACGCGAATTAAATGCAAATACGTCTAATCTAACTCCTACAACTGAACCATTACTAAGCCTAAGGAATGATAAAATGAAGCTAAACTAAGTCCTAGAGTGTTAAGGTGTAAAAACGCTAAAAATCGGGAACACACCGAGCCCCCAAAATGAAAAATAAAGCAATTTAAGGGTTACGGGTGTGAGAACAACTTTCCTACATTCTAAATGACCAAAAATAATTTTAGGAAAAAGCGGAATGTTTTTTTGAGTTTTATTTTATTTATTACGAATTAAAAACGATTTAACACTAATTAAACTATAAAAAATACTAAAACTTTTTGGAAAATTCTGAAAATTTTTGTAAAAATACTAGATACTATCATAAGCCTACGAAAAATAAAATGGGGATAACAGCTTATACGGATAAGCTATTAAAAATAAGCTAAACCAATAAGCTAAAACTAAACCTACTACTTTAAGTATTAAATGTTGCAAACCTAAACCAAGAAAAGTCCCAGTATTTGCCATTACGGTACCTACTATCACTCTCAAGGTTGGGAGGTCTCAGGTTCGAGCCTGCCTCCCACCCTTTTTGTTATTTTTTTTTCTTGATTTTTCTTTTTGGAAATTAAAATATAAACAAAAATAAGATTTTTACTAAAACTGAAACTTTGAAAAAGCTTGAAATAAGCTGGAAAAAGCTTGAAATAAGCTGGAAACAGCTTATGTCTTAACTGGTTTGGACAAGTTTGTTTGGATGAGATATTAAACAAGCACCCTTTAGCCACTCTTGAACCAATAAGCGGATGGGCAGTTAGCTAAATGACTAGTGAGCAAATGCAAATGCAAATAAGCTATGTCTAGATGAAATAAGCTAAAATAACAAGGTGGTAAGCAGTTGGCATCAATTATCTAATCTATGGGAGTCCTAAACTACTAAAATGAGAAATAAGCATTCAAGGAAAATAAGCACTACGGGTGGATTCAAATAAACTGATTAAGATCTAAACTAAACTAAAATTCCTAATAGCACTACCATGAACCTGATAAGCAGTAATTAAGCACTGTTAAGCAAAAGAAAACTCACTTGTACACTGCATGCTCAAAACAGCCTGCTGAGGCCTCTTTGGAGCTTATTTTGGATAAGCTAGATGGAGATATAGCTTCTGAGCTTATTGGAACTTGAAACCCACCCAGCTGTCTACCTTTTGCCCCCAAATGATTGCCTGAATAAGCTGTTTATGGCTTATTAATAAGCTAACAAATCTTGGAGTTGGACTGATTAACCAGCACAGAACAGCAATATGGCCTAATGACCCACTTTCAACCATCAGCAGACCCACTAAAACATTTTTTTGGTTTTCTCTTTTGCCAATGGTAAAACCACCTAGTAAACTCTCTATTTTTATTTTTTACGATTTTTTATCACAAGAAAAACTTGACTAAACTGCTTAAGAGATAACTGACAGAAGTTAACTTTTTGAAACCAAAGAGAAACTCTAAACTCTGTGGAGTTGTAAAATCTTCCCCCAACTGTCAAAACTGACTCAATTGCACTAAAAGTGGTTTGACTAATCAGGTCAAAGTGGGTAAAAACCACTTTGACCATGGGTTACCCTTAATACCAAACACCCCCTTAAGCTACTAAAATGCATTTTAACCAAAAGAATTAAATGAAACTTGACTAAAATGACTTAAAAACCAACTGAATTCAACCAATAAACAGTTTTAAAACAGAATTAAGCTAAAATCTTCCTTGACTTTTGAAAGTTGACTGGGAGTTTTTCAAGAGTAAAAACTGACAACATGAGTTAAGCAAGCTGAATATTGTTTTTTTGAATACTTAATAGGCTCATAAGAGCCCTCAAAATAAACAGAAATAAGATTGAGATAGTTAACTGACTAAAAGGTGAATTTCATTAAAATGTAAAAGTGAGTACAAGAAGAGAATTACAAAAACTGGAGATATAAAAATAACTGAATTAACAACTGAGATGAAAATACGATTTAGCTACTGAGAAATAGGTAAAAGGTGCTTAAAACCTAAAAACTAACTAACTCCTTGTCTTTAGCCTTCTCTTCTCTTTATATAGTCAACAAAAAGCTTCCCCCTTGTCTTCTGATCATTTCCCACCAATAATACTGACCTTTGGATGCTTGGAATTGATATTAGCCGTTGATGAGAATTTTGTGGAAAACGAATTTAACAACTTGGGGTGGATTGAGTGCACGGGAGAAGGAAGCATTAATTGCTTCTTGTTTGGTTGTTTGAGGTGGAGTGATAAGGGTGAGGGAGGTTGAGCTGGAGGCATGGCTGAAGAGGTGGTTTTGCAGGCAGTGGGTGGGGAAGACAGGTGGTTTTGGAGGGAAAAGGGGGCGGGTTGTTTTATTATTAAACCGGGTTGTGGGTTTGGATAACGGGTTGGACTGGGTAAAGGATGGACTGGACCGTGGGTTTGGGATTTTGGGCTTTAGGATAGTTATTGGATTTGGGATTAATTTTAAACCCAATTAGTATCTTAGGGACCATTTGTGCATATTCTGAAAATCCATGGACCAACGTGTAAATTCTGAAATTATAATCCAAGGGCTAACTTGACAATCTCCAATACTCCTAGGACCAAACTTGTCATTTTTGAAACTCAAAGGGTATTTGCTGTCAATTTCTGAAATTTCAGGGACTGAAGTTGTAATTTCTCAAAACTTTTGAAATTTTTCACCAAAGGACTAATTATGACAACTTATGATTTCAAAAGGACCTTTGGTGACTTTTCTTTTAAAATAGGTGCTCAGGGACTATTTTTGACAAGATTTGAAAGTCGGGGGACTGAAACTGCCAATTATGCAAACTTAGCTCATTTTTCATCTGATTTTAAACATTTTGCATCTGAAACATATAAAATGCAATTTTGAGATATTTTCGAGATTTTGATGCATTTCGAGCATTTTTAAATGTTTTGCAGTTCAGATTTGACCAAAAATGATGAGTATTTACACACTCATCACTCGTACGCCCCATTACCACAACCAAACACCACCCAAATCACTTCCACAACATCCAAACACAACCAATCAACCTCCAATCATTAACCAAACATCAAACCCATCATCTATTCCTAATCAAAACATAAAACTAGACCTAAAATGCAAAAACCCAACAATATGATACACCACATGATACCAAATCACTACACCACATGATGCCAAATCACTAGCTACATGTTTATTTAAGTGTTAATTAGGTTTAATCCCATGTTTGAACCAAAACCCCTAAAATTTATACCATGTACGAGCCAACCATGACCCATACGTGGCTTCTCAAGGCCAAAACTAGATTGACCCATGTTCCATTTACCTTTTTACAACCCGATCTATAAGTTTTAATGAAAACCCTAGAATCACGAATCTTAATTTCAAGATTTGGAGGTGTTAATGTAGGCTTTTGTGAGAGTTTTATATATGGATGGAAAGAGGAAAGAGAGATCTACAAGATGGTGGTGGAGGTGAGATGTCACTCGCCGAAATATGGCCGGAATTTGGCCGGAGGTGGCGGTGGCCAATGGTGGTTTAGGGTTATGGTTTTATTAATTTAGAGGAGAGAGAGAGTTAGAAAGAGAAAGTGATGATATGTGTGTTTTTAGTGAGAGAAATAAAAGAGTGAAATGTTAGTTAGGGAGGTATATATAGGTGGGAAGGAGGGACCTCAAAATATTAAAATAGGAGGAGGGGCGCCAGCTAGGGAGGAAGAGGAGGGGTCGGGGTCGTCATTTTTCGTAAACTATCCCGTTTACCCATTTCCGAGCTCATATATTGTCCTACGAGTGTCCCACGACGTTCATTCGACTTTCTATTATCGTTATTAATGTTTTTGCACGAGTTTTGACTATTTATTTGCCAATTTTCGAGTTACGCTCTCAAAAGTTACGTTATTTCTCGTTTTAGGCTTTTATAGTGCCGAATCGAATAGTGCCTATCAAAAAGAGTTAAAACTCACACGATAACTCATCCAATAATAAAATAAATCATAAAAACCAATAAACAATATCAAATCAAGTCATGGTCGATGAAAATAGTGGTAAAGGCAAAAGTTCGGTTTAGTTTAACGTAATGCGGTTACCTAAAATAGACTCCCTAAATTGCCAGTTGTCACATTAGTGAAGGGTGCCGAAAATCCATGTCAAAGGCATTAGTGAAGGGTGCCGAAAGTCCGTGTTGAAGGCATTAGTGAAGGGTGCCTAGAAGTCGTGTCAAAGGTATTAGTGAAAGGTGCCTAGGGTTACATTCGATATGGTGTGTAGATGTACAAGATAGATTAGTATTGGGTCAAAGGATATTGATATCCTTGTTAATGTTGTTATAAGGATTGGATCTCCTTTGTAATCGAACTCGGTATCTAGCCTTGTACCGGATAAAGTGTAGGCGACGTTGTGATAGGTTTGGTTCTACCTCGTGGAAGAACCCGGTGTCTAGCCTTATATCGGATAAAGAGTAGGTGACGTTGTGAAGGCTTCTCCTCCACAAGGAGTTTGCGTTGTGTAGTGATTACGAACTATCGAGTAGGTGACTCGGGGAGTAGAGTAGGACAAGGAAGGTGTCCTTATAGCCGAACCACTATAAATACTCACGTTGTGGTTTTGTGCTTCTTACTCTTTATCTTTGCTTTACTTAGTTATATGCTTATCAATCAACATCCAACACACACATTCAAATAGATTGACATAAGTCGATCAAAATATTTTAAAACGAAGTTTTAATCGGTAAAACTATTCAACCCCCCTTCTAGTTTTCCACAATTGGTACCAGAGCTTCGTTACCAAGTTTCTTAGAGTATGTTGTACTTTAAAAACTTGATACGATCCGTGTATGATTAAAACTACAAAGAAGGAAATCTTTTTAAACAAATTTTTATGTTGGATAATGATAGATTATTCTAACAATTTCTTCTTAAGAAATTCTCTTGCTAGGACTCTTCCAAAGTCTTCATTTCTATCCAAAGAAAAATGAAGTCAACACTCAAGGAAGAACCCAAAAGTAATCACAACCTACTTCTACTAAGTACAACGGATTGCTTTAAAAGCTCATGAAGTATTTTGGGTATATGGTCTCTAAAAACCATACCAAAAGGTTAGAGGTATGTTCACTTACCCACAAAGTAGTTGATTTTATCTATAGTACGTTTATGTTGACAATATATGTCTTTCTCCTGATTAAAACCTTGCCTGTTTATATTGCTTTGTTAAACACATGTAGTAGGACACTAATTTCAATAGTTGCAAGTCTCTAAAAAGTCTCTCTTCACTACTTTCCCTACTTACTCATCATCGGGAATAGTATTCCTCTATGATTTTCTATCGTCAAACCTACGTCGTCGTCGCAAAATAGATCTTTGATAGTTAAACTATCAAAACACGTTGACCAAAACGCATATTAAATTAGGAACCCCATTTTACAAAGTTCTTTTTGTACTATAAGCTATTGTATAACTTATTACAAAAATAACACAAAACACTCCTTTTTCTGTCCACAGTAGCCGGATCCCACAAGTTGTACTAGCCGGATCCCTAATACAAGGGATCCGGTGGAACCGTGTGACAGAAAACAGATATACGCTTTTCAAAATCAGCTTAATCATTTTCCCTCTCCTCACAAACATAAAAAACGACCCAAATTCTACTTCCATATCCATAGGGATTCATATCCTCAAGCTTTTCCTCATTGAACATCATTGTAAGTAATTACACTCATATGTTCTAATCATCATCATCTTCATCCTAGGGTTTATGGTTTTAAAATTTTCAATTAACCACCAATTGATGAAATTAGGTATTGCAAAATTAATCCCAAAAAGGGTTTTCATATAATTAAGATTTTATTGTGTCTTACAACATTGTTAATACAAATCAAAACCATAAACCCATCTCGGAAAATTTTACCTAATTGGAATATTTGTTTTTCTAGGATCAACCATGCCCAAAGCTACCCAACAAGACTACCATGACACCGTCCACTACCTCTCTAGATACTATCGAAAAGAGGAGCTTTCAAAAACCAATTGAAAAATTTTTAAAAACTTGAAAAATGATTTATCCATGAAGGTCGTGTTGTTAAGGAATGTTTCCTTGAAAACACCGACATTTGTCAAGTCTTCTCAGCAATTAACTTTGATTGTCTCCTAGATATTGATGAACAAATTTGTCCGGTTTTTATCTTTGAGTTTTACAAAAGTTTTAGGATCATTTGTAACAATGATGAAAGCATCTCAATCACTTTCATCGTCAACAATCAAACCATCACCTTACCCCTTAACACCTTTGCATAAATTCTTCGCATTCCATGTAAAGGTATTTGTATGTACTCTCAAGATTGGGCAATATCCACTCAATCTTTTGCACTAGACCCAAAACCAATCTATCACACTCCTCACGATGACCCCACTCTTGTTCGAGACACCATCTTCAAAATTAGAGCCGACCAATCTCGCCTCAACCGCAACAAAGAGCTCATCCACCGTGATCCCTTTCAAATGGAACTCTCCGAAATGAATCCTATCTATAGAAAGTGGGAAGAAATTCTTAGAGAAAATGTCATTTGTTTGGTCGGGAACAAAGACCATCTCAATGCATGTCTTGTCCAAATGATCTATTGCCTCATTCACCAAAGACCATTTAACCTTGCCTATTACATGGTGAAAAGAATGGTAGGTGTATTCAAAGTCAACAACATGGTACTTCCTTATGGTATGCTCCTAACACGACTCTGTGAGTATGTTAGTGCAATGCAACCTTCTCCTATCAACGATGATCATTTCCTTGCCGATCACGTCATGGTACCACTCACCAAACAACCTTCTAAACGGTTCATGATCAATGGAAAAAGGCCTCGTGCTCTCTCGGACTCCTCGGACGAAAAAGAAGAAAAAGTCAACCCCGTTTCCAACGTCAACATGGACCCCATAACCTACTTTGAACAACTTCCAACTCTTCCAAACGAGTCCGGAGAATTCAAACAATTGAAGGGTATGATCCAATGCCTAACTAACTACCTCATGACGTCGGGAAAGAGGAAGAGATGAGATTGACGAAAGAGACATTAGGATTATGGTTGTCTTAGACATTTCTTTTATCTAGTTACAATGGATGTTTATGTTTGTATAAGATTTACCTTGTTTGGTTGGATATTATCATTATTACTCGTATTTGTGTTATTAATTATGAGATATTTACTTATTCTGTTGTTCACATACAGTAGAAACTCGTAGAAATGAGTCTGCATAATATAGTGCAAAAACTGCACACCTTCTGTAATGCTACTGATCTGCAGGATCCGGATCCCTCAACTTGTACTAGACGTATCTCCATTTAGGGATCCGTGGGATCCGGGGAGACAGAAATGCAGTTGCAGACATCCACACATCAAACCAACCCACTAGACCACTTCACACTAGCTAAACATAATGCCTTAGGACCACTTAAGTCTTCCTCAAGCTCAGTAGGTATCACACTCACTCATAGCTAATTTAGGATCACACCCAAGGTGCTTTTTAATTTATCATTTCACCAAAACTCATCATCCTTCCGCTCCAATGATCACACATCATTTCTCACATGTCAACACATCTAGTTTTATAATTCTCTCAATAACAGCAAATTGATTTTAGTCATCCTTACCTCAAAATGAGTCAAAAACTAGTTTCTCATTTCTTATAATTTTTAAGCAATTTTCCAAATTTATCCTAGGTTGCCATCTAATCTCTAGGATCATTTAACACCACTTGACACTCTCAAATCTCCTAGTGTCAATCTTTGATCACCCATTGGTGCTCATAAAGTCCTATTTTCTTCCATAAAAGGCAATCATTAGCTACCATCACTCATTGCCCTTGATCATTTAAGTCCCTTTCATTTAAGACACTTAAGAAGACTGAAACACTCAAGATGTATAGGTACTAGACCTTACAAACATCATTTTCCTCTTTTCTTGGTCACGAGAGCGGATCCTAGGATTAGCCTAGACGGATCCCTCATTGGAGGGAACCGTGGGAACCAGCTGACAGATTCAACTAATCCTAGCTAAAACAATCATTTCAATCTCTCCTTGCTAACTTGAACACTCCATCTTACTTCAATTAACCTTCTTGATCAGTACAAATCTGAAGTTGACTCTTGTGCATGCAAATCATCACATTTCAAAGGATCTTAGTGGCTTAAGTCTTGAATGCACTTGCCAAATCCTTCCCTTTATAAACCATCTTGTTAGGACTTCTAAGTCATCATCTACAACCTCATTCTCAGCATTTAGAAACCTTTACATCACTAACCTTTAATCATCTCATCATGAGAAATGCTCTTAGTGCTAACTCATCCACCAAAGGACCACCCAAGAAACTTGCTCGTGTTGTTCACAAAATTTCTTCAACCGAATCATCTCCCATTAAATCCACAAACGCTAGGATTTCCCCTCCACCAACTCAACCAATCAAACCAATCCCTAAAAGGATTGTTCCCACAAAACTACCAATGCCAAACACCACTATACCTCCTAAACCAAACACTCCTATTTCCACTAAACCATCACCATTAGTGCCTAGAGCTATATCATTTACCACTCCACATTCATTTCCACACCTCTACAACTTAGAGGAATGGCCTTCTAGGCCCTCTCATCCTCCACCATTGCCAACATTCTCCTCTATAGAGAGGATAGCACAACAAAAAGGTGTTGAATCGACACTAGCACCGGTATCCTTTTCTCCGTCACCCTCAAATAGTCCCTTTTGGATTATGAGGAATCATCAAAGTCAACCACCCGATCACATGGAAGTAGATACTTCTCTACCACCATCCTCGACACATGTTCCACCACCACCACCTTTGGTTGAATCACCTCCAAATATACCTCCACAAATCCCTCATTCTTTTGATAATCCTCAACCTTCCTCACTTAACCCTCCTCCTTTTGTGGAAACTCAACCCAACCTTTCATCTCAAGCAATTCCATTTCTACTTCCACCATTTCCTAGCCATGACAAAGATTGTTATCATTGTCAACATGTTGAAGGCTTGATACATGAACTACGTGAAGAGCAACGTTTCATGTTTTATCACATCCTTGAACGTTTCGATGAAGTCAACAAACCTAAACAACCTTGAGCTTAAGGATTCAAGTGGTGTCCTAGTCTTAAGCTTAACTTAGATAGTTTAGGAATCATATTTCATGTTTAAATCATTCTCTTAGTTTTAGAGATATGTAGATCATATCTCGTGTTTTTATTGAATGAAATTACATGTTATATGTCGTATTATCATTGGTGCATTAATATGTAACTCATTCTTGATGTTAACTTCACATTTTACATCAACATTGTTGTCTTGAGTTTACAGGCAGACGGATCCCTCACTTTAGCCTAGACGGATCCCTCCAAGGGAGGAACCGTGGGATCCGTGCAACAGAAGACTTGTTTATTACTAACTTGAGTCTTATTTGCAGGAAATTGTGCATTATATACTTGTTTTCTTACCTTTGTTTTGTAGATTTTCAATATACACTTGAAGACTTTGACACCCTTAGCTAGGGGGAGTTTCTTGTCAAAGTGAAACAATTGCAAAAACATTTTCAATAGTTTCACATAGGATTACAATAACTACATGACGTCCTCCTTGCAAAGGAGGACTCGTCAAGGGGAGCATGTTCGTCAAAAAGGATGAAACCATTTGCAAACATAATTGCAATGCACTCGCTTAGTATTCCTACTTACTTGACGCCCTCACAAATGGGATGGAATCGTCAAGGGGGAGCTAAGACGAGAATACTTCTCTTCCCTTACTCTCTATTTTTCATATTTTTTTCTTTTCTCATATTTTTCTTAAAACAATGTGTTAGTTTCTTTTCGACGCTCTTTTTGTTTCGACAAAAAGGGGGAGAAAAGAGTAAAAACTCCAATTCAAACTTTTACGAATTTTAGTTTTTCCTTAAAATAATCTTATGTTTTGTCATCAACAAAAGGGGGAGATTGTTAATACAAATAAGACGTAAAAACGTTTATTTATATTTTATGATCTTCTAATGTTTTGTTGATAACAAACGTAAAATCATTTTAACAAAACAAATAAAATACTTAAATGGTTTGAGCCAATAGTTTACTAACACACTTACGTTTTAATATAAAACACTAAACAAGTAATAGTGTTTTTCATGGTATAGTAATGCATATGTGCAACAACTAGTGTCTACATAATAGGTAGATATATACATACTTAGTATGTATTATAATGGGTAATGGAATGGGTAGAAGTCTAAGTATTTGACCCATTGACTAAATACATTGAATATAGTTGGGTAAAACCCAAAGTCCATGACCCATACCCATGGAGCATGATCCATAACCCATGATCCATTGAATGACATCATGCATAAGTCATAATGGGTATTATCCATGACCCATGGAGCTAACCCATGACCCATTGACTAGATGCATTGCATCTTCTAGATACATTGTATTATTTGGATACCTATAATCCAAGTCCAAAACCCATGACCCATGATCCATGACCCATAACCCATTTAGGGGAAGCGTCCTACGGATCCCCATAATTACACTGGACGGATCCCTCAAGCAAGGGATCCGTGGAACAGTAGTGTTTTTTCCTCTATAAATAGTGAGCCATTTCTTCATTGTAACTCACCCCTTTCACACACATTCTCTCTTAGTGTTGTAAACTCTCTAACCTCAGATCCAAATGATCTTTCTATGTAGTTTTGTGTTTGTGTGATTCTCTAGGTTCCTCTTTAAGTCGAGATCACCACCTCTTGAAGTCGAGCAAGCTCAAGTCCATGGGTTGCCAAGCTTCGTCATCATCAAGACTAATTAAGTTATCTTGTTGATAGTTCTTTCTTCTCTCATTAGAAGTGTTGTGTCGAAGACATAGGTGAAAGGTGTCTAAAGGATCAAGTCGAAGGCATTAGTGAAAGGTGCCAAGGATCCGTGTCAAAGGCATTAGTGAAGGGTATCGAAAATCCGAGTCAAAGGCATTATTGAAGGGTGCCGAAAGTCCGTGTTGAAGGCATTAGTGAAGGGTGCCTAGGAGTCATGTCAAAGGCATTAGTGAAAGGTGCAAGGGTGTACATTCGATATGGTGTGTCGATGTACAAGATAGATTAGTATTGGGTCAAAGGATATTGATATCCTTGTTAATGTTGTTATAAGGATTGGATCTCCTTTGGGATAGGTGTTGTGTAGTGTTGGGTAGTAGTTCCTCCTTTGTAATGGAACTCGGTATCTAGCCTTGTACCGGATAAAGTGTAGGCGACGTCGTGATAGGTTTGGTTCTACCTCGTGGAAGAACCCGGTGTCTAGCCTTGTACCGGATAAAGAGTAGGCGACGTTGTAAAGGCTTCTCCGCCACAAGGAGTTTGTGTTGTGTAGTGATTACGAACTCTCGAGTAGGTGACTCAGGGAGTAGAGTAGGACAAGGAATGTGTCCTTGTATCCAAACCACTATAAATATTCGCGTTGTGGTTTTGTGCTTCTTACTTTTTATCTTTGCTTTACTTAGTTATATGCTTATCTATCAACATCCAACACACACATTCAAATAGATTGACATAAGTTGATCAAAATATTTTAAAACGAAGTTTTAATCGGTAAAACTATTCAACCTCCCCTTCTAGTTTTTCACAAACTGCTTGCTTATGAGCTTCTGATGTGGTTTTTATTTTTATTTTTTCTAACAATTGCCTACTGCACATCCAATGTTTCTATATACTTTGTTCTATTGCTTATAGATTAGTATACAAGAAATTGTTAGTTGGTAGTTAATTGTTCATTTTACATCGTAATTGCACCCTATGTATGTAGTTTTATTCATCTTTTAATATACACTTTTGTAAATTGTTGCCTTTCAAAAACAAATATTAAAAATACCTAAATAATATGTACAAGTTGTTAGTAAAACACTGAAACCTGTGGATTCCTGTCTAATTAGCATAAAATGTATCAGAAATTTCAATTTACATCGGAGGTATTGTTATCGAGAAATGTAAATTTCACCATATTCCAGCAGGTGGTGCCCCCGTAAAAAACTATATAGTAAAGTCCAAATTACATCTTTGTGGTTTGTCCCGTGTCTCGCTTTACATCCTCGTGGTTTGTTTGGTACAAAACCATCTCTCCGTTAGTAAAGTTGGCACAAAACCATCCATCCGTTAGTAAAGTCAGTCAATGAGGACTAATTGTGCAAATTATTTCTCTGTTATCTCCTAGCGCAAGTTAAAATATTTGCATCGTTAGTCCTCATTGACTATTTTACTAACAGAGGGATGTATTTTAGACTTTTCTTTGAACTTTTAGTATATTAAACCGTTTAAGCTTCAGCCGACCTTTTCATGGTTGAATAATACCATCGCAACCAACCACTACTCGCCACCGCCACCCACCACAACCACCACTACCACCTCCACCACCACCACCACCACCCGCCACCGCCGCCACCACCACCCACCCACCGCCACCACCGCCCACCTCCACCGCTGTTACCCACCACCACCACCACCTCCACCCACCGCCACCCACCACCACCACCGCCGCCACCCACCATCACCACTACCTCCACCCACCACCCACCAAAACTACTACCATCACCTCCACCCACCCACCACCCCATCGCCATCATCACCCACCACAACCACGACCACTACCACCTCCACCCACCATCACCCACCACCACCGCCACCCACCACCACCCACGTGTACCACCGCCACCGCAACCACCACCACCACCATCAACGGGTGGTGGTGGTGTGACGGGTGACAGGTTGGTGGTGGGTGGAAACAGAAAGATGGCGGCGATTGGTGGTGGTGGCGGTGGTGGTGTGGGTGGTGGTGTGGGTGGTGGTGGATGATGGTGGTGGATGGTGGTGGCGGCGGTGGAGGTGGGCGGTATTGGCGGTGTGTGGTGGTGGCGGTGGCGGTGGCAGGTGGTGGTGGTGGTGGGTGGAGGTGGTGGTGGTTGTTGTTGGTGGTGTGGTGGTGGTGGTGGTGGTGGAGGTGGTGGTGGTGGTGGTTGTGGTAGTGGTAGTGGTGGTGGTGGTAGGTGGTGGTGGTGGTGGGTGGAGTTGGTGGTGGTTGTGGTGGGTGGTGGTGATGGCGGTTGTGGGTGGTGGCGGTGGTATTATTCCAACATGAAAAGGCCGGCCGAAACTTAAACGGGTTAATATACTAAAAGTTCGAAGAAAAGTTCAAAATGCATCCCTCTCTTAGTAAAATAGTTAATGAGGACTAACGATGCAAATATTTTAACTTGCGTTAGGAGATAACGACGAAATAATTTGTACCGTTAGTCCTCGTTGACTGACTTTATTAATGGAGGGATGGTTTTGTGCCAACTTTACTAACGGGGGATGGTTTTGTGCCAAAAAAAACCACGATGATGTAAAATAAAATACGGGACAAACCACAAGGATTTATTTTGGACTTTACTCAAAATTATAAGAAGATAAAGCATGAAGTGGAGGGGCACTATGGTAAATTTATTTTTTAAAAACCATTGGCATTTCCTACCGTTTTGGTTACTAAAACATGGTGCTCTCCCACACCTTACATCTATTTATATCTCATTCGTCTTGTACATCTTCATCAAAAACATCTTACATTACACACTCTTTACACTGAAGAAACACATATCACATTACCACGAGTTCAAGAACAAGATCATTGATTGTGGCAGGAACAGTTGGACTGGTTGAGGCACTCAAGGATCAAGGCTTTGCAAGGTGGAACTATACCATCAGGACCATCCACCACCATGCAAAGTCCAACATTCGATCAGTCACTCAGTCAAAGAAGTTATCTGCTCCTGCAGCTATGGCTTCAAGCAAAAGCATAGCACAATCAGAAGAGTCGTTGAGGAAAGTTATATATTTGAGTTGTTGGGGTCCTAACTGATCCTTTTTTTTCATTTGTTCTAAAGTTAGCTAGGTAATGTAGAAAGTAGTATCTAATGTACATGTCATATATGTCTGATGTGCAACCTTTATGTTTATCAAAAAGAGTTGGGTATTATTAATTTATCACATTTCAAGTGTTCTGAGACTTGTTATGAGCATTCTATAACAATATTCGTATTCAAAAGTGATCATTTATACTATTAAGCACACTCTTTTATTAGTAATAGACGCTTTTATTTTATCTTTAGAAAGGCAACATTTATAAAGTAGCTCATAACTTTATGATCTTGCACCCCGAATGCCCATCAATGACTCGATTGATTTAAGTACAAGATTAAGCTAAACTTTATTAAGTTGTTTTTTTTAAAGAAGCTACCCGATCGAAAAGCAGATTAGCAATTAAATATTCCTATGATGTTATATTATTCATTTAATATTGCAAGATACGATATGATTTAGATACTTTATTATATCTTGTGCCTAGAGAATAATTAAGATACTTTATTATATCTTGTGCCCAATAAATAATTATCATTAGTGGCAAATAAAAAACTAGTGGCGGCAACGTTTTGGGTGATTAAGGTTTTTGGATTTGACGGAGTGGCATAGGGGAGGCGGCTCAACTTAGTCATCTAAGTCTGAGGAGCAAACCTGCTCCGATATCATGTTAGAACATTAAAACCCCGTGCGGTATTATGTTTATTGATAAGGTATTTATAATGTAACATACCTAGAAACTCTAATGGACCCGAAGCCCACATACCGGGCTTGGGCCTCATATTTATCTCTAATAACTTAATGTGGGACAAAGGTAATATATAAGACACCACATTACACTTTTTTTGTTATTGTGTGATGAAAATAAATAACCACAATATTACAATCATGACTGTTTGGAGTTATAAACTCTCATTGCTATGCATAAGCACTCGTCTAGTCCGTAATAATAACTTTATGATAATTTTGTAAATTACAAAATTCAATATCAAATATTGCATAGATATTAAGAAGATAATTTGAACAAATTTGTTTATGTGCTTTTATTCATTTTTTTTTTTTTTTAACGGCAATTTATTAAAACAAAACTAGCAAAGAGCTAGACCATTACAAAGACACAAAATGTGGGTTTTTTTAACCAATTAACCCAACTAAATGACACTTTGCATCTATGTGCTTTCATTCCTCTTAATTGGAAGTATTAGCATTAAAAACTAAATAAGAAGGTGTTTGCAAAAAAAAAAAATCAACCTTACTACAATTTGTGATGAGCTTCAAGTTCTTACGTTTTTTTGGTACCTAACAGAGCAAGAAGTGCAATTTCGTCATGACACGAGTGGTGTTTGGATCCTATCAAAGCGTGCCAGTGAATTTCAGCCGTTGCGGGCTAGGTTGTTTTGAGCATTTTACTTAATTGAAGTGGTAAGGGGATAAAATTCTCACTGATGGTGTCAACTGCTTGCTTTTGAGCTTCTGATGTGATTTCTTAGTTGTTTTTTTTTTCTAGCAATTGCTTACGTAGTATTACACAAGGACGGAGCTACATGAAGACTAGAGAGGGTGATGGTCCTCCTAGAACTTCTTGTAGTACATATACTTTCTATGCTTTTTATGTGTAAAAAAATATAGTTTGGCTTTTGGCCCTTTTATTATACAAAAATTGCATCGATGGCCCTCCCAAATTATTTGGTGTAGCTCCGCCACTACTACTGCACATCCAATGTTTCTATATACTTTGTTCTATTGCTTATAGATTAGTACACAAGAAATTGTGAGTTGGTAGTTAATTTGTGGAGGTTCATTTTGGTTCCTTTGTATGTGGTTTTATTCATCTTTTTATATATACATATATAATTTGTTGCCTTTCAAAAAAGAATTAAAAAACTAAATAATATGTACAAGTTGTTAGTAAAACACTGAAACTTAACCTGTGGATTCTTATCTAATTAGAATAAAAAACTAAAATAGTTAACATTGGAGGTATTGTGATCATGAGGTTCATGCACATGGATTTGGCAAGTATTAAATTTCACCATATTCCAGCAGGTGGTGCCCCCATAAAAAAAACGGAGTAAATAAGGATAAAAAATGAAGTGGAGGGGCACTATGGTATATGTATTTCTTAAAAACCATTGGCGTTTCCTACTGATTTGGTTACTAAAACATGGTGCTCTCCCACCATACATCTATTTATATCTCATTCATCTTGTACTTCATCAAAAACATCTTACATTACACACTCTTTACACTGAAGAAACACATTTCACATTACCATGAGTTCAAGAACAAGATCATTGATTGTGGCAGGAACAGTTGGACTGGTTGAGGCACTCAAGGATCAAGGCTTTGCAAGATGGAACTACACCATCAGGACCATCCACCACCATGCAAAGTCCAACATTCGATCAGTCGCTCAGTCAAAGAAGCTGTCTGCTCCTGCAGCTATGGCTTCAAGCAAAGGCATAGAGCAATCAGAAGATTCGTTGAGAAAAGTTATGTATTTGAGTTGTTGGGGTCCTAACTGATCCTACTTTTCGTTTGTTCTAAATTAGCTAGATAATGTAGAAAGTACCTAGTATCTAATGTACATGCCATTATATATGTCTAATGTGCAACCTTTATGTTTATAAAAAAGAGTTGGTTCACATTTCAAGTGTTTAGAGACTTGTTATGAGCATTCTATAACAATATTCGTATGCAAAAGTGATCATTGATTTATACTATTAAGCACAATGTTTTATTGTAATAGACGCTTTTGTAAAGTAGCATATGACTTTATGATCTTGCACCCCGAATGCCCATCAATGACTCGATTAAATTAAGTACAAGATTAATCTAAACTTTATTAAGTTGTTTTTTTAAGAAGCTACCTGATCGAAAGCAGATTAGCGCGCAATTAAATATTCCTGTGATGTTATATTATTCATTTAATCTTGCAAGATACGATATGATTCAGATACTTTATTATATCTTGTGCCTAGTAAATAATGATCATTAGTGGTAAAATTATTTGTTTCTACACAAAACAACGTCATTTAGGTTCCTGTTCAAAATAATAATAATGATAATATTAAAATAAAAAAAAATAAAAAAAAAAAAAACTTTGGGTTCTAAGATAGTCTTTAGTCTATGAACTGGTTTTTTTTATTGGGAATGTCCTAGCAACCCATATAGTCTCTTGTAAAGTGTTATCAATTTTTGTAATTAATATTAACTTAACCTTTCTTCCAAAAAAAAAAAAAAAATCATTTGGGTTCATGGTCACAATGTGGATGTCACATTTTCATAAAACTTCCTTGACCAATTCACTTATCAGAACAAAAAATCTAACGTCTCAATATCTATACATAATACATGAATTAAGCGGCCTCTTAAAAGCGAAAAGCAAAGGTATCTTTTGATTAATATTTTGGTTATGTGAAAGTACAAAATTAGTCTTGTCTTAAAGAATTCAAAAGTTCAATAATTAAAAACTCACTACACTTTAAATGATTTACGAGAAAGAGGGACACGCTTTTATATTGCACTTCACTATCATCCTACACGACCACTTAAATATTTTAAAGTGTGAATCAATATCTGCTTTTGTTAATGGGAAACATATAGTTGCATGTCATATTCAAATTTGCTTTATATGTACTATTAAATAGCTTTAGAGCTTAGATAAGCTATATAAAATACGAGAGTATCAATTGCGTATATGTCCTATATATGTACCACACGCAACAGGTTTCACTTCCCAGCTTCAGTTTTAAACGTTTTGTGTTGAACGTAATTAACTAGTAATTGGTACTTGATGCAAAAACAATGTCACTGTACGGTCGTATACTTGACAAACAGTGGCGGAACCAGGAAACTTGATCACGGGGGGCATTGAGCAAGATTTTTTTTTAGTGTAACTTGAAGCAAGTCGGGTCGGGTCGGGTCGGATGTCTTTCACAACTCACATGATTAAAAGAAGAAAGATATTACTCTGATTGCCAATGTAAACTTGTGTTTCTTTGCAAAATAGTTGTAACTAAAATCTTTAATTGTAGGAAGGGCTACTTTTTATTTAAACTTTGCTTATTCTTATTTCAATAGAGTCAATATTATCCATCCAAAATTAGTGTAATACAAGTCAATGCGCTACACACAAGAACTAACAGCAATATTTGATTAAATGCACACATATCCGTAGCACCAAGAGTAATCATCAATCACAAAAGTTCTTCATGATAAAAGTGAACCAAATGGTCATTAACTATCATATTTATTATAAACTTCTATAACTATGATATTTATTATAAACTTTCTTACTTTTCACAGTTTAGGCTACCTACAATAATGCCTCAACCTATTGGGTTGGAGGAGGTTGCAGCGGGTTGGCATTGTTGTGGAGATGAGGGTTGGAGGAGGTTGAAGGGGATGTGGGTTGAGGTCCCAACCTATTTGAGATGAGGGTTGAGTGTTTGTTTTGTGTGTGTGTTGTGTGTATTTAATTGTTTAAAAGTTATTTTTGTGGGTTATGTTTTTTGTAGTGTAGGTTGACTTATTGTGCATAAAAGGTTGTGTGTAGGTCGCATGAGAGAGAAAGCTGATGTGGCAGAAAAAATAAAGATCGGTAAGGGTTGTTATTGGGGGTAGCCTTATGTTTCCAACTTACAAACTCTTTCTACACTACTAAAGAGGATGTGGACTTGCATTAAAAAATCATTTGTTGCATTAACCACACAACATCCAGTACTAAAGAGGATGTGGACTTGCATTAACCATATAACTTTTTATAATCAATTAATTTTTATTTATTTTTTTCTTTTTGTTACTTTTTTACTAGCCACTCCATCAACTACCAATCAACTCACTTTTAGTTTCCCAACCATTTCATCTTCTCCAACCTCCATTTTTTCCTCTCAAATCTTGAGATCGAAACAAACCACCATCTCATATTACAACAATTTTGACATTGAAAATCACTTTGATTTTGATAATCTCAAAGAGTGGAGGCACTCTTACGATTTGCGATGGGGCACCTGGACATTTTTCTACCAATTAAATCTTTTTCTACATACTTTATGTGTTCGCGAGAATTTTGTGAAGCAACGCCCCAAACCTTACACATAGGTCCGCCCCTGTTGACAAATGTCCACATATATGTTGAATTCATATATTACATTTGTAATATGTTGTCTGTCATTTTAATGTTAAGAACATATTAAGTCATGGAAGAAATTAGTAATTCAGCAAAGTACACGGATACATGTTTTTTTTTTTTTTAAATCACCTAATTGTTGTTTACTAGATACTAGCGTATAGCCGAATATATTCTCGTTAATGACATATAAAGATGATAACGATTACCTATAACCTAAAGCCGAATATAAGCTCGACTCTCTCTCACACAATTGACGACTAGTGGAGAAAATCCGAAACCCTAACCGCCTCAATTTCAAGTGTTTTCTCCATTAATCTTCTTATGTGGTTTGAACTTACTTGTTTATGATCGATTTTGTGTATCCTAAATCGTTTATAATTTTGTATCTATCAAGTTAACGTTTTGGTTTCTTGGTCGATTAGGGTTATATAATTTTTTTAGGGTTTCTTTTAGCGATCTGTTTTTCTGGTTCCTAGCAAGTATATATACTCTGATTCGTATAAATATGGTCGTTGTGCTTTTTGGATGGTATATCATTTTGAAGGTTTATTGTAGTTTGTGTTACGAAACCTTACACGATCAGTTTAGAGTTCTGGGTGAATTGCGACGTGGTTGTGTTTAACTTGGTTTTTTGTTATCGGATTTTGGGTTTGTGCCATTATTTGGATGTTGGTCTGAGGGTCGGCTGACTCTAGTACTTGTTCATGATGGGGGTGTCGAGAGAGAATGATAAAAACGGTGGAATGTAACAAGTATAAGGGCTTCGGAAGTTGTAGGTAACGAAGGCCTTGCTGAAAACTTCATGAATTCGAAAAGCAATTACTGGATGAAAAACTTGTGTTTGTGGGTGAGGATGGGTTACCAACAAAACCTATTGTTGATAAATTCCCAAGTCCAAGTGGAAGTGACAATGCTAAAAGCCCTACTGGTGCAAGCACACTGAAACGCACATATGATCGTGTCTTGCTTGGGGATCAAACCGATACGGTGCCCGGGGATTAAGGCATTGAATTCTGATATGCTTAACGTGGTACTTTTCAAGGTTAATAAGGGTGTAAGAGGGGTAGAAGACCCGTTTCTTACTGCCCCGGTTTCATTTGCTAGTAAGGTTGGTGCTAATTCTACTAATGTAAGGCTAATTTTTAAACTCTAAATACGGGTAAACCTCTATACGAAAAGGCTGAGGTACAAATTCTTTTGTCTTCAGTCGTAGAAGCTAATTATAGGTTTGAAAACAGCTTGTTCGGTATTTATTGGCAAGAGAGTTGCATTTCCCGTTGTTGAGCATTACCTTAAGAATGCATAAGAAATATGGATTAGTTCGCGCCATGATTAATTCTACAGGGCTGTTTTTCATTAAGTTTTCTTTTGTTGAGGGATTGAATGGAGTGTTGGAGAATAGACCTTGGTTTATTCGCTCGGCTCCCATTATTTTAAAGAAGTGGACTTCGAGGACCAGTTTGTAAAAGATGATTTGGGTTCCATTCACATCTAGGTTAAAATTCATGATATCCCTATTGCTTCGTTTACTGAGGACGGGTTAAGTGCCACAGCTACTAAACTTGGTACTCTTATCATGCTTGATGCGTACACAAATACTATGTGTATGCAATCTTGGGGTCGTTTTAATTATGCTCGTGCCTTGATTGACATTAAGGCTGAACGGGAACTTAAGGAGAAGATGGTTATTGTTGTTCCGTGTTGGAAGGGTAATGGGGAAGTGTTGCATACTGTTCCCGTAGAGTATGAGTGGAAACCACCTAGGTGTGGTATTTTTATGGTGTTTGGCCATGATGAAAACCAATGTACTAAATGTGTAATTGCTGATTTTAAGAAGCAAACAGTACAGAATAATGATGGTTTTCAAGCTCCTCAAAGAAAGGTGTTTTGTGGCATTGAAGTTGGTAAAGGGCCGAAATTTAACCCTACTAAGCAAAATTCGCAGGTCTACAAAGTTGTGTCGAAGGAGTTGGAAACCCACCAATGTTTGTAAGACTAAGACCTCAAAAGTGGCTAATATGAGCGGGACGAATATTGTGACACCAAATCCGTTTGATGCTCTTAATATGGATGGAAATGACATGGGTGATGATCCTAGTGGTATAAGTGGTTAGCATAATGACGAGGTTGATTTGGATATAGTCGCAATAAGGAAGCTAAATTGGATGGGGATGATAGTGATTGTGATGTGATTGAAGATACTAATGAAAAGGCTAGTTTTTTTGCACCTAAAAACATACGGTTGCTAGTTCTTCTAAGGGAGGATGTGGAAATGGAAGTCGGGGGACGAGCATATATGAGTGTTGGAAGGAGAGTTACGGTGAAGATCCTTATGATGACGGTCCATATGTTGATGAAGAATGCGATGAGCTATCTGAAGCTCAACTGACATTATGTGACGCGTTTGATATAAAGATTTGTCATTAGTCTAGACGTTAGTTTTTATTTGGTTGTTGAATCAAATGTATTACAGTAGGTAGTCGTGTTTTTCTCTTTTGAGGATAGAAGTGTCATGTTATATTTACTTTACCGCCTATGTGATGGGCTCTTATGTGAGATTCACTCACACCTTTTGTACTTAAACGTTTTGAGTAATACATTCACCGGAAAAATCCTTTAAAAAAACGAATATAAACTCAAAACAAAAGAATAAAGATTATTAATCCCATCTTATAAAATAATGAACAAACTTTTGAATGTATTCTACTCTTTTCGATTGAAATTGCACTTTTCATATTCCAGTTGGTATCCAACATATAAAAAGCAAAAAAGCATTATTATGCATTGTTACATTATGCTATAAAGCTACTTTACCACCCAACTCAGTCTATAAATAAACCCATAACGTTTGTCGAAAATAACTAAACCAAAACGCAAAATGAGTTCACTGAGCCGTGTATGGATGGCAGCCGGTGTCGCGATTGCTAATGGACACACTGATCAGGGATGCAAACTTAAATCACTAACTAAATCTATCCGCCAAAGCAAGAAAGCATTCACTTCCTCTAATGGTGCTGATTCTTCTTATCTCCGCCCATTATCTAGCTTCAGCGAGTCCAGAGTCACGGGCGGGGATAAGAAAACACAAGCGGATGATTCTCTACGACAAGTCATGTACTTGAGCTGCTGGGGGCCTAGCTAAATATAGTGGACATTTCAGATTATATATTTATATTAATGATGTTCTTCAAAGAAGGGAGTCGTAAAAAATGTATAGCTAGGTTCAGAATGGCAATTAATTTCTGAAACAAGAGGGTCTTAAAAATGTTATTTAGTTTTGGCTCTTGGAACTATTTGCTGAATTGCTTCCAAATATATGAATAATCAAGCTGTTATAAATGGCCAACATATTACATCTTTTATAAACATGTTTTATTACGGGAAGAGTATTACAAATTCTAGTTAAGACAGTTTTGAGGATTTAAATATGGTTGAGTTCTTATTATGTCCAAATAAAAGTTTACTGTTGTTCTCGTTATTGAAAAACATGAACTATAAACTCTACTAACACCAAATAAAAAGAGTACATGAACTATAAAATCTTATAACACCACGTACATCTAGGAACTGATTCTTTAACATCTAAGACCAAACTCACTAATTTTCTTTTGAACAAGATTTTATTCATAATACTAGTAAACCTTAGAATCCTGTCTGTCACCGTTATCTAGGTCCCTATATGTCATCTGTGATATAGAGATCTACATATATGTATGATTCTTAAATTTTTGTGTTATCTTTATTTATGTCTACCACATTCTTATGGATAATTCGAAGGTCTTAATCAATCGAAATTGTCAGATAATACATGAAGTGTAGGAAAATATGAACAAGTATACATCATGGACGAGTAATTTATTTATTTTTGTTATCAAAACAATTATTAAAAAGCATGGCTCTAGTTTATTAAAAGAGATGGGCCAATTTTATATTACCATTTCGCAATCATCCTACCCACCCAGCCCACTTGCTTAGTATAAGTCAAAACTACTTTTTGATTTTTTTCAATAATTAAGATGTTGCTTAACAAATTCATTTTTTTTTAATTAAAATGCTATGAGTTTAATACCAATTTGCACACGTAAATTTGAATATGTGGTTGAAAAAGATTGAATCCAATTTCAACTTAATCTGAGAAGTGATTTAAAATTCTAAATCTAACTCAAATAAAACTCTCTGATTTTATAAAAATGTCTAAATACATTAAACTATCAATTTTACAATTTAAATATTAACAATTTCACTCACGCATTTAATAAACTTTATTAATATAAAAAATATATATAATATAGTCAATTTTAAAGTTAAAAGTATTTTTAACCAAAATATCAATTTCATGTGTATTAAACAAAAAGGAACATATCGAGTTTAGATTGAACTTTTCAAAATGATTAATTAAATGGGCTATGTTTGAGTTGAGACATATATGAGTCCGTTAAATAGGAACGGTCACATAATTACTATCACATTTTACATTTTTTATATAACAAAAAATATGTAATGATTTTTTTTAATCGTATTTCTAATACGAAAGACAAAGTTAAAACAAGATAAAAAATGAAAGAAAAAAAAGAAAAAGAATGAACAAAAAAGTACTCAAATAAAATGATCATAACTAAACAAAAAAAAAGTAAAAACAAACAAAAAGTAAGGTGTTGTTTAGGGTGAGCACAAAACCAAAACCGAATCGAAAAAAAACCGAAAGGCGAAAAAAACCACCCTATTTGACAAACCAATGGTGGTGGTTTTGAATTTTATAAAACCGATTGTTTAGGCGGTTTTGGTTTCATAACAAAACCGAACCGGAAAACCGCCCGCCCACCTTTATATATGTTTTATATAATTTTGTCTATATAAAAGATTTGCTATTTAATTTTAAAGGTTTAAGTATACAACTTTAACTATTAAAAAATTGTGTTGTTTATTATCTATACATTAAAATTCATTTTATTTATAGATATTATATCTTTGTTTTCGAACAATAGTGTTCTTTGAAAATTTCCCCTACAATTCTCGTAAGCGAACGAAAAGTACAAAGCCGCAAAGATGTGCATTTTATATTTTAGATTGATGTTTGGTTGTTTTGTACATTTTTTCGAAGGTTTGGATTGCTAGATAATATGCTATTATCGATATTTGTTTAAATATTTTTGCTTGAAAATTTGGAATTGTAAACTTCATATAAGATTAAAACTTGTTTGTTTTCAAGTAAGAAAAAACCGAATAAAAACCGAAACCGAACCGATTCAATGTCAAAAACCAAAACCAAACGGTTTGTAGTTTCCAAAAACCGAAATATACGGTTCGGTTTTTGGTTTTACCATAAAACCGCCCCACCCCGCCCCATGCTCACCCGACTGTTGTTTGTTTTCTTTAAAAAGTCTTAAAAACCTCTTAATATACCAAAGCTCTTAGTCAGTTAGAGCTTTTAGGTGTTAAGTGTGTTTGTTTTTTATTTTTCGTTCAGAGGCAAACAGAGGTAAAAACATCTAAATGGACCAGACATGGAAGAAGCATCTTAATGCCTCTAGTTGAACTAATAAACATTTAAACGTTTTCTTAAAAAAAACAAACAATATTATTTGATTTAGATTCAGACATTTCCGCCTCAGAATCAGATTAAGATGTGCGAGTCAGATTCAGATTCAGAATCTCTTAATAAAAAAGCAGCACCTAAGAAAAAAATAAGAGACATTAAGAGGTCTTAAAACATCTCTTCCCCATCTAGTTCAATAAGAAGTTTATGGCTCTTAACGGCTAGAAAAAAAACAAACGCACTTAACACTGATTGTCTCTTAATGACATAAAAACAATAAACACAGATATCAGACTACGTCTAAATGAGCCAGATTAAAAAACTGTTAGAAAATATTTTCAAGAAAACAAACACCACGTTAGAGTAAGTCGTTTTTTCTTACCAACATATTTTAAATGTAAGTTATTAGAAGTAGCAAGGGAGATGAATTATCCATATTTAAATGATTTCCTTGTATGTGTTATATACTTATATCGTGCATTATGCATTCTCTTAACCCAAATTAAGGTGCAGTCGTGCATAAAGATTTGTCGAAGAATACCAATAGAATAAATGTCCATATATTTACGTGTAAGCTCCCGGAAAATTTCAATGTACTTAACGTTTTAATCAAGAATTGATCACGATCTATTTCGTCATGAAATTTTCTAAACATCACTTTTGCATATCATATGACATATGCATGATCAACGCATTTGAGCGTTCATAAATATACCGCCAGTGATCTAAATAAATTTCCCACTATCACGATAATCTTAAAATACGTAATGAATACGTAAAATTTGTAAAATTACAATTAAATTATAATAAAAATATATAAAATTCGTATTGGGCCTCGGAACTCATTGGACTTTTCACCACTCGAACCCGACACGTAAATGGGCCTCATAACTGGGACCCAAGCCCACACGGTCATTTCTTTGGGCCTCATTACCCATTCGAGCCCAACTTTTCCTTTGGGCCTTGTCTTGCGTCCAATCCAACAAGCAATCCAAACATTCTTGCTTCTTTCTTTTCCTTGGGCCTCGCTACCAAGTCCAACCCAAAGATGATTTAAGTTGGGTCTTGATCCCCACATGTGTACAAGTATAGTTAAAACTCAATGTTTTGTTGCTTCTTCCTGTTGAAACCGAACAAGCAATCAAAACAAGAAACCAAACTAGTCCTAACATGTGACAATAAGGTAACTAAAACCATCTCTTCCTCTTGGATTCCAAAGACTTGCGTATGAATGCAAAAAGAAGGGCAAAGACATGCTAGCCACCCTAAACAAATATTAAACAATACCCTAATGTCCATTTGACCAACTTTGACTTCATTAACCAAAGGATCTTGTGTTTTCATGAAGTGACTAACCAAGAGCATGTCTCTAAGTGGAACAACCATCTTGCACGCCTAGAAACATTTCAAAATCAAGACCAAATACATTTCAACATGTGACTAATGAAGTAGAGATTAGGAGAGCTAGTGAAATATAAAATGAAAAAGCCATGCTTATGCTTTCTTTAAAACACACATCTTCTTCACATAAGCTTTCAAAACTCAAACATATCTTTCACTCAAAATCGTCCATCGTGGTATTAAGGAGAAGCAAAAGAAGGAAAACGGTAAAGGAATTAGAAAAGCTTGGGGTTAATATAGGCGAATAACATTATAAGGAGAACAAGGGGTTCTTGTTGATCACTTCTTCTCGTTCACTACTCACACGTATCATCACCACTCATTTCGAGTGAAGTAAGTCCCTCGAACTCGTTTTCATTTCATTCTTCGTTTACATTAGTTCTCACATCGTTAAATATGTTATGCGCACCATTTCAAAGCAACACGTATGGTATGCTTAATCACGACACATAGTCACACACGTTAAAACTAGTCTAATATGTTGAGAACACATTGCAAAATTATTAGGAACACACGTACACCTTCATTTCTACGCTAAAACCAAACGGGCCTAAAGCCCAACTGTCGAGCCCATTAAGCCCAATCCGAGTCCGATAATGATCTAACCCACCCAATATAATCAAAATAAGCTAATAAGCTAAAGAAATAAGCTAGAGATAAGCTTGTACTAGTTTTGTAAAGTTTTCGTTATTTCAAAGGAGTTCGGATCAAATTTGCAAAACAAATGAGTATCGGGTCAAAAGGTAACATATTTAAAAGCTAAAGGGTCATTTATAAGCGAAACTAGTGTTTTATAAAAGTCTAAGGGTTGAAAATGCTCATTTCGAAAGTACATGGGCATCATGCACGTATGCATGTGCACGTGAAAAACTCAAGGCGAATATGTAAATTACCTAAACTAGAGATTTTAAAGTTTGGGTTAGAAATGACAAGTTTGGAAAAGTAAAGGTTGAGGCGTATAAAAGGAACCTAGAGGGTTGTTTTCGTAAAATCAATTTTACCAAGGGACTAAAAATGTCATTTCGAAAGTCTTGATATAAAATACATTTTGGGTACAAAGTGTCATTTTCTAATAGTATAAGGACTAAACTTGTACTTTTGTAACTCAAGGGTAAAAGTGTAAATTCGGAAAAGTTTAGAAAACTTATAAACCCATAATAACCGTAAAAACAAGTATTTTGATCTTATGAGTATTTTATTTGGGATAACGATAAATGTATTACTTATATATATATATATATATATATATATATATATATATATATATATATATATATATATATATTATAAGATTATAATTATATATATATATCAAATCCGATAAAACACACGGGAATTTATTCAAACACGTTAAAAATACTCAACAAATCTATTAAGATCACAACTGGGAAACATTTCACTTATGCGTAAGTGAGGATCATTAATCAAGGCAATGTAGCATGTAAATTAACTTAAAGCGTTAATCACGATCGCACACTATTGGATTGGACAATCCAATGATCTATTGAATAAGAATATTCAATGCTCTATTATTTTGGTCGCGAACCAAAATGCTCATTCTTGAGACTCGCCATCTCATCATTTTAGGTTTCGAGTTGGAACCTCCGCTACATTTTGCTTGATCTATTTGTGCGTGTGCATTATTATCAAGGTGAGTTCATAGCCTCGCTTTTACTTTATTTTTATAAACCCTTGAGGAGATACATGCTCTAAACTAGAACACAAGGGTTTTCATAAATGCTTGATCTTCTTGATTATTGGTATTGCCTAAGTTGTTAGCCACAAGTCCCCGATCATGAACCATTAGTCAGCGATTCGCAGAAAGCAGTCAAGTCAAACAGACTTAAAACATTCGACGCAAATACAATTTAGATCGAGGAATATAGGAATTCTGGGTCGTTAAGTCCCACGGAGGATGAATTGGTGTTTAAAACAACTTCAGATGATAGAATGATCACTAAGGATAGTGATCGATAAGGATATCGATGGATAATTACCTAAAGAAAAGATTAACAAATAAAAGCGACTTAAATGCAAATTAAAAGAAATAAAAGATAAAATCTATTAAATAAACGCTATCACTATTTTTACAGATCGATGAACGTTTATGATTTTATAAAATAAAATAACTTAAATAACCTATTTTAATCAAAACGTAAACTTAAATTGCTTAAAACGTTATTTAAAATGGAAACGATTGTTATTTAAAATGGCTGAAGCATAAGCAAAAACGTAAATTTTAAGAAATAAAAGGCCTAAGAGTGTAAAACTAATTTTCTTACAAAATATATGATAAAAGAAAATTTTAGAAAAAGATTTATATTTTTGACTTTTATATTTTTATTATGATTTAATTAATATAAAACACTAATTAAATGTTTAAAAATACTAAAACTTATTGGAAAAATCTGAAACTTTTTGTAAAAATACTTTATACTATTACAAATTTATAAAAAATACAAACACTGAAAAAGCTACTCTTAATAAGCTATAAATAAGCTAAATGTACGTATAAGCTAAATGAGACAAAGAGGGGTTATATATTTGATTTTGCAAAATAAAAACGAGAAAGTCCCAAGGGCAACTGGTTTACAGGTACACCCCTATCATCCCCATAAGGGAGAGGTCTCAGGTTCGACCCCTGCCTCTCCCTTTTTGCCAAACATTTTATTTTTCAATTTTTCTTTTTGCAACTTATTAAACTACTTAAAATAAGCACTTTATTCAACTGTGACTTTTTATGAAAATGAGCCAATAAGCTGTTTGAGCTTGAAAAGCTTAACAGTTGGCTAAAAAATGAAACAAGCACAAGTTATTAACTAAAATGGGTATTAAGCTAGAAATAAGCAAAAGATAAAAGAAATAAGCTATATTATCGATTATTAGCTAATATGAACACTTGAATAAGCTCAAGAACTAGAAATAAGCACTTAATAAGCACAAATAAGCAAAACTCACATTTGTTATGCATGTGGCACCGTGGATTTTACTAGGCACCTATTAGCTTATTTTAAGCACTAAGATAAACTAGATAATGAAAAAAATTATTGGATAAGCTAGATGACTGCTCGACTTTTCAAAAGCTAAAGTACTCAAGGTTTGGTTCACTAGATAACTTTTGATGAGCTTTTGAAAAATTGGAAAAAGTCATCGAGTATAACTCAGTGTCGAGTTAAATGGGACAAATTAAAAGCGAGTGCAGCTTATCTAATAAGTCGCAAACTTGAGAATAAGACTTGGGACATTGAAATGAGTCGGTTGGCTTTCCAAAGAAGCAAGGATCACAAGTCGAGGCCAACCGATAAGCTCTCTATGAGCTTATGAAAATGGTATCACATCTCATGCACAGGGCACATTTTGAAATGATGTCTAAAATAAGCTAATGAAAAAGCTATTAAACAAGCTTTATAGAAAATATAAAAAACACTAATGTAAAGCTAAGCAGCTATATTTTAACATCCTATAAGCTCAAATAATGAAACTCAATATATAATCTTATATAAGCTAATCTATTTACTCCAAAAACTGTGAAACTGAAATATTTGACTTTTCTAAAAACCAAATAGTTTTGACTAAAATGAATTTTAACTTGATTCTAAAGACTTATTATGTTATTATAAGCTGTAATGAGATAAGATTAAGCTAGAGAGATAAGTTACAAGCTATTTTGATGAAATTTATATCTAAAACTCCTAACAGTGACTGTAATTTGAGCATACAAACTAATTTTGACTTTTTACTAACTAAATACTAATTTTTATGCTTTGACTGATCTATATGATCCTATTGTGATATTTAAACAACAACAAATAACAACATTAAAACCTTCTAACAGAGTTACTAAGCGAGAACCAAACACCCTTATAGAGACGCTTTTGATCTTTTCAAAGCTTAACAAAGATTTAAACTATGCCATGACTTACGCACCTTATAATATCTTTTAATAAGACTAAATAAGCATGAAACACTAGTACTAACAACGAAACACAAGAATAATGATTATGCAATTTTAACTGTGAAAATAAAATTGTTATAAACTACAAATTGAAAAGAACAACTGACTGGTTTTATGGTTTATTTTAACTTAACTATAACTAGTAAACATTCAAACACAGATATATAAGCTTAAAAACTCTTAAATAGTAAAAAGCAAGAAATGAGCAAAAGGCTTACAAATGCTTTAATGCTCAAAAATGAGAACTGATTACCAAGAACACCCCTATTAGCTTTCCATAAAGCTTCTAAACCAACATTAATCCAAATTCAGCTCTGCACAGGTTTCTTGATCATTTCCCATGGTTTTTTTATTTTTAACTAATTTCTTGGTGATTTTGAGAATTTTCTATTTTAACTATAAAGCGATTTTTTAGCTTCTTAAACTTTCAAAAGCTTTAACAGAGCTTATGGAGCTTGTTCGGTTCTTAGCAACAACTAACAATAGCATTTGATCTTAACATGAAAATTTTGAACATTGAAATTGCAAAACCGAAATTTAAACTAAAAGCTTGAAATTGATTATTGAGAAAGGTTCATAATACTCGAAATTGCTTAAAAGGTACTTGAAAGCTAAGAAATATCTTGAAATTAAAATTAAGCTAAAACGACATAACTACACTAAATTACACTACTACTCTTTACTCCACCGCTTCTTTTCTTCTTTATAGACTTTCAAAAGCATCCTCATCTCTTTCGATCATTTCCACCATTGGATAGGCCAAAGTGATCACATCCATTGATTTTCACTTTTGGCGCCAAAAAGTCTTGGGTGGGTTTCGATTAATGGGGTTTTGGTTTGATGTGGAGGTGGAAAGGGTGTGGGTAGCAGTGGTTATGGTGAGGTGGAGGTGAAGAGGTAAGGTGGTGAGGCGGATGGAGGGATTCACTGGTAACAGGTGGAAAGGAAGAAGGAGGTGAATAGTAGGCGCGTTTTTATATTTTTAAAAAGTGGGTCGGGTTAACTGGTTTTGGGCTTGGGGTATTTGGGCCAGGGACTTGGTTTGGGCTTTTAGTTAATAAAGGGTCCATTTGGTTTATGTTAGCAACAAGGACCAAAGTTGTAATATTCTGAAAGTGAAGGGCTGATCTTGATACTATTCCAAAGCTCTCACAAGGACCAAACCTGTAAATATTAAATAGTACAAGGACCAATATTGATTATTTTACATTTTTTTTTAAACCTTAAGGACCTATTATGTAATTTTTGGATTTTTAGGGACTAAAGGTGTAAATTCCCAAAAGTTTATCATAAGGACCATTTTTGTCATTTATAAATAGTATAAGGTTTATTTTGATTATTTTCTTATTTTTAAAACCTTATGGACTAATTTTGACATTTTGCAAAGTTGAGGGACCAAAGTTGTAAATTTGTGATTTTAAACTTCAAGGTTTATTTTAACAACTTTTGAATCCCAAGGACCTAAAATGATATTTTACAAGTTTTTGAATGACCGTGGACTGATTTTGACAACTTTTGTAACTTGGGGACTAAAGCGCCAATTATGCAAACTTAATACGTTTTTTACCGATTTTGATGTTTTGCATTTAAAACATATAAAACACTTGTTTGTGATATTTTATCATTTTGAAGCATTTCGAGTGTTTTCGGATGTTTTGGCATTCTAACAAGATAAAAATGATGAGTATTTAGACACTCATCAATCCCCACACTAAGATATTGCTAGTCCCTAGCAATGATTTGAGAAAATTTAATGGATTTTATCTCTTTACCAAAAGCCATTACTTCGGAGTAGCCAATTGTTTCGATTCAAGTAAGAACTTTGGTACAACGATAACCAAATGATTTTAAGCAAATCATAAGTCGTCAACGGATTTGATTTGTCTTTACCGAAGCCGCACTCTTCCGGACTAGCCAACTCTTAGATAAATTATCAATATTATCTTTGGTGAGTCGATTACCAATTATGGATTTTCAATCGCCTTTACCATAAGCCATAAACTTGCGGGCTAGCCAACTTTTCACTAGTTAAAAGATATGGTGAGTTGAGAACCATACAATTTTGGGCAAATTGCAAGCCATAAACGGATTTGAGATATCTTTACCAAGAGCCGTTTGCTCTGGATTAGCCAATCCTTATGTGGGTTAGACATGGTGGATGATTACCATTTGTTGTGTTTAGTACATAGTACTTCCACTAGATAAAAATTTTTAAAATTTGGCCATTTTGGGGAAAAAGGGACTAAAAGGGTACATTTATGATCAAATTAGCGAATTTCCCCACACTTAGAAATGAATATTGTCCTCAATATTCAAAGTAACTTAAACGTTAAAAAAGATAACATTACTAGCTAAGTGTAGAAACACAACAATTATTTTCTTTTTAATATTTACAATTTTCAAACATTTTTAAGGTCTATATACAACATGTGGGGCATCTCCCCACACTAGGTGGAACACATGGGTGAAAACCCATGTTTAGCTCTTGTTTTTGATTACCGAGTCGCTAGCTTGACTCGACCCAATTAATTTGTTCATGGGAAGTAAGTGGAAGAGACAATCTCCATCGGACTTTCATTGAAGATGTTTGTATAAACATTGAAGTACATGAAAGTTCCACACCGATGAGATATATAGAGAACCGGCTCAAAAATGATTAATGAAAATGCCGGGGTCAAAGATAATGTCTTCATTCCCGAAGGAGTGAAGAATAGGAGAAGCTACGGGATAGGTGAAGAAAAGAAAGAAAACCATGATGAAAATCATGACTAACTCATCTTCATCCATAAGAGAATTCACGATTTCTGGGTCATGAATTTCATCATTTAAGCTCATTTGATCAAGACATATTCTGGGCGGGAGGAATGGGATTTTGATATCAAGCAAGTTCTCATGGTTGAGAACATTTTCCTCCGGAACACAAAAATCATTTATGTCTAGATCAAAGTGGAAGTTATCATACTGGTAGAGATATGATATGAGTGAGTTCAAAGGAGAACTCCTCGTAAGAGAATCATTCACATGAAGTGAATTTGTGAACTCTTGTTCCATTATAGACTCATCACTATCCTCGATCGGTATCAAAGAGTAGATTCTCGAGAAATTAAAGTGAATTCAGTCGAATTCAAATAGAGGATTGGTGAAAGTAGCTTTTAATGTTTGGGAACAAGGTGATTAACATTCTCTATTGGATTGTTAGGGTGAGAAGTGAGTGAGCGATCATTATAAAGGAGACTTTCAATTTCTCCCAGTTGGATTTGAAATTAAAGAGATCATCATCACTTTCGGATGAAAGTGGAATGAAATCGAATGATCTTTTGAACACTCAAGAGGGAAGAAGATATCACACATATGCTCGAAGTTCCTGTGACTCTCTCGGATTGGGACAAGGTCCTCAACACTAGACTTTATGAATTAAGTCCGATTCCTTTTCGTGAACAGTGTCAAGATGCTCGTCCCCATGTTTAGAGAGTGAGTGGGAGCTTGGTGTGATAGCGCTTACATGAGAATGAATCTCAATCATTGGAATATCCATCGATGAACTTGATGAATCTTCAAGTGTATCTTCATCATCACTATCATCGTGAATAAAAGCGAATCTAGAGCTAGATCTTTGCTTTTTAAGCTTGCAATTGATTCCCTAATAGATTTTCAAAGGCAATTTGGGAATTTATTTTAGCGACACTTCTCTTGACTAACAAAACTTCCATGGATTTCTCATGAGAGTTTTGAAATGACATAACCGACTCCTCCTTAAGTTCTTTTAATAACTCGGACCCTTGAAGAAAAGTCCGTCGTAGTTTCATGAGGAGTTGCTTGAATCATTTGGCACCGTGGAGGTTGGTCTTGAAATGATGTGTCAAAATTGTCACTAGGAAATGGATTCCTGTTTGACAATCGAGTGAAATGGGACCTCCACAGTTCTCACAACAATAAAGCTGTTGATCATGGATTAGTGAATCATATGGATATTGGTCATACCCAAAGTTCGAGCATCATTGGAAAACTGCTCATAGACAATCGTGTTTCCGATTGACATTCAAATCCTTGGTGAGGACCTCCACAAAATTCACAATGATAGATTGTTGATTATATGAAGATAAGTCGGTTTGTGGTGGGTAATTAGAAAATTTGAGGGTCGTTAAATGAGTTCGGATTAGAATCATAATCAAATGAATTCCTCGAACCACAAAACAAACAACTCCGTCACGAATATCATTACCACACTTTACACACGTACACAATGACATGGTGAACCATAAAGAGGCTCACCACAACCGACACAAGGAATAAACGATTCTATTTGAGAGTTATGAGAAGGAATCGGTTCATTCAAAGAATCAACAAAATCAACATGGTGATCGAATGACTATTTAGACTCAAAGAACATTTTGAAAATCCGGAGGTGGGACAAGTAGTGTGCTCGAGAGCTAGCAATTTCCACCACTTCCGTTATGGACTCCGTTTTTGGTTCTTGAAACGTGAAGATTAGGTAAGTCATTCTTGCTAGTCACCGGATCCGAATTACGCATGTTTGCTTTTAACCGTAAATCGTGAAAGTTTATTATCAATTCTAGACGACTTAGGAGCAATCGAGGATTAGATCTTTGAATAACCGTAGGTTGGACGTGTTTAGTACCTCCATTATCGGATGAAAGTACCGGTCCTTTGTCACCTCGGTTTTCTTTCCATTTCCACAGCGAAATTAATGGATCTTCTGAACAACACGAATTCTAGACATTTGTGATAAAGTCTGAAGCTTTTCGACTTTGTCCCGAGTCGTTCTCGAGAGATTCCATGAGAATAGAAGTTTAGAATCAAATGTATAGAGGTTAAGGAATAAAGAATCAAAAATGGTAGGAGGTTAAAGATGAATATTTTGGATTTTGAAAACATGCCATAAAAACAAAGAATGAAAATATTTTTGGTTTTTTTGTGTTTGTTGAAAACTTGAATAATAAAAAAATGTTTTTGTGTTGTTAACACTTTAGGAAAAGTGTTAATGAACTTTTGATTTTAATAAACTTTACAAAAACTGATTTACAAACGATGGTATATGTGCAAGTACGGGTGCGAAATGCTTAAAACACGCTAAACAAATTTCTCCCGTAGGGCGCCAAAATTTGATTCATCCGAACAGTCAAGTCAAACAGACTTAAAACAAATCGAGACAAAATACAATTTAGATCAGAGGAATATAGGGAATTCCTGGGTCGTTAAGTCCCACGGAGGATGAATTGGTGTTAAAAACAACTTCAGATGATAGAATGATCACTAAGGATAGTGATCAGTAAGGATTTGGATGGATAATTACCTAAAGAAAAGATTAACAAATAAAAGCGACTTAAATGCAAATTAAAAGAAATAAAAGATAAAATCTATTAAATAAACGCTATCACTATTTTTACAGATCGATGAACGTTTATGATTTTATAAAATAAAATAACTTAAATAACCTATTTTAATCAAAACGTAAACTTAAAATGCTTAAAAACGTTACTTAAACTGAAAACGATTGTTATTTACGAAAACGGCGCTGAAGCGCAAGCAAAAACGTAAATTTTAAGAAATAAAAGGCCTAAGAGTGTAAAACTAATTTTCTTACAAAATATATGATAAAGAAAATTTTAGAAAAAGATTTATATTTTTTGACTTTTATATTTTTATTATGATTTAATTAATATAAAACACTAATTAAATGTTTAAAAATACTAAAACTTATTGGAAAAATCAAACTTTTGTAAAAATACTTTATACTATTACAAATTTATAAAAATACAAACACCGAAAAGCTACTCTTAATAAGCTATAAATAAGCTAAATGTTCGTTAAGCTAAGCTAAATGAGACAAGAGAGGTTATATATTTGATTTTGCAAAATAAAAACGAGAAAGTCCCAAGGGCAACCTGGCATGTGTACCCACTATCATCCCCATAAGGGAGAGGTCTCGAGTTCGACCCTGCCTCTCCCTTTTGCCAAACATTTTATTTTTCAATTTTCTTTTGCAACTTATTAAACTACTTAAAATAAGCACTTTATTCAACTGTGACTTTTTATGAAAATGAGCCAATAAGCTGTTTGAGCTTGAAAAGCTTAACAGTTGGCTAAAAAATGAAACAAGCACAAGTTATTAACTAAAATGGGTATTAAGCTAGAAATAAGCAAAAGATAAAAAGAAATAAGCTATATTACTGATTATTAGCTAATATGAACACTGAATAAGCTCAGTAACTAGAAATAAGCACTTAATAAGCACAAATAAGCAAAAACTCACACTGTTATGCACAGGGCACTGTGGATTTTACTAGGCACCTATTAGCTTATTTTTAAGCACTAAGATAAACTAGATAATGAAAAAAAATTATTGGATAAGCTAGATGACCTGTTCAGCTTTTCAAAAAGCTAAAGTACTCAAGGTTTGGTTCACTAGATAACTTTTGATGAGCTTTTGAAAAATTGGAAAAAGTCACTGAGTATAACTCAGTGTGCTGAGTTAAAATGGGACAAATTAAAAACTGAGTGCAGGCTTATCTAATAAGCTGCAAACTTGAGAATAAGACTTGGGACATTGAAATGAGCTGGTTGGCTTTCCAAAGAAGCAAGGATCACAAGCTGAGGCCAACTGATAAGCTCTCTATGAGCTTATGAAAATGGTATCACATCTCACACACAGGCACATTTTGAAATGATGTCTAAAATAAGCTAATGAAAAAGCTATTAAACAAGCTTTATAGAAAATATAAAAACACTAATGTAAAGCTAAGCGACTATATTTTAACATCCTATAAGCTCAAATAATGAAACTCAATATATAATCTTATATAAGCTAATCTATTTACTCAAAACTGTGAACCGAAATATTTGACTTTTCTAAAAACCAAATAGTTTTGACTAAAATGAATTTTAACTTGATTCTAAAGACTTATTATGTTATTATAAGCTGTAATGAGATAAGATTAAGCTAGAGAGATAAGTTACAAGCTATTTTGATGAAATTTATATCTAAAACTCCTAACAGTGACTGTAATTTGAGCATACAAACTAATTTTGACTTTTTACTAACTAAATACTAATTTTTATGCTTTGACTGATCTATATGATCCTATTGTGATATTTAAACAACAACAAATAACAACATTAAAACCTTCTAACACAGATTACTAAGCAGAACCAAACACCCCTTATAGAGACTGCTTTTGATCTTTTTCAAAGCTTAACAAAGATTTAAACTATGCCATGACTTACAGACCTTATAATATCTTTTAATAAGACTAAATAAGCATGAAACACTAGTACTAACAACAGGAAACACAAGAATAATGATTATGCAATTTTAAGCTGTGAAAATAAAATTGTTATAAACTACAAATTGAAAAGAACAATGATCGGTTTTATGGTTTATTTTAACTTAACTATAACTAGTAAACATTCAAACACGGATATATAAGCTTAAAACTCTTAAATAGTAAAAGCAAGAAATGAGCAAAAGGCTTACAAATGCTTTAATGCTCAAAAATGAGAACTGATTACCAAGAACACCCCTATTAGCTTTCCATAAAGCTTCTAAACCAACATTAATCCAAATTCAGCTCTGCACAGGTTTCTTGATCATTTCCCATGGTTTTTTTATTTTTAACTAATTTCTTGGTGATTTTTGAGAATTTTTCTATTTTAACTATAAACTGATTTTTTTAGCTTCTTAAAACTTTCAAAAGCTTTAACAGAGCTTATGGGAGCTTGTTCAGTTCTTAGCAACAACTAACAATAGCATTTGATCTTAACATGAAAATTTTGAACATTGAAATTGCAAAAACTGAAATTTAAACTAAAAGCTTGAAATTGATTATTGAGAAAGGTTCATAATACACTGAAATTGCTTAAAAAGGTACTTGAAAGCTAAGAAATATCTTGAAATTAAAATTAAGCTAAAACGACATAACTACACTAAATTACACTACTACTCTTTACTCCAACGCTTCTTTTCTTCTTTATAGACTTTCAAAAGCATCCTCATCTCTTTCGATCATTTCCACCATTGGATAGGCCAAAGTGATCACATCCATTGATTTTCACTTTTGGCGCCAAAAAGTCTTGGGTGGGTTTTCTGCATTAATGGGGTTTTGGTTTGATGTGGAGGTGGAAAGGGTGTGGGTAACAGGTGGTTATGGTGAGGTGGAGGTGAAGAGGTAAGGTGGTGAGGCGGATGGAAGGATTCACTGTAGCAATGGAAAGGAAGAAGGAGGTGAATAGTAGTAGCGTTTTATATTTTTAAAAATGGGTCGGGTTAACGGTTTTGGGCTTGGGGTATTTGGGCCGGGGACTTGGTTTGGGCTTTTAGTTAATAAAGGGTCCATTTGGTTTATGTTAGCACAAGGACCAAAGTTGTAATATTACGAAAGTGAAGGGCTGATCTTGATACTATTCCAAAGCTCTCACAAGGACCAAACACATAAATATTAAATAGTACAAGGACCAATATTGATTATTTTACATTTTTTTAAACCTTAAGGACCTATTATGTAATTTTTGGATTTTTAGGGACTAAAGGTGTAAATTCCCAAAAGTTTATCATAAGGACCATTTTGTCATTTATAAATAGTATAAGGTTTATTTTGATTATTTTCTTATTTTTAAAACCTTATGGACTAATTTTGTGATTTTGCAAAGTTGAGGGACCAAAGTTGTAAATTTGTGATTTTTAAACTTTGAAGGTTTATTTTGAACAACTTTTGAATCCCAAGGACCTAAAATGATATTTTACAAGTTTTTGAATGACCGAGGACTGATTTTGACAAATTTTCAAACTTGGGGACTAAAGCGCCAATTATGCAAACTTAATCGTTTTTACAGATTTTGATGTTTTGCATTTAAAACATATAAAACACTTGTTTGTGATATTTTATCATTTTGAAGCATTTACGAGTGTTTTCGGATGTTTTGGCATTCTAACAATATAAAAATGATGAGTATTTAGACACTCATCGATCACCGCAGTGGAACGTAGATATCGTGAATAGTACTATGGGAATAACGAACCCGTTTAGGTTATAGAAAATAACCGGGCGCACCATATCAATTTCTTTAGGTAATTGGCTATTACCTCCTTTGGGGCATATTCGTACTTTGGTAATTCGATTGTATCTGGTTGAGTTTTGGTTTCATGAGCTTAGCGCATAATAATCTGTGATATTTTCATTATGATATTGTTAGTTTACAATGATCATGATCTTATACTTGTGTTCAACTTATTTTAAACCTATGGATTTCACTCAACATTTTGTTGACCTTTTAAGCATGTTATCTCGGTGTCGGTGAAGATTATGACCAAGGTGCGGAGCGGGGCATGGCAAGGCTCATTTGGTGGTGTAAAACATAAAAGTTATCATTTCTTTCAAACTCATGACATTTCTTTTGGGAAAAACACTTGATCTATTTACAATATTTTGTAACAAACAATGAGTTTCGATGAATGATAACTATTTTAATAAAACGTCTCTTTCGAGTCGTTTTCTATAATTATTGACTATGATCTCCGTTCAAGTAACACCGAATTAGTCTTCCATTGTCATTAAGATTTTCGGGGTGTTCTGATTAGTAATCGAGCCAAGGTTATAGAGAACCAAAGAGTTTTTCAAAATCATTTGGACTATAACCGCACTTTTAAAACAGGACTATTTTACACCAACGCTTTACGCCCTTCCGTGACCGCTCTATGCATTAGGATTGATGCATCACTAGATCATAAGTAAATGGCATTCATTTTAAGTTAGGCATGGAGATTTGCTTAGCTAAGCGAAATAATTATATTATTTGGCATTTACTTACATTAATTTATGGGTTGTTACGGTACCATATGCGCATCCCACCCGATTGTTACGTCCTCGACACCGAGATGGATGACACCATGTCCTCTACGATTGTCACTATGCCACTCATCCCGGTCTGTCATACCGACTCTTGTTTGAACGGCCCGAACCTTTGAAGAAGGTGAAGTTGCGAACTCCTACTTGCTCCGGTATGTTGCTCATCCTCAAAGTACAATGCTTTTGCTTCCATGACCTAGATCGGTACTATGAGTCGCGGAATGGCTACACGCTTGAGATGTTCTTTGTGGAAGATGAATCATCGAATCATCGAAAGCAACGACTACGCTTCATCGATTCTTACGGATCATCTCTCAAGCTATCCGTCCGTCGTCGACGTATGATTCGTGTTCTTAAGCACGATGAACTGAGCCGTTTGGAGTACCTTATAGGCGCATCTAATGGTAAGACCTTGAAACGCCTTTGCTAGGAAGCGTGTGCGACCCATCACCATGACTCGTGTGATGCCACCACTCGATCATTACCATTTCGGTCACCACCGCTCGGTCATCACCGATTACACCCTCTTGTTCCACCCATCGCTACTTCACCACCACTTGCCACTTCATGTGTTCTACCGTCGGACTACTCTTCGTTCCTATTTCATCACCACCGACAAAGATCACCTCCTTTGGACACTTTTAGTGAGCCAATTTTACCGCTCTGCATCAAATGCTATCCACCATCACTATCGATCCTCGAAAAGCCTACTCGAGTGGACAACGGCGGGCCAAGGAAGAAATCCGGTGCTAGAAGATGGTCATTCTTGATTCCTTTACTTAGGCGTTGGAGAGAAGAGGAAGGGCGCTAGTTCCTTTGAGCTTGGAGAAAGCTCGACTCTCGCACCGACTCGGTCATTACATATTCAGTGAACCGATGCACCACACTATTCCTCTGTTGGCTACAAGACTTATCGAGCACGAAGATCAGCTGAATGAACTCATGGCACATTATGATGAGATTCGCTAGTGAGGATAGAGAGCTTGGAAGAAGAAATCGAGAACCTTGTGGTAGGGCTACTCCATCGAGATCGTGTTTGATATGATGAGTACGCAAATTATGGAGGCAAGGGAGGCATTAACCAATTGACTCGGAGATTGGAGACTACTATCGTGATGCTAGCACGTTGAGAGAAGCCGCTTGGGTCGAGAGAGTCCTACATCACGAGCTTGCATCTGCTCATGCTCACACTTGCCATTTTGGAGGAGGATTGATAACCTCGAGGCGAGAGACCAAGCTCGTGGCGGATTCGAGACACGGCGGCTATAGTCGAGGAGATTCGCCGTCGTCGGGATGACGCATCGGAGATCGTAGATCCTAGTCATCTTTATCTTAGTGTGTGTCATAAAGCCGCCATATGAGGCATTAAGGCTTGTATCATTTTGGTTTGTAACCTTGGAACAAGTATTATGATGATGTAACTTATGGTTGTGAACAAACTATGTAACGATGTATTCCATGGTTGTATTTCTATTATTCTAATGTTATGTTATTATTCCTCGGTGATGTATGCGAACCAATCCTTATGTCCTTATATATATTATGATTTGTTGAGAAAAATCATATTCATATCATATCATTTATTTAAAGTGGTAACACGGACTATTATGAAATATATGATATGAAATCAATTTTATCATCGATCGATAATTTAGTAATCTTGGTGTTTATTCTTGAAAATTTTAGAAAAATGGTCAAGAAGAAAGCTACCTCATCCACCATCACTCCATGACTATTGAGAAAATGGTCATTTGAAAGTGTTAGCGACTATAGCTCAACATGTCGTGATCTTGCTAAAGCCAGTTTAACGCATTGAAGTGAACGACTTGCCCAAGAGGCACGTGAAATTTGAAATGCAAAACAAGTCTGAAATTGCAAGAGAGGCGAGAACGCCCGAATGCTCGAGGAAATTTGAAGCCGGCGTGTCGCTCGCAGCGACGTGAGGTGAGGTCGCTCGCATTCTTGAAGAAAATCGTGTCGCGGGAAGCGCGTCTTCTTGAAATGGCAAACTCAAATGCAACTAACACTCCAACAAATCAAAGTGAGTCCACTTTAACTTCATGAGTGTAATTACAAAGAGTTCATGAGCCGCAATGAGACATTCTTCAAGGGCATCGAAGGTGCTATTGGTTTACTTCATTGGTTTGAGAGGACCGAGGCGTATTTACGCTAAGTGGTTGCACAAATGATTGCAAAGTCAAGTTTGCAAGCTGGAACTTTGTTAGAAGATCGTTATCTTGATGGAAAGGCCACGCTCGACCAATTGGAATGGAAGAAGCTTGTAAGATTTCATGGTCGGATCTGAAACAACTGTTAATGAAAGCAGTGTTGCAGAGGGCGAGATCAAGAAACTCGAAGATGAGTATTACCACTTGGGCGCTAAAGGTAATGATCTCAAGACATACTTCAAGAGATTCCATGGTGAGAGCTCTATGTCCTCATCTGTTTCCCACCAATGAAAACTTTTGGAAGCTATGATCGGAGGTTTACCTCGAAGCATCGAAGGAGATGTCATCGCTTCAAAGCCAAAAACTGTTGAAGAAGTTGTCATCGTATCCCACCGCCTTATGGAACCAATACTAAAGCTTGCAAATGCACAAGGCTCAAGTGACAACAAAAGAAAGTTTGATGATCGGAAAACCTCAAATTCCAACCACTATCGATCCAACAATAACAATCGGAACAACAACAACCAATATCACCACAACAGAAATCAACACCACAATCGGCAAAACCGAAGGCAAGAAGCCGCAGGGCTTATCTTTGCACCTTCTTTGGGAAAGGGTATGTAGGGCCGCATCCCGGTGTAGCAGATGTTTGATGCACCATTCGGACCTTGTCTTTGTGAAGTGCGATAAGTGCAACAAGGTAGGTCATCAAGGTAAACATTGTCGAAACCACGGAAGAGGCAACACTTGTGACAAGCGTGAGCTATGGATGTGGAGAACACGGTCATTTCAAGAGTCAATGCCCAAAGGTAAATGTCGTTCAAACAAACAATGCTGGGTGCAAGAGTGTACATGCTAGGAGATGGAGATGCACCGTTGAACCACGACATTGTGGCGGTGCGTATTCTCTTAACAATCATTCTGCAAAAATCTTGTTTGACTCTGGAGCCGATAAGAGTTTTGTATCTACTACTTTTGCACCATTACTTGAAATATCCCCAATCGCCTTAGATACAACTTATGAGATAGAACTTGCCGATGGGAAAATAATAGGAACCAACACCATAATCCGTAATTGTCCTATTCTATTACAAGATCATTCGTTCCTCATAGATCTTTTGCCAATCAAACTTGGAAGTTTCGATGTCGTAATTGGCATGGATTGGTTGTCCAAACACCGTGCTAGGATTGTTTGTGACGAGAAACCGTTCATATCGATCAACGGTGAAACATTAGTCATCCAAGGAGATCAAAGTAGAAAGTACTTAAGTATCATATCACGTGCGAAGTCAATAAAGTACATGGAAAAGGATGTTATGCCTTCTTGGCTCAAGTAACGGAAAAGAAGTCGGAAGAAAACGACTAGAAGATGTACTGTAATCAAGGAATTTTACGAGGTGTTTCGGAAGATTTACACGGACTTCCACACCTTTCGACAAGTCGAATTTCAAATCGATCTTATTCACGGAGCTACTCACATGCACGAGCACCGTGCCGTTTAGCGCCCTCGATGCAAGAGTTATCCAAACAACTAGAAGAGCTATCAGAAAGGATTCATTAGACCAAGTTCCTCACCACAGGAGCACCGGTGTTATTCGTTAAGAAGAAAGATGGATCATTCGGATGTGTATCGATTATAGAGAATTGAACAAGCTCACAATCAAAAATCGCTATCCTTACCAAGAATCGATGATCTGTTTGATCAATTACAAGGCTCGAGTGTATACTCGAAGATTGATTAAGATCGGATATCATCGATTCTGGGTAAGAAGAAGATATACCCAGACCGCATTTAGAACTCGATATGGCCATTATGAATTCCAAGTAATGCCATTCGGTTTAACTAATGCACTTGTGTTATGGACCTCATGAATAGAGTCGCAAACCATATCTGGATAAATTCGTCATTGTGTTCATTGGCGATATTCTTATATCTCGTAATAAAGAAGAACATCGGAACATTTGAAGGCGTCACGAAGTTACTCAAGGATGAAAAATTGTCATAAAGTTTTCCAAGTGTGATTTTTGGATTGAGACGGTCCAATTTCTTGGTCATGTGATTGTGGTGAAGGAATCCATGTGGATCCATAAAGATTGAATCTGTTAAGAATTGGCGGTGCCAGCTAATCCAGCGAAATTCGTCAATTCTTAGGACTTGCTTGGTTATT
Organism: Chrysanthemum lavandulifolium; assembly: GCA_022545495.1. Lineage (NCBI taxonomy): Eukaryota > Viridiplantae > Streptophyta > Magnoliopsida > Asterales > Asteraceae > Chrysanthemum > Chrysanthemum lavandulifolium. Next base: position 79,685,576 of record CM040246.1, read on the forward strand.
ATCGAAGATTCATCGAAGGTTTCTCGAAAATAGCTAAACCATTGACCGAGTTAACCCGAAAGCGAAGAAATTCGAATGGGAGGCGATCGAGAATCGACTTTTCAACTCACGAAGAACAAGCTTTGCGACACCTATCTTGGCACTCTGGGAAGGAGTCAAGATTTTGTAGTATATTGTGATGCTTCACACATGGGTTTAAGCGCCGTTCTCATGCAAAGGAACAAAGTGATTGCCTATGCGTCCGACAACTCAAAACTCATGAGAAGAATTATACTACTCACGATCTAGAACTTGGCGCCGTGGTATTTGCACTCAAATTATGGAGACATTATCATGCGGAACCAAGTGTATAGTGTACCGCGATCACAAAAGTCTTCAACACATCTTAGATCAAAGGAATTGAATATCGTCAGCGTCGGCGGCTTGAATTGCTAGTGATTATGATTGCGAGATCCGTTACCATCTGGAAAGGCAAATGTTGTTGCGATGCTTTGAGCGAAAAAGATCGCCCTAAGCCACTTAGAGTGAGATCATTGGGAATGGTAATCAATTCACCCCGTGAAAATTCTTGAAGCTCAAATCGAAGCTCTTAAAGAAGAAAATAGGCGAATGAGAAGATTTATGGCATGGGAGAATGAGAATGGATTTGTGAAGAGATCGGACTAACGTTATGTTTCAAAAATCGAAGTTGGATTCCACTCTTTGGAGGTATCAGGAGCTCATCATGCATGAATCACATAAATCAAAGTATTCCATACATCCTGGTCCCAACAAGATGTATCAAGATCTAAAGCTTTTGTCTTGGTGGCCTAATATGAAGGTGATATCATTGTATCCATGATAAATGTTTGACATGCTTGAAAGTTAAAGTTTGAACATCAAAAGCCATCTGGATTGCTAACTCAACCAGAACTTCCCGTGTGGAAATGGGAAAGAATTACAATGGACTTCATCACAAAATCGCTAAAAACTTCTAATGGTTTTGACACCATTTGGGTTATTGTAGACCGCCTTACAAAGTCCGCTCATTTCTTGCCAATCAAGGAGAGCAGCGAGATGATTACACTCGCTAGATTGTACATCAAAGATTGTTTCTCGTCACGGTGTACCAATCTCAATCATATCGATCGTGATAGCGATTCACCTCAAGATTTTGGCAAACTCTTCAAAAGCCATGGGTACCAACTTAGATATAGTACCGCGTACCATCCTCGACGGATGGACAAAGTGAAAGAGCGATCCAAACTACGGAAGACATGCTAAGAGCATGTGTGATTGATTCGGAAAAGGATGGGATAAGCACTTACCTCTGGTGAATTCTCTTCTAATAACGATTATCATGCCGGCATTAAAATTGCTCCTTTTGAAGCACTTTATGGAAGAAAATGCCGATCGCCAGTTCTTTGGGCGGAAGTTGGAAGTACAACTTACAGGCCCCAAAATTGTCGAGGCGATGAAAAGATAATGCAAATTCGGCAAAGATTGCAAGCACTCGAGATAGACAAAAGAGCTACGCAGACGTTCGAAGGAAACCAATGGAATTCCAAGTCGGAGACCGTGTAATGCTCAAAGTATCACCACAGAAAGGGATGGTCGATTTGGAAAGCGAGGAAAGCTCAAACCTCGTCGTCGGACCATTTAAAATTCTTCAAAGAATTGGTCGATGGCATATAAACTTGATCTTCCCGAAGAACTTAGCCGAGTACATGACACGTTTCATGTCTCGAATCTTAAAAGTGTCTTCGGATGAAACTCTAGTCGTACCACTCAAGGACATCCATTCAATGACAAACTTAGCTTTGTCGAAGAACGTTGAGATCATGGACGAGAGAAGTTAAAAGGCTTAAGCAAAGCCGCATTCCTATCGTTAAAGTTCGATGGAATCATAAGAAACAAGGTCTGAGAGTTCACACAGGGCGCGAGGATATAATCGTTCAAGTATCCCCACTGTTCATCTAGATCACCCACGGCGACCTCTGCGAGTTTAACCAGCGGGGCCAGTTCTCTTAAGGGTAGGTCTTGTAAGCTCCGGAAAATTTCAATGTACTTAACGTTTTAATCAAGAATTGATCACGATCTATTTAGTCATGAAATTTTCTAAACATCACTTTTGCATATCATATGACATATGCATGATCAACGCATTTAGCGTTCATAAATATCCCGTTGTGATCTAAATAAATTTCCCACTATCACGATAATCTTAAAATACGTAATGAATACGTAAAAATTTGTAAAATTACAATTAAATTATAATAAAAATATATAAAATTAAGTATTGGGCCTCGAACTCATTGGACTTTTCACCACTCGAACCCGACACGTAAATGGGCCTCATAACCGGACCCAAGCCCACACGGTCATTTCTTTGGGCCTCATTACCCAATTCGAGCCCAACTTTTCCTTTGGGCCTTGTCTTGCGTCCAATCCAACAAGCAATCCAAACATTCTTGCTTCTTTCTTTTCCTTGGGCCTCATTGCCAAGTCGACCCAACATGATTTAAGTTGGGTCTTGATCCCCATGTGTACAAGTATAGTTAAAACTCAAATGTTTTGTTGCTTCTTCTGTTGAAACCGAACAAGCAATCAAAACAAGAAACCAAACTAGTCCTAACATGTGACAATAAGGTAACTAAAACCATCTCTTCTCTTGGATCCCAAAGACTTGCGTATGAATGCAAAAGAAGGGCAAAGACATGCTAGCCACTAAACAAATATTAAACAATACCCTAATGTCCATTTGACCAACTTTGACTTCATTAACCAAAGGATCTTGTGTTTTCATGAAGTGACTAACCAAGAGCATGTCTCTAAGTGGAACAACCATCTTGCACGCCTAGAAACATTTCAAAATCAAGACCAAATACATTTCAACATGTGACTAATGAAGTAGAGATTAGGAGAGCTAGTGAAATATAAAATGAAAAAGCCATGCTTATGCTTTCTTTAAAACACACATCTTCTTCACATAAGCTTTCAAAACTCAAACATATCTTTCACTCAAAAATCGTCCATCGTGGTATTAAGGAGAAGCAAAAGAAGGAAAAGCGGGTAAAGGAATTAGAAAAGCTTGGGGTTAATATAGGCGAATAACATTATAAGGAGAACAAGGGGTTCTTGTTGATCACTTCTTCTAGTTCACTACTCACACGTATCATCACCACTCATTTCGGTGAAGTAAGTCCCTCGACTCGTTTTCATTTCATTCTTCGTTTACATTAGTTCTCATGCGTTAAATATGTTATCGCACCATTTCAAAGCAACACGTATGGTATGCTTGATCACGACACATAGTCGCACACGTTAAAACTAGTCTAATATGTTGAGAACACATTGCAAAATTATTAGGAACACACGTACACCTTCATTTCCTACGCTAAAACCAAGCGGGCCTAAAGCCCATTATCCGAGCCCATTAAGCCCAATCAAGTCGATAATGATCTAACTTGCCCAATATAATCAAAATAAGCTAATAAGCTAAAGAAATAAGCTAGAGATAAGCTTGTACTAGTTTTGTAAAGTTTTCGTTATTTCAAAAGGAGTTCGGATCAAATTTGCAAAACAAATGAGTATCGGGTCAAAGGGTAACATATTTAAAAGCTAAAGGGTCATTTATAAACTAAACTAGTGTTTTATAAAAGTCTAAGGGTTGAAAATGCTCATTTCAAAGTACATGGGCATCATGCACGTATGCATGTGCACGTGAAAAACTCAAGGGCGAATATGTAAATTACCTAAACTAGAGATTTTAAACTTTGGGTTAGAAATGACAAGTTTGGAAAAGTAAAGGTTGAGGCGTATAAAAGGAACCTAGAGGGTCAAGTTGTAAAATCAATTTTACCAAGGGACTAAAATGTCATTTGAAAGTCTTGATATAAAATACATTTTGGGTACAAAGTGTCATTTTCTAATAGTATAAGGACTAAACTTGTACTTTTTGTAACTCGAGGGTAAAAGTGTAAATTCGGAAAAGTTTAGAAAAACTTATAAACCCATAATAACTTCGTAAAAACAAGTATTTTGATCTTATGAGTATTTTATTTGGGATAACGATAAATGTATTACTTATATATATATATATATATATATATTATAAGATTATAATTATATATATATATCAAATCCGATAAAACACACGGGGAATTTATTCAAACACGTTAAAAATACTCAACAAATCTATTAAGATCACAACGGGGGAAACATTTCACTTATGCGTAAGTGAGGATCATTAATCAAGGCAATGTAGCATGTAAATTAACTTAAAACGTTAATCACGATCGCACACTATTGGATTGGACAATCCAATGATCTATTGAATAAGAATATTCAATGCTCTATTATTTTGGTCGCGAACCAAAATGCTCATTCTTGAGACTCGCCATCTCATCATTTTAGGTTTCGAGTTGGAACCTCCGCTACATTTTGCTTGATCTATTTGTGCGTGTGCATTATTATCGAGGTGAGTTCATAGCGCCGCTTTTCTTTATTTTTATAAACCCCGCGAGGAGATACATGCTCTAAACTAGAACACAAGGGTTTTTCATAAATGCTTGATCTTCTTGATTATTGGTATTGCCTAAGTTGTTAGCCACAAGTCCCGATCATGAACCATTAGTCATGCGGTGAGCGTAGATATCGTGAATAGTACTATGGGAATAACGAACCCCGTTTCGGTTATAGAGAAATAACCGGGCGCACTATATCAATTTCTTTAGGTAATTGGCTATTACCTCCTTTGGGGCATATTTACGTACACTTGGTAATTGATTGTATCAGCGGTTGAGTTTTGGTTTGACGAACTTGCGATAATAATCTGTGATATTTTCATTATGATATTGTTAGTTTACAATGATCATGATCTTATACTTGTGTTCAACTTATTTTAAACCTATGGATTTCACTCAACATTTTGTTGACCTTTTTAGCGTGTTATCTCGGTGTCGGTGAAGATTATGACCAGTGCGGAGCAGGGCATGGCAAGGCTCATTTGGTGGTGTAAAACATAAAGTTATCATTTCTTTCAAACTCATGACATTTCTTTTGGAAAACACTTGATCTATTCTGATATTTTGTAACAAACAACGAGTTTTCGATGAATGATAACTATTTTAATAAAACGTCTCTTTCGAGTCGTTTTATAATTATCGATTATGATCTCCGGATTCGAGTAGCACGAATTAGTCTTGTTGTCATTAAGATTTTCGGGGTGTTACATTACGTGTTATAATTTATTAGGTTTTTTCACTAAGACTGAAGGATCATTTTCTTCAACTATATTTTGAATGAATCAACACGTAAATGAAATGAAAAATCAATAATCATATGGAGACAAAAAAGAATCATAGAACAACATCGTGTAAGAGATATATTCACTTTATGCCAAACCTTAACCACCGAGCTTTAACCCATCTCTCATTTTAGGTACACCTTTACTTAATGCAATGGAAAAATATTGCATATCATTTTCAGCTTTTCTATTTATGGAATATGATGCTTTTTGACCACTAAATAGTATACGAGTAACTGAGTAAGTTATACGGAGTATACGATAGTGAGTGTATTATTATCCATATCTATACTACTTAATTATAATGTCTTCCTATTAAATTTTTAAGATTTCCTAATATAAATTTTAAGCAAATACAAGTGAAAAAGCATTATTTACAATTATGTTAAACACAAATAATTCTAATCTTAAAACACTATATTTATTACTTAAAATTAATACACCCCTTCACCAATAAATACAAATCATTAACCACAATGTACACACAAATGTAGCACAAATGTACAAAAAAACTACTCCAACTTCACTTTTTTCCTTTGTAATAAACCAACTTTTATGATTTGTAGTTGTTTATGGATGCCACAACATATTCTTCATTTACTTTTGTTTATTGTAAATTATACAACTCATCATCTCATCAACAACAACTAAATAGTTACAAATTTAACCAACAACAAACCACAAAAAACCCACGTCTTTCTCAAAAAAAATTGAAGGAAAAATAATAATAAATACAACAACAAGAACAAAATCTCGGTTTTGGTTTTCGAAATACTCATAGATCCTTAAAGATCCAACAAACCCTTCATTGATCTTGGAAAAAACAAAATTCGAAACCACCTACCTGGTTTGCGAGTCACAAAGATTCAAAGGAATTGTTGTTTTCCTTTCCGCGGGGTAAAAATAAGAAATAGAATGGTGCTTACTGTGTTTGTATTTCGATATGAAGACAAGAAACGCGGGGATCTTGGTGGTGGGATTTTCGGTTTTAAAATTTAGTGAAGATGATATGGTGACTTTTGCGAGTTTATGAGATTGAGATGAGAGAAAGGAGATAAGAGGTAGTTGGTGAATAAGAAAATATGGCAACATTAATCTTAGTATCACTTAGGGTTATTTGCAATAGTGGGGCTGTATATATGTTTGTTAAAAAAAATTATCTATACTACTATATAAAGTATTTAGGACATTCTAACTATAAAAGTCTTAAAATTTTTAAGCCCAAAAACATTTCTAATAAACGTAACCCATTAAACTTGTAACCAAAAGTACAATTAATATAGCACTTGATACAAAATAATAATGCATAAATCATCTAACTTGTAACATTCGTGTATATTAATATCATAATTAATGAAATCATTAAAATACTCTCACTCAAAAATACAATATATAGCACTTGATACAAAACAATAATACATAAATCATCTAATTTTTCTTTTGCATTTTAACGCTCACTAATGAAATTTACAAATCATTAATAATATAATTAAAATACCCCACCACTAAAAAATACAATTAATATATTAAATGATACAAAACAATAATGCATAAATAGTTTTATCCTTTATATATTTCAAACACCCACTAAATAATGATACTATTAAAATACTCTTCACTCAAAACTACACTTAGGGTGGTGGCAATCGTAGTCGGCATGGAGTCGGTATCCAACATGCCGATCGGCATGATCATTGCCAAGGCTTAGGCATCAATCGGTGTGGCATGAAATGGACAATAATCGGTATACTTTACCGAATCTACATGACTCAAAACTAGCCGTTAGGCTAGTCAACTAAAACTGAAAACGCATGTAACTGCCTTCATTATTTGTAGGAATATGTAACTGAAAACGCATGACTAAAACTGAAAACGCCACCCCTTTTTGCAGGAATATGTAACCTTTCTAAAACCTTTTTTGAAGAACCTCTTAACATCTCTAGCTCTTCCCCTTACTTGCGTCTCAAATGATAACGCCACCCTTTTTTGCAGGAATATGCCACCCTTTTGATCAATTGTTGTTAAGCGTGTGGGTTTTAGTAAAACAAATGATAAGGTGATCGGTACTACTATATAAGTTGGAGGTATTAAAGAAATGTTGGGTCCAATTATGACAACAAAAGCGCGGCGAGAATAGGGGAATAAGGTTCCTTGTAATCTTTTTTCTTTATAATTATAAATATAAAAAGACGACGGGATAATAATATCACCGGTTCGTATAATTGATCCGTCGGTCGCGTCGGTTTATGGCCAAATATCTTCACCGAGTTACTCGACGAAAATATCCATCACCGCCTCTCTGGTTCATATAATTTTAAGTATTAATAAAAATTATGTTTTTATTAAATTGTTTAATAAAATTTAAAAAAAATGTAATGAGTTAGGCGTGGTTGCCACTAAAATCTATTAGGTATGAGATTGATATGAGGTGAGTTGGCGAAATATTATTGGTAGATATTAAAGCGTGAAAAAAGTGGTGGCGTAGTACCACCACCACCATGTTTGGTTTGAGGTGGTGGGGTTAAGATTTGGGAACCATGCCCAAAACTAATGTTTTGTACTAGTATATTTTTGTGGGTCCCACAAATAAGGATAGTAGTAATTATCCTTGTGCACACCCCATCCACCCTCCTTACTTTTCTCATATTTATCCTTTTAAATTGGACCACATTTAATATCAACCACTCATATTTAATTTTATTTTTATTTTTACAATAGTAATATTTTTAAATTTATAAATTATAATCATATATTACATATATAATATATTATTATATTATATTTTTCTTTCTCCTGGTTTAATTTAAACCTCAAATCCAAAGCCAAATATTAATCTTAAGGTTCTGTCATTGGCGGTAGATGGGTGGCCGGGTAAGGCTGTGATTAATCGGTTTAAGCGAGGATGTCGAGATGTCGGATTGGATTTTTATATATAAAATTATAAAATTTTGAAACTATATGCCCGATTTGGCCGATCTAGCCGATTTTTTTCGATTTTTCGATTTTGCCCATTTTTTCCGATTTTGATTTTTACCGTAAATGATTTTCGGTTATCCGATTTTCTAATTGGCCGATTAATCGGTGCCTAGGCGATTAATCCGATTTTTTCGATAACCGATTAATGAAAATCGGGACGGCTAATCACCGCCTAGTGATTAATCGGCCGCCTAGACCGATTTTTGCAACAGAGTTCTTAATCCAAATCTAAATCCTAATCATAAACTCATCTACAAACCAAACGGGCCCTTAATATATTATATGGTATAATACAATAACGTATAAATAATCTTATCTTATATTTTTTTTTATAACACTCACTAAATAAAATTTACAAATCATTAAGCGGATCATAGAAACCAATCTTTTATATAGTCAGAATTTCTGACGACCACCTTTTTCGACCACGCAATGGACCACCATTTACCACCACAACTTAGCAATATAGTAACCACTAGATCGTGCTAAAACCGCTATTTTAAAACACCTTGTATGTTTAAGCGATATATAATATTACACGTCCTAAACAAATAGATATATCATTGATCATCGTTTTCGTATCGTCGTTGCATCGTGATGCAAGTCTGCCATTTTTTAAAGCAACACTATGAGGTAAAGTTGTTCCATTAAGTTATTGCCATGTGTTAAGTTAGCATCATGAAAAACATATAATCGCGTAAACACCCTGCTATAAAAGCTTTTTATTGTAATGCATTGGAAAAGTCTTGTTATCGCCAAAAAATATAATCACACGGGTATCTCCCGCCGCAACGCGCTGGTACCCGGCTAGTATTACTAACAAAGAAATAAAGTGGGTTGACTATCAGCTTTAAGTTTGGACCGAGTATTACGAGTTGCACTGCAAATGGTTTTTTGAGTTATGATTATTTGCTTTGGTTGCGATTATATGTGGGTGCACTTATACTTTTATATGAAATACTAGGCTATTGCTTAAAGATTTTACAACAAAAAATATCTTTTTCTATAAAGTTATTATCACGGTAAAAATATAATAATAATATATTATACGCCAAATATTTTACTTCTGAGTCTTTCAAGTCATGCCATGCAGACTCTGCTAAGACAAATATATACATGTAATCCTTTTATGTCAGTTATTTTCACAATATAGTTTGTACTTGTAACTAAAATTATTAGAATCCTCCTGTTGAGATCATATAAGAAAATTAAGGCATTTGTTTTAGAATAAAAAATGTCAAATTATTCAATTTACGGGTCGTTTATTTTCTAGGTGAGACAACATGAATCATATTAATCTAAGCTAGCAAAAATCATAGCAGTCATATTTAGTTCATTTAATTTAAATCTAAACTGAAATCAAAATATTTATCAATGCAAAGATGAGTTTCATGACTTCAGTCTCGTTTGTGTTGTAACTTGTAAGTTTACTCACTCTGTCACTTCATAAATTACACATAATATATTGATATTCCAACTTCAATAAATAAATTTGAACGACGGGACAACTTGATTTACAAACATAATAATGGATTAATGGGACAATACGAATGACATGACAACACAAACTAATGGACACCTAAGTTGAGATCAATATAGATCTAATATTTAACATATATCCAATAAATCAATCTTAGCCATTCATTTTTTATCAAAGTTAATAAACAACCATTTTCCATCTTTTTATTAAAATAACATATCTTATGACCAGTAATCTTGAAATATAAAAAATCTGTTATCGCGACGAGATTAAATTATCTTTCTATAAATATGCACTTTCATATTTTTGACAAACATTTTTTCAAAAATTAAACTCGAAAAATCATATATGATTTTCAAAAATCATAAATGATTTGTAAAAATCGAATCATATATGATTTTCACAAATCATATATGATTTTTCTGGGCCGAAATTTTGAAATAAAAAAAACCGTTAAAAATATATAGTAGTGCATATCTATAGAAAGATAATTTAATTCTCACCGCGATTGTATAATTTTTATCGCGTAACGATTAACTGTTTGCGAGATATTTAATTTTTTTAAAAAGAGTGAAAGTTTATTTTAATAAAAAATGAATAACTATTATTGGTTCATTGGATCTATGGTAAATTTGATATTTATATTGAACTTTTGCCTTGGACACCTTCTTGTCAAATACATGCCTAACTTCCAAAACTTAATTTTGTATTCTAGGAAAAAAAATTTTTTGCAATTTATTGTTTTTGACGTATAAGTAGCTTTTTAAACTACAAGCTAGCACTTCACTACTACAAAAAAGGCATAGAGCCCGGTTGAAATTAGTGATAGAGCCGGTTTTACTCTGGCAAAAAGGAAGGGACTATTCGAATCTTATAGGCCGGTTTTAAAACCATTTATTCTATTATATAGAGCCGGTTTTGTACTTAAAAGATGGCTCTATGTGAAAAAAAAAAAAAAAAACGAGATAATTTAAGCCAATATCGACCATGAATGAATTTGTTTCTCTTTTTCCAAAACAAACATAGCATTGATTCAAATAAGAAAGATCCATTGATATTACAACTCTGTTGATACACATTGAGCTTGCCTAATGTATGATTACTCTTGCAAACAACAGAACCAAAAAGATACAAGCCAACTTTATTAACTACTTGACCATACATGAAAGTAAAACATACACGATTGAAGTAAACGGCGATTATTCCTTGATTGAATCCAAGATCAGCACCAATTCTTCAGGCAACCATGACCTGAAGAGCATTTCTTCCACAAGAGCAACAACAGCTGTTGTTAAAAGCCCTTGACCAACAATTCTAAGCCCTACCCCAAAGAGCTTTAGTAGGGTAACAACATTTGTATATATAACATTCATAATTGATAAATTGTCAACGCCTGTAAGAAAATATCCGCAAATATGATTAGGAACAAACCAAAAAATCAACTTGACATAATTCTTAGCGTGAACATATAGCTTACAGTAACTACAACATTCTCCACCCTGTGTTATCCTTGCACGAGTTGATCTAAGTTGAGATAGCAAGAGTCTAGAATTTGTGATGGTGTACATCATATTGTTTACAGCGGCTGAACTTTGTTCACGTGTATGCACTTTTACAGTTATCACAGTCTAAAATTAAAAGTATGCAATTCCAGTTTAAAGGCTCCTAATACAATTTAAATACTAAAAAAGAGGACGAAACACAGCTTATAGTCAATGCATGTGTAACTGATCACAATTAAAAGACTTACATACAAGGACTTGACAATAAACCCATCTCAAATCAACTCTAGGTAAATGCCAAACAAGCATTATCGAAAACGTAACATCCACAGATCCTTGCAAAAACAAAAAGGAAAAAACAATGCCTGAAACAATTCATAAACCAGTAATAATATTAAGGAAATGGGTAACACCCATGGACCCAAAAGTTAGGAAAGATCACCGTTAAAGCTTGAACCGATCTTTACTAAATCTGATATCCAAGTGTCACAAAAAAACAACATAACTGAAGTGTGATCATGAAAGATCTAAACAAAAGCTGATGTCAACTAAACGAGAAGCCACGTAACTACTTTTATCTTTAATCCAAAAGCATAGATGAAACTAACGCCACAGTTCTGCGTACCTTTCATACCATAAATATTCTCATTATCATATAACGACACCACACAAACCTTCTAATGATTGCATCTATTACTCAAAGTTATAGAAAAGAAGAACCGAGAAGTCACAGAATCCGAAAGGCACCAGTGACTCATGCGCCAGCAAAAGCAATGTCCGAATTAAGGTCAGTCCGCTCTGAAACTAGAAACATGTTTGACACGTATCTCGGCCACATAAAAAGATCAAAAGAAGAGCACAAGCAGAAGTAATGTAACACCCCGCCTTATCTGACCACAATATTGTCCGCTTTGCCCGCAGCTCACGGCTTTGTTTTGTGGCCCCATTTGAAGACTTCCGGCGGTCACCCAAGCCAATTTACTCTCGCGTGGCACGCTTAACCGCCAGCTTCCTAAGAACTCCACCCGATGAACCACAAAAGCGTTGTGTCATTGTAAGGCGAATGTTATCTTATGAGCCCAAGATCTCTCGTGCCACGGTAGATGTGGGATTTGCCTGTGGTGTCACAATCACCCCTTAGGGACTCATCGTCCTCGATGAGGTTTGCCCCACCATCCCGAACGGCTCGGGGTGGCTCGATACCACTTGTAACACCCCGCCTTATCTCGACCACAATATTGTCCGCTTGCCGCGTGCTCACGCTTTGTTTTGTGGCCCCATTTGAAGACTTCGGCGGTCACCCAAGCCAAGATTACTCTCACACGAGCACGCTTAACCGCCAGTTCCTAAGAACTCCACCCGCATGATGACCACAAAACGCGCTGTGTCATTGTAAAGCGAATGTTATCTTATGAGCCCAAAGATCTCTCGAGCCACGGCCGATGTGGGATTCGCCTAGGGTGTCACAAGTAAAAATAAAAATATATGAATAATAAATAAATTAAATTAAAAATTAAAAAAAATAAAAATAATAAATTAAATTAAAAAATTAAAAAAAAACCCAAGATATCAATCACCAAGAGCAATAAAATATGGGATATAAACAGAGACGGATAGAAGTCTTTGCAGATTGATAATTCGTTTGCAACCACAGGAGGACATATCCACAACCCTACAAATGAAGACCTACAAAATCTACAACATACAGCTCTAACAAACATAGAAACAAAGTGTGATGAGGGAAGCGTTACAAGATAATAACCACCAGTTTTTGCTTCCAAGCTATGCTACACAAAGAAAACCACCAATTTGATAATACCCGTTTTATCATTTAACCTAAAAAGCCAAAGTCGATATCATACTTTTAACTTCTACATTTTTATAATGAAAAAGACAAGGTCGAAAACATACTACATAACCTTCCCAGATAGCAACAAACAAGGAAGAAAAACGGTCCAACCCATGCACAAGCTCTTAAATCTAAGCAATCGAAGAGCGAGAAGATAGTAATCGAGAAGAAGACAACGAATAAAGCTAAAATAGCAAATGACTGTAAACAAGATAGAAAAACCAAAAGCCAAATTATTTTTATTCAGCACCAAACACACCTACAGATATAAAACAATCTCATCATGCAAGTTTCCACACAAGAGAAACTGAGAAATCAGATAATGTAAAGGCAAAGTACAAACGAATAAAAATTATCCTTTGGTTGACAATAATGCATTCTCGGGAATCTGGACCAAGCAACAGTAACAAGAACACACAGACCAGTAAAAAAAATCAATGAGAGGATGGCAGAAGCCACATAAAGAGATTGACCAAGACAGTACTCCATCGCAGACCATATTAACAATAGCAGTTAATCATGCCCCACTAAAGTCAACCTACAAAATTTGCAACATATGGCATGAAGAGCATAGATAAAGCCAAACTAAACGACAAAGGATGTGTTGAAGACCAGCAACAATTGACTAACCATATTCCATTAATCTTATTATCATAACATAACTCACTCATCATGGGTATACGTAACCTGGGTACTAGTAACATGGGTACAAGCACGAATTCATCACTCATCACCAAAACTTGCTAATCCATCTCGATTCAGCAACAGTACCAACCCATCACAAAAACCTCACCTTTATTAACATGGGTGAAGGAATGTGTTAATACAAATAAGCCGTAAAAACGTTTATTTATATTTTACGATCTTCTAATGTTTTGTCGATAACAAACGTAAAATCATTTTAACGAAACAAATAAAATACGTAAATGGTTTGAGTTAATAGTTTCATAACACACTTACGTTTCACATAAAACACTAAAACATGTATAAGTGATTTTATGATTTAGATACATATGTACAACAACTAGTGTTTACATATTGGGTTTGCATATACTTAAACTAAGTATACCAAAATGGGTAAAACAAGTATATACTAAAATGGGTAAAAACAAGTATATACTAAATGGGTAAAACTAGCAAATGGTATTGACCCATAACCCATGGTTTTATATATACCACTTAACCAAGTTCATTGTATCTAGAAAGAAACCATGGATCAACCCATAACCCATGACCCATGACCCATAACCAAAAATACCCATGGGCAAGAGGGCGTTCCACGGATCCACGGCTTTGTGCTAGCGGATCCTTGTGGTAGGGATCCTGGGATCCGGGGAATAGTAGAGAATTTTCTCTATAAATAGAGAGCCATTTCTTCCTTTCTACTCACCACTTCACATACATACTTCCCCAAGTATTATAACCCTCTAACCTCAGATCCAAGTGATCTATGTAGTTTGTCTTTTGTTTTTGTGTGATCTTCTAGGTTCCTCTTAAAGGCAAGATCACCACTTCTTGAAGACATGCAAGCTCAAGTCCATGAGTTGCCATGCTTCGTCATCATCAAGACAACCAAGGTTTTCTTGTTGATAGTTCTTACTTTCTCCATAGATGTTGGGTTGAAGGCATTAGTGAAGAATACCAAAAGTGTCAAGATGAAAGCATTAGTGAAAGGTGCTCATCATCCGTGTCAAAGCATTAGTGAAGAATGCTAAAGGTGTCAAGACGAAGGCATTAGTGAAGGGTGCCAAGCGTTGTGTCTAAGGCATTAGTGAAGGATGCCGAAGAATCAAATCAAGTCGCATTTGGGAAGAATGCCTAGGTCGTATAATCGATGAGGTGCATCGTTATACATATAAGTATTTGTTTATTTACAAGGATGGTGATATCCTTGATGGTATTGTAACAAGGAGTGGATCTCCTGATATTAGGTGTTGTGTTGTGAAGGGTAGTAGTTCCTCCATAGTAATGGAACTAGGTGTTTAGCCTAGTACCTAATAAAGGGTAGGCGACGTTGTGATAGGATTAGTTCTCCTTGGTGTGAAAGAACTCGGTGGTTAGCCTAGCAAGTATAAAGGGTAGGCGACGTTGTGTTAGGTGTGGTTCGCCTTGGTGTGAAGGAACTCGGTATTTAGCTTTGTACCCAAAAAGGTTAAGCGGCGTTGTGAAGGCTTCTCGCCATAAGGAGTTGGTGTAGTGTTTACGAACTCTCGAGTAGGTGACTCGGGGAGTGGAGTAGGGCAAGAAAGTGTCCTTGTGGCGAACCACTATAAATAACTTGTGTCGTGGTGATGTGCTTCTACTCTTTAATCTTTCATTACACGTTTATATATCTATCTATCAACGTCCAACATAAACAACCAAATAGATTGACATAAGTCGATCTAAATATTTAAAATGAAGTTTTAAATTGGTAAAACTATTCAACCCCCCCTTCTAGTTTTCCACAATTGGCATCAGAGCTTCGTTACCAAGTTTTCTTATAGTATGTTGTACTTTAAAAACTTGATACGATCCATGTATGTTTGAAAACATCAAAGAAGGATTATTTTTGTCATATTTTAAAAATCATTATATTGTTTATTGTTGGACAATGATAGAATGCTCTAACATTTTTTTTCTCTTAAGCATTGTCCATACTTGGATTTGGTGTTACCAAGAAGATCATAAAGAATTTATCTAAATATTTCTTTTCGCAAAAATAATGTTTAGTATTCTTACAACATAAATCTGGAGATTCCAAGAAGATCACAAAACATCTAAATATTTTTTTTCTTAAAATGAATATTTGGCAAAGGTATGATCTTTAATTACTTACCTTTATTGTTATTATTAAAATCTTAGTTGCATGATTTATTAGTAATTGTTCTAGTAGTTATTCACATTATAGTCATCATCTAAATAGTATTTTTTGACTTATTTGTATAGACTACATTACCAACTCGTAATAATGATATCTTGGTTATTCGATAACCCCAATCATTATTCATCACAAAGGATTTATTGACATTTCATCTATGTCAATAAATATCCATGTGAAACTTCTTATATTATGATAAAATGGGATTTTATTATAATGTTTGAAAAGCTTCTCAAGAATTAATACCAATTCTTAAAAAGGGAACCTCGTTCAATAGGAATAGTATTAAATCGTCAAAACCTCAAACCACAAGTTTTAGAACCTTAACACCAAAACACTAGGCGTTTTAGAACTCCCAACCAAAGTTATCAAGGAATTTTTAGGCGACTTTTCTTTGTCATGCCGGATCCCTAAGTTTATACTAAATGGATCCCATATGAGAGGATCCGCAGGATCCGTGCAACAAGACAAGATATGCTCAAGAATGATCACCGTGGATGTTCCATGAATAATACTCATCGATGAGTGTGTAAATACTCATCATTTTGTATAATATAAACCGCAAAATCATCTGAAACACTCGAAACACATCAAAATGATCAAAATATCACAAATCGGTGTTTTATGTGTTTTAAATGCAAAATATCAAAATCGGATGAAAAACATATCAAATTTGCAAAATTGCGCTTTAGTCCCCAAGTTTCTAAAATTGTCAAAATAGTCCACGAGTCAAAATTTCAAAAGAAAAGTCACCAAAGGTCCTTTTAATATCATAACTTGTCAAATTTAGTCCTTTGGTGAAAAATCTAAAAGTTTTGAGAAAATTACGTTTTGGTCCCCTGCTTTTAAATTGGTCAAAATTAATCCTTGGAGTTTCAAAAATGTCAAAGTTAGCCCTTGGATTATTAAAGTTCGGCAAGACCAACCCTTTGACTCAATCTTCATAATTTACATGTTTGGTCCTTGGAATTTCAAATATTACACAAGTGGTCCTTGGTGTTATTAATTTCACAAACCAACCGGATCCTAATTATTACCCAAGCCCAAACATCAACCCCTTTGGCCCAAACCTTTTACCCGGTCCAAACCCTTGACCCGACCAACCCATATACCAAGATTTCAAATAAACAAACCCGCCCCTTTATCCTGTCATCCCCGACCAAACTGTCTACAACCTCCCCCCTCCTCAAACCTCTCCAGCCACCCTACACCACCCTTTGTCTCCCCCCACCTCACCTAACATCCCACCACAATAAATGCATCCTCTTTCCCTGTCCAAGATATGGAAACCAATTTTCCCGCCAAAAACAATGGAGGCCAAGATTCATCCTATGGCCTCAAACACACCGGGATATGTTCGAGAGAGGAAGAGAAAGCATGGGGAGCTATAAAAGGAAGGGAAGAAAGAAGAAAAGTAGTAGCTAGTTTTATTTATTTTTACAGAATGTCGCTTTTAATTAAATGTTCTTAGTTTTAGTTAAAATATTGTAATTTCGCTTCTTGGTAACACATTTATGTCAAAACATCTTTGTAATCCATTTTAATGATCAATTTGAGTTTTGTTAAAATTCATATCTTATGCTTATCATAAGTATTTCAATTTCAAATTCATTCATTTAAGCTTCAAGTAGCTCTTGGTTCGGTCCCAACAAACTTATATAAGCTCACTTAGGCTTTTTTAACTTTGGATAAGCTTTGAATCATTTTCCAACTTATTTGTCTCATAGTCAACAAAAGTCAGCAGAATGGCCAAAAGTGGAAATGGTGGTGGTATGTGGGTGATGCAGTTTGGTTTTGGGTTGGAAATGGTTTGATACATTGATATTGGGTTTGGTTTAGCTTGTACACCACCGGACCCAGTGAGTTTATATTTCACTTTTCATTTCAAGTCAATTTTCGCTTTTGCTTATCTCGCTTATCTTTGGTTTTATTAGTTCAAATATGTTTATTTAGTTGTATTAAACATGATTAAGTTCAGATTGATCATTGGTACAAGCTAGTGTAGTATTTCTATCAAGTTAAATTTGCTCAACAGTTTTTAAGTGGTGTTTGGTTTAAGGATTTGAACTGCTTTAGAGGTCAAAACAATGGATTAGATCAGTTGGTTTATGTTTGATATAGTTATATACATTCATTCCTGGCCTTAATTTGCTGCAAATTACAATTTTAGTCAAAATACTCAGTCTACTGCTCTTGTTCTCCATCATGTGAAAGTCAATTAATGAAATCTGTCAAATAGGTTTAGTATTTGATATGCTAGCTTGTTGAAGTCTTATTACATCAAATTACATTGAATTCAGTCCTTAGTTTGCTTCTAAATCTCACAAAAGTCAAAATGTTAGTCGATTTAAAAAGTCAACTGCATCAAATATCGTAGTTTTGAAAACTTTCAAGAAATGCACAATGCTCATTTCAAGGAGATAGGTCTCATTTTTGGTCAATTTGTAATTTGTCGGGTGGTTTTCAAGTCCACACTTTAGTTTTCTGTTTAGCTTATCAAATAAGCGCTTAGAGTAGCTTCTGATGCACATTAGCATAACATCGCCTCATCAAGATTCTTGTCCAATTTGGGCGCTTAAGCTTTGATCCATATCTGCTTCAATACTAGTCCTTATTTGCTAAAAATTGGTACACATGCTCTCTGCTAGGTTGTATTGAGATTCCCACTCTTGTTTTTCCTTTAGCTTATCAAATAAGCAGTTTGCAAGTGCTTAAAGTAGGGTCCAAAATCAGCTTTTGCTTAAGTTATCAGTTGCTATAATCCTTGGTAATCAATGCTTTAGCAGTTAGGAGTAGGTGCTTTTAGTTGAGTTAGAGTAGTTTTAGCATGTTTTAGCTCATGTAGTCAGTTGGTGTAGTTTAGTGCTTATTTGCTTTTTATAAAGTGCTTATTTCCTTTAGTTTACATTGCAGCTTCAGCTTCCCTCACATAAGCCCTTATTTTTATATTTTTTATAGCTTTAGAATTAAATTTTAGAATTTCCCTGCAATTTTCATAATTTTTAGACATTGTTTAGTATTTTTCTTATTTAAATTCAGTTTTTAATCATTTTTAATTAGCTTTTATTGCAATTAAGTGAGAAAAAGTTCCAAAAATAATTTTTCAATTTTATTAGATCAAGATAAATATAAAAAGCATAAAAGATTTTTCCTTATTTTTCACTTTTATTTTGTATTTTCACATATTAAATTAGTTTTAAATAGTTTTTAATTCCTAGAAAATCCAAAATAATCGAAAAATACAAAATAGTTTTGAAAATTCTCTTTTGATATTTTAGACTTTTTCAATTCATAATTTCATTTTTCAAGCCTTATTTCATATTTTCTTACATTTTAGGTAATTATTAAATAGTTAAAAGCAGCTTTTAATTAATAATAATTAGATAATTAGTTATAAAATAATTTTCTTTATCTATAAATTTTCTTTTATCATTAGGATTGTAAAATGTATTTTCATATTTTAGGATTTATATTGTGTAAGTTTCACTTTTTATTTTGTACGTTTACGTATTTTTATTTAAACGTAAGTTTTAGGTTTTAATTTTTAAACGTTCATCAATTTTAAAATAGTGATAGCGTTTATTTAATAATTTTTATTTCCTTTAATTTGCATTTCAGCCCTTGTAGTTTATGTCCTTTCTCCGTAGTTATAATCATTCCAAATCCTTTTCCTGCTTCAAATCTCGCGATCACTATATCGTTTGATAATCCATTGCATAGCTCATTTGGGACATAACGACCGGGAGACTCTATACTCCTCGATCTTCATTGCATTTGTGCTTAAGCGTTTTAAGTTTCTTCGGTTGGCCATTCATGAGTGGTCACTGCATGAGAAAACTTGACGGCTTTGCATGATCACTCACCTCAAAGACTCATGAACAAAACCCATGTATTGTTCATAGAGCAATTTGATCATTCCTCTCAAGTTTAACAATCACTTGTGTAAGTACTATCTTCACTACATTGTTAATTTAATTCCTTGATTTCTAAAGATTACAATTTCTTCATCTTTAAGAGTTGGGTTCAAATGGGTTTATCATAATTTGTCACCACATTGTTTTCTAAGATAATCTAAATCAAAGAATTAACATTGTTAATACAAATTAAACACATTTCTTGAACTTAACAAAGATGATGAGAGCAAAATTGTGATCAAACCCTCTAGGCTACTATTCACAATTAACACCGCATTGTGGTTGTATTATTTAGGAACATCATGCCAAGCAACAAGCAACAAGATTACCAAGACACCGCCACTACATACCCATGTACCATAGGAAAAATGGATTAAGTCCGGACGATAGGAAAGCCTTTAAGTTGCTTGAAAGGAGACTCTTTCATGAAGGTAGAGTTGTTGATCCATCATTTCTTGCAAATACCGACATAAGGAAGTATTTGGAACTATTGGGTTTGATTGTTTATTGGATATAAGCGAACAAATTTGCCGGTCTTTGTGCTTGAGTTCTACAAGACAATGGGTATAATTAGAAATGATGATTGGTCCATCTCAATTGAATTCACCATCAATGAGCGAGAGTTTAGTCTTTCACTTATAGAGTTTGGAAGAATTATAGGGGTTCCATATCAAGGCGTTTGTATGTACTCCAATGAATGGTCTTTGGAACAACTACACACAATGGTTGATAATCATGATGTCTACAACACCTTGATCCCGGAAGCAACCATGGTGAGGGACACCGTGTTCATGCCAAGAGCATCGCCATCAAGAGTCACAAGGAAGTCAAAAGTGATCTATAGGGATCCTTTTCAAATGGAGCTTTCGGAAATGTATGGATTGTATAGGAAATGGGAAGATGTGATAAGAGAAAATGTGGTGTGCCTAGTAGGAAACAAGGACCACCCCAACGCATGTCTAAGCTTCATGACCTATTTCTAGTGACCAATACTCGGTTTAACCTTGCCTACTACATGGTCAAGAATGGCAAGTGTAAAAGCATGGACAAGATGGTGCTTCCGTATGCAATGCTTCTAACCCGTCTTGCCAATTTCATCTTTGCATTAGACCCTTATCCACAATCCTTTGATCATAGCTTTTGCAATAAGGTTATGGTACCATTAACCGAGGTAGAACAACAAGGTTTATGGTAGAAGGCAAGAGGCCACACCCACCCATGGATTCCTCGGACGAAAGGGAGAGCAAGGAGAAAGGTGAAGGGTAGTAGCAACCCACTTGAAAATATAGATCTTGACCCTTGGACTACATTAACCAATTGCCAAACATCCTAATGAATCACCCGAATGGCAACAAACCAAGGGAATCTTCAAATGCTTCGCCAATTTCTTGAGGAAGAAGAAGTGAAGATAGTTTGATAAAGAGTGGAGGACGGGTGAAGAAGTGAAGGAGGAGAAAGAAAGGTAAGGTCTTAGGACTCTAATGTATGATGAACAATCTCAAACAATGGTTTGTAAACACTTTAAACTATGCTAGTAGTATGTAGGTATTGCCATATCTTGGCACTAAACAATCCTAACTTAGGTATTTGGAAAATGAGATTTTACGACCTCTTAAGTGGTCGTCACACTCATTCTAGGAATTTTAGATCTTCCTACTTTGATATTAGTTGTGTTCTTGCATTTAGTCCCATAGAAACAACTAGGAGAAGCATTTACTATAAAAGTGCAAAGTTGCACATTTCCTGAAAGCTCTCTCGATCCGCGGTTGGCGGATCCCAAGATTGAACCAGCGGATCCTCCCATAAGGGAACCAGGGGATCCGTGGCATCCGATAAGTGTCTGATTTGCCTACATCAAAATAGTCTACTAGATCACCTCACACAAGTCAAACATAAGATACTAGAGCCAACTAAGTCTTCTTCAAATAGTTGAAAACCTCACTCTCATCCATAGCTTATCTAGGATATATTTTCGAAGTATTTTTTTTATTTATCAACTAGTCAAAACTCACCATAATTCCGCTCCAACACTCACACATTATCTATCACGTCTGATAGCACTTAGTTTGGTCTATCCTTCAATTTTAGCAAATTAATTTCAAATCATCTTTGACTCAAAATTAGGCTCAAAAATTAGTTTTCATTTCTTTTTATTTTTAAAAGATTTTAGTAAATTCCTCTTAGGACATCATCTGACTTCTAGGACTTGTTATCACCATTTCTCCACATCAAATTTAATGGAATCCTTGTCAAACATATAGTTAGACTACCCAAGGTCAATTTTCTTGGTCAAAACCATCATTAAGCACCATTACTTGTTATGGTTGAGGAGTTAAGATATCCAACAGCTAAAGACTTCAAAATTAAGTCAAAACCTCGAAATCTATTAATAATAAACCTTACAAAAGCATAATGATTTCACCCAAAACTGTCGATAGCCGGATCCTCGGTCTTTAACCAGCGGATCCTCTTTGAGAGGATCCGCGGGATCCGTAGATGCGTAAAGCATAATCGCTTCCATATTCAAATTCAAGTCACCTTTTGGTTCTCTAACCACTTTTAGCATTCATTAATTATCCTCCTAGAGCTGTTCAAAACCTCAAGAGCATGCTTAGTCCTCTAAGTGGCCAAGAATTTAATTTTCTAATTCAAATTATCCTTTATAAACCAAACAACCTTAGGCTTAAGGCACCATCCTCACTCACCTTTCAAAACTCAACAATTAGAAGCTCACATTAGCATCATCATCACCATGACTAAGACTCTTAGCAACAACTCCACAACCTTAGGATCAACCAAAAGAAAGGGTAAAATGATCCATGAAATATCTTCCACCGAAACATCCCCTACTAGAGATAATGATACTAGAACCCCATCCCATCAAACTCATCCAACAAAGGTTAAGAGAACCGCAAGGATTAGTATCAAACCTTTCGGACTATAGAACGGATCCTCTAGCTCAAAACCAAACTTGACTAGTTCTAGCAAGCCATCAAAACCATCATTCATTGAGCATAGTCTACATTCCTTGAATGAGCCTCTCCCTCACCCAAACATCTATTCATTATTTCATTCACCATAAAGAAACTCCCATTCACCAACCTTTTCGTTAAATAGGGAACCACCTACAACACCAACTAGCCCATCATGGGAGACAAGGAACAACCTTGATCATATGGAAGAAGTTCCATTACCACCCTCATTTTTAGAACCTCTTCCTACTTCTCAAAATGAAGACCCGCAAACACACATTGAGCCTCCTCAAAATATCTATTTCCCTCCGGGTTCAAACCAAGACAATAATTGTCCAAATTGTCTAAACACTCAAGGACTTGTTCTAGAAGCACGAAATGAGATACATTTCATGTTTAATCATCTTCTTGCAAAGTTGGATCAAATCAACAAGTCCACTCATCCCTAGACTCCAGCACATTGTAGCATTTTAAGTCTAGTAACTAGCTAGTATTTAGTGGTACTTGTATGTCCTAGTTCATTCTCTTAGTTTTAGAGATTTGTTTGGCTATCTCTTGTTTTATTGAATGAACATTTATATGCTATGATTATTTTGTGCGTTGTGCTCTTTATTGTACACATATATTATCTTCACACTAGCATTGTTTGACACATCTTCACTGCTGAACAAACTGTCACCAGATAGCCGGATCCCTACATAATGCCTAGTCGGATCCCTCCAAGAAGGGAACCGTGGGATCCGTGGATCAGAAGCACAAACTTCTACTAACTTGAGTTTATTTGCAGGAAATTATGCACTATACTCTTGTTTTCTAACATTTACTTTGTAGATTTTCAAAATACACATGAAGATTTTGACACCATAAAGCTAGGGGGAGCTTTGTGTCAAACAAAATTGCAAAAACATTTGCAACTTAATCCGATTTTGGACTATACTTCATGACACCCCATTGCATCTTTGCAATCTTCAAGGGGGAGCAAGCTTTCGTCACTTAGACGAACCATTTGCAAACATAAATTGCAAACACATTAGTTTATTTACGTTATGTACTTGACGCCCTTTCAAAGGGATGGACTCGTCAAAGGGGGAGATAAGACGAGTACCATTCCCGTCACTTGCTCACTTCACATTTTTTACATACTTTTTCTTATAGAAAATTGTGTTAGTTTCTTTTAACACTTTTTGTTTCGACAAAAAGGGGGAGAAGAAAGTAAAAACTACAAATTCAAACTTTTACAAATTTTAGCTTTTCCTTAAAATAATTTTATGTTGTGTCATCAACAAAAGGGAGATTGTTAATACAAATAAGTCGTAAAACGCGTTTATTTATATTTTACGATCTTCTAATGTTTTGTCGATAACAAACGTAAAATCATTTTAACGAAACAAATAAAATACGTAAATCGTTTGAGTTAATAGTTTCATAACACACTTACGTTTTCACATAAAACACTAAAACATATATAAGTGATTTTATGATTTAGATACATATGTACAACAACTAGTGTTTACATATTTGGTTAGCATATACTTAAACTAAGTATACCAAAATGGGTAAAAACAAGTATATACTAAAATGGGTAAAAACAAGTATATACTAAATGGGTAAAAACTAGCAAATGGTATTGACCAATAACCCATGGTTTTATATATACCACTTAACCAAGTTCATTGTATCTAGAAAGAAAACCATGGATCAACCCATAACCCATGACCCATGACCCATAACCAAAAATACCCATGGGCAAGAGGAGCGTTCCACGGATCCTCGGCTTTGTGCTAGCGGATCCTTGTGGTAGGGATCCGTGGGATCCGGGAACAAGAGAGAATTTTCTCATAAATGAGAGCCATTTCTTCCTTTCTACTCACCACTTCACATACATACTTCCCAAAGTCTTATAACCCTCTAACCTCGGATCCAAGTGATCTATGTAGTTTGTCTTTTGTTTTGTGTGATCTTCTAGGTTCCTCTTAAAGGCAAGATCACCACTTCTTGAAGACGTGCAAGCTCAAGTTCATGAGTTGCCATGCCCGTCATCATCAAGACAACTAAGGTTCTCTTGTTGATAGTTCTTACTTTCTCCATAGATGTTGGGTTGAAGGCATTAGTGAAGAATGCCGAAAGTGTCAAGATGAAAGCATTAGTGAAAGGTGCTCATCATCCGTGTCAAAGCATTAGTGAAGAATGCTAAAGGTGTCAAGACGAAGGCATTAGTGAAGGTGCCAAGGCGTTGTGTCTAAGGCATTAGTGAAGGATGCCAAGAATCAAATCAAGTCGCACTTGGGAAGAATGCCTAGGTCGTATAATCGATGAGGTGCATCGTTATACATATAAGTATTTGTTTATTTCAAGGATGGTGATATCCTTGATGGTATTGTAACAAGGAGTGGATCTCCTCGATATTAGGTGTTGTGTTGTGAAGGGTAGTAGTTCCTCCATGGTAATGGAACTAGGTGCTTAGCCTAGTACCCAATAAAGGGTAGGCGACGTTGTGATAGGATTAGTTCTCCTTGGTGTGAAAGAACTCGGTGGTTAGCCTAGCACCAGTATAAAGGGTAGGCGACGTTGTGTTAGGTGTGGTTCGCCTTGGTGTGAAGGAACTCGGTATTTAGCTTTGTACCGTAAAAAGGTTAAGCGGCGCCAAAGGCTTCTCCGCCATAAGGAGTTGGTGTAGTGTTTACGAACCTCGAGTAGGTGACTCGGGAGTGGAGTAGAAGCAAGGAAGGTGTCCTTGTGGCCGAACCACTATAAATAACTTGTGGTCGTGGTGATGTGCTTCTACTTTTAATCTTTCATTACACGTTTATATAACTATCTATCAACGTCCAACATAAACAACCAAATAGATTGACATAAGTCGATCTAAATATTTAAAAGGAAGTTTTAAATTGGTAAAACTATTCAACATCCTCTTCTAGTTTTCCACAGAATGGCTCTTCATAACTCACCCATTTGAATATTATACAACAGAAGAAATTAAAATTGACAATTGACTACAACATTACAAATAAAACATCCTCAGGTAACAAAAACTTGACAAAATATGCCATTCCCACTCATAAAATCCGACTTTATTCAGATCAGAACCAACCATTTAGCTCGGATAAATACCATTTCGACACCCAACTGTTGTACTACCTTAACCTTGACATCTTAACTAGCATACTACGTACCTTAAACAATCTACATACATTAACCTCGACATCAAAACTAACATACTACGTACAACCTTAACCTCAACATCAAAACTAACATACTACCCAAATCAAACAAAAAAATAAACAGAATAAAATTAAACATAAACATAAACAAAAATAAACAAACTAAAATTAAAAATTAAAAACACAAACCTTTAATTAGTGGTGAAGACCGGCGATGGTACTACACAACCACAAACAAAATTTAACAAACACAAACACAAATCTATATAAACAATAAACTTAAAAATATATAAATTAAACAAAAAAAACAAAAGAATATTAAACTTAAAATTAAAACACAAACCTTTAATCTAAATGTATTTTGGTTCACAATCGTGATGGTGGTGGTCTGCTGTGAAGGTGGAGGTACGGCGTGTGATGGTGGTGGTGCGTGTGTGTGGTGGTTAATTTCAATGTGTGGTGTTGTTGGTGGTGTTTGTGTTTTTAGATCTAGGGTTTTCACTAATTGGGAAGATGAAGTGAGGAGTGAACTGAATAGCAAAGGTTTTGATACAGATTTTAGGTTTTGGCGGATTAAAGTCAAATTGTTGGAGGAGAAATCCCGCTCAAAAATTGAAAGAAGAAATCAAAGTGCAAAAAAAAGAGAAGGGGGAGAAATCCCGCTTAAAAGGAAAAAAAATGAAACAAATAAAGCCGGGTTTCATTTATAAAACATGGCTCTATTTTGTGGTTCAATTATACCCCGGTTTTTTCAATTCATAACCGGGCTTTATGCCTTTGTTTTTGATAAAAGCCCTTATAGAACCCGGTTTTTGTATTAAATGGGCTCTTTGAAAAGGGCTCTATTCCCATATTTGTAGTAGTGCTTGTAACCTAATTTATTACTTGTCAAAAATTAAAACTACAATAATAAATAACTTTGGACCTCTTTAGTTAATATTTACAAAAAAAGCATTAGAATAGTTTTCACTTTTCAGTTACATACTTACATCTAAGATTATAGTTAATACTTAAGACTGTTACGTACATGATTTACCAAAAGAAGTTTTATAAACCACAAAAAAACCGAGTAATTGATCCTTTTCTTAAAGGAGAATTGGGTCTGTGCACATTTGGATTTTATCATCAGTTCAATCAGTACATAAGCTTCCTTTTTACCCATTAGAACACTCCCATTCATAACACCAATAACACCGTTCACGTCAGCGCCACATCAGCTTTAACATTTAACATTAACATTCTCAAAAAAACACTCACAACCATAACATCCCAATAACACCATAACACCAATAATATTTCATATTTTCAATTTCAACCCCTAAACTAAAACAAACACTTCATTTATTAAAGTAAAACAAACATTTCATTAAAACTAAAAACATATTACAATACGAGATTAAAAAAAAATAACAAAAATACAACGAAATAAAAAAAAAAAAAAAAAAAAAAAAAAAAAGCGCAATTAAAAAAAATACATAAAACTTATTCATCGTCCGCCGCCTTCTCTTGTTGTTGTCGTATGCTTCAAGATTCTTCCGCAAACATCTCCATAAGGTCCCATTGGAGTTGGGTATCGTTTGTCGGTCGTGTATTTCTTTTGCCTTCACGATGTGAGTATCACATCTTTCGATCCATCTTCGTTGCATCAAATTCTTGACGGATCCACCCACGATTGGTTATAGTCGCGTAATTCAAATTTTGATCTTTTATAATCATGTTATGCATAATAATGCAACAATACATGATTCTATGTATCGTGACAATTTCATATTGACGTCTTAGGTTGTTGTAGTATACCCCAACGACCTTGAAGAACACCAAAAGCACGTTCAATATCCTTTCGAAGCTTTTCTTGTCTCCTTTTAAAATACGTATGTTTTCATCGGTTGTTGCCGTGAAGGATTTGTGAAAGTTGCCCACTGTGGATAAATTCCATCACCAAGAATACCCACTGTTCATACCTAGTTAGTTGACCATATAAGGTGCTCTTGGGGCATTATCGCAAGAAGGTCGTCGAATAACGAGAGTTATCTAAAACATTAATATCGTTATTTGCCCGCCATCCCAAAAAATGCATGCCAGATCCATAAATCTTGAAGAACAATTTCAACAGCGTAATTGTTGGGTATTTTTTTATCACTCCTAGCAAAATGCCTTGCCAAGCCAACTGGACAATTTTTCCATTTCAGGTGCATGCGATCAATCTACCAAGATTCCTAAAACCATGTTTTTCTTCATGTTGTTGATAAATTTTTTGAATGTCGGCCATTTTGGTTTCTTAAATACTCCCAATAAACAAATCAATAATACATTTGTTAAAATTATCAAGACATAATTGTGAAGTACTCGCACCCATTTGCAAGTATTCATCAAATGCATCGGGTGAGTGTGTCGACGCCGATTGGCGTATAAGCGACGACACTGTTTCGTTAAAGACTTATACTCATTCGACCACAAGCATTGGGTGTTTGCCTAAAGTAATTAAAATGATCCGGAATATTATCGGAGTATAAGATTCAATACCTTCAACTATTTGCGAGAATAGTTTCCTACCATCTGAAATCTTCTACGAAAATTCGGTTTGAATACTTACAACCTCATGCGAAATAATGGTTGAGCGGACGTTCTCTGCATGTTCACGTTCACGATATATATGGATGCGAGCGAGTAGGATGTTGAGATTCAATACCTTCTTCTTGTTCCAACCGAAGGTGATCTTTCGTCTGTGACGCCATAAATTAGAAGTCTGCTGGGTGTTACTCTCGTCGGACCAAGACGGATGGTCCGACCAAGACATATGAATATCACCAACGATTTGGATCCATTGTGAACGAATTTGATTTGTTGAATTATGAAAGTGTGAGATGAAGTATATAAAGTGTGAGAGGAAGTGTGAAAAAATAGAGTTTTAGTTGGGTATTTATCTTGGTAAAATAATGTTTTGAATTTAAAAAAAAAAAAAAAAATAGCCAGTTAGGGAGTTTTATGTAAATTTTTAAAACGTAATGTTAGAGGACTACTTTTGTAACATTTTCGATTTTTTCTTTTTTTTTCTAGCCATGTAATGCGTTAAAGAAAGCTATGCAACGCCCTCCAACGCGTTATTGGGCGTCGCCCAACGGATAACGCCCAATCGGCGGTGTTAATACAGCCCTTAACGGGCGTTATAGCGTTAACAATGGGAGTGCTCTTAACGTTGATAACAAATCACATTTATCAAGCACAGAATGCACACACACAAAAAAAAATCATTCATCAAGCTAATTTTGCTAAAAAGCTCTTGTACTTTATAGATTGATAGTTTCAGTCCTAAATGGAAATATATTTACATTAATCTTCCACAACTTATCCAGCTATATACACATTAACTCCCTCATCTTTCAACTTAAACTCATTCTCACCCCTCTAAAGCTCCCTCTACTTTACAATTATGACATTTCCGAGTCAACTCATTTCTCAGATCAAATATATATTAACTTGGACCCCAGCAGTTCATGTACATCACTTGCCGGATAGAATCATCAGACTGGTTCCTTCTTTGTTCTCCACTGATATCGGAACCATGTACGCCGGAAAGTGGACGGAGATCAGCCGGATCATTGCCAGAACTTGAGCATGTGAAGGCTTTCTTGCCATGCTGAATGGACTTAATGCCAGACTTTAGTTTATGCCCTTGATCAGTGTGGCCGTTAGCTACGGCCACACCTGCTGTCATAAATATTCGGTTCATGAAACTCATTTTGTTTACAAAGTTTTTTTATATACTTTTTTGCCTAGTGTTGTAGGATTGTGAAATGAAAAAGGATGGATTAGGGTTACTATTTATAGACTAAAAGGTAGGTTAGTGGTTTTAAAACAAGAAACCAAGTGGTTTTTTAAAACAAGAAACCAGAAGTGGTATGGAAAGGAAATGATAAGTGGATGTGTCGACATGTTCTAGATGAATATATTTCTCGTGTGATATATCGTGACAACTTTGTTAAAAATTTGAGATATTATTAAACGGAAAGGAGAAAACTAGGAAGTCACCGTTATATATTGAAGACCCTTCAATAATTGAGGAAAAGACTAGGAAGTCACCGTTAGTTAAAATAATACACATGCGTTCAGTTCTCGAGTTGAAAAAGAAGAGAAAAGTAAAGGAAACGGAAAGTTTTTTGTTTTCTTGAGTCTTTTTTAAAGGAGGAAAGAGAAACGGAAAGGAAATAGAAAGGAAGATTTGATAAGTAAATCTTCTTCCCACTTTTGGGAAAAGGAAAAAAGCGAACCATATATTATGTAAAGACTAATATACCATTTTTAAAACATTTGACATTAATAATTAAAGGGCGTATATGTAATTTACCAACTTATTTTCCTTTTCATACCAAGAATACGACATGATTATTTTTATTTTCCTTTCCTCTATCTCGAGAACATAACATTAACACTTACTTTCCTTTTCCATTTATTTTCTCTTTCTTATTCTTTTACATTTCCCTTCCCTAAAAACTTGAGAACTGATCGATGGTGTCTTTACTCTTTTATAAACAAATCTCTCTTTTCCTAAACATAAACACCCGTTCAAAAATGAATTAATAAGGTTTTTTTAAGGAATCTTATATATTTATGTCTTGACTAATTCAGAGTCATGGGTTTCAAATAGATAAGAATCTTCTTCTCATGTTTATTTGAAAATAAGAAGAAATATTGTGCTTATTAGGATTGTACATTTAAAATAAAATAGATGTTTTATAATAATGACAATATACAATAAGATAAATTATCCGTTTCAAATTGATTAGTTAACACCTAGGATAATAGTGACTTTCATGATTATCATCAATTCAACATCGCATCAACTTTTCTCTTTAAACCAGAGAACTTTGCGTATATGTCATAGAAAATGCAAAATGCGTATATATCCAAAGCGTGCATAAAACCATTGTTTATGTGCGTAAAAACTGTCTGAAAGGATATAAATGCAATTATTCACTTTGGGAAGGATATATATATGCATTTTTGCCTTAAAGGATTAGTCGATATCATCACTAATATAGTGTAATAATACAAACAATATCACCACTCAAATATACTTTAATTATACACAAATACACTTTACAAAAATCAAAATTATACCCAGACCTGCACACCCCATACTTTCAACAAATTGGTCTTGACAACGACCGACTTCTCTCAAACAAGCACCCACGATCCGTCGTGTGGGTGGTGCTAATAAGAACGACGTGTGGTAAGAAGTCGAAGACGCGTCTTCTTTCTCTTATTTTATGACCATTCTACCTTTACATTTTTAACCACTTTGTTAACATCGAAAAGTAAAATAGTCATTGTACATGAATAAAATACATATAAATATTGAAATTTGAAAAGTTTTGCGTTTTAATAGAAAGAAAAAAAATAAAAAAATAAATAAAAAATGAATAAGTTAGATAATTATTAGAATAATTATTATCCTCAAACTTGTATCAACTACTCCGTAATTAATTAAGGTTGATCTATCAATTTGAAAAGAAGATATAGAAAATGAAAAGCGTGTCGTGGGCATGGGGTGCACGTGAGTGAGGTAGACACTTTATCGAGTCATTGACCGGCGTATAGGGATGAGAACAAATGACATTTCACGTGGCATATGTAGACATGTTGATGGCTTGATGCGCCATAAAAATTTCGAAGCAAAGTCGTTAGTAGTAATTAAACTATGAAATTTGGAAATACAGTATTTTTTACTAGGAAAAGCTCAATCCGTAGGATGTACTGATCAGTTGAATACAACCTTTTCACAATATTAAATCGGATTTGTGAGCATAAAGTAATAGATTTTGTTTTCTTTATTAATTAATGATCACGACAACTGGTACTAGATGATACCTCCCCTTGTTGCCTCCACATGGTAAACAAATATATTAAATCGGATTGTGAGCATAAAGTAATGGTATTATCATGCACTTAAAGTCTTAAACATATAATATTGGCCCAACTTGCATATAATTGTGTTCACTAATATTTATATATATTACATAATCAATTACAATATTGTTCTTTGTTAAAGCCAAATCTTCTTCCA
This sequence comes from Chrysanthemum lavandulifolium, assembly GCA_022545495.1. Taxonomy (NCBI): domain Eukaryota; kingdom Viridiplantae; phylum Streptophyta; class Magnoliopsida; order Asterales; family Asteraceae; genus Chrysanthemum; species Chrysanthemum lavandulifolium. The sequence goes on from CM040246.1 coordinate 79,717,644, forward strand.
CTTTCTCCCCTTTCTTGCTTTGCCAACAAATGATACGGAGTATCATATTTTGACGCATTATGTGATGCAGTGCTATTTATTTATCGCATAAGACGCATACATTCTTAAGTGCATGCTTGGCCACGTAGATCCATCCCACTCTCCGGACCTCATTTCTGCTTTTTTGGAGTACAGGATGACTCGGATGGGCAGACCAACATGAATATGCACAAATAACAATCGATCGGACAGTTTTTTTTTTTTTTTTGAACGGCAATTATGGGCTACGTCTTCCTGGCAGGAAAGGCGTGTATGGCCCATTACAACCGGTACGTGGGCCCAAATTCAGGTAGAAAAAATGACACCTTCCCTTTACACACGCGGAAGGAAACCCCTATCGCCCTAGAGAAGACTCGAACTTGAGACCTTGTATGTACTTTTTTTGTTAACAAAGTTTCTTACATGTACTTACTGCAACACGTTTTGGCCCGTTTTTACTACACTCCATTTCGCATGTTGTACTTTACTGTTAATCTAACCACCCGGTTCTAATATATTTGTCTTACTGTTTAGACCGACACATTTCTAGCTAATTGTTATTTTTTTAACTTTCGAGTTAGCGTTTGTGCTCCTCAAGTTTACTTTTAGGGCCCGTTTGGTTTGGCGGAATCCTAAGGATTCTGGTAGAATTGGAATCCAATTCCAATTCATAACGTGTTTGGTTGAAAATTTTAAAAAATTTGGAATATGAATTTCATTCCTTACTGTGTTTGGTTGGCAAACGGAATGGAATTCAATTCCTTCAAAATCCCATACATATGGAATTCAACATTTAAATAGCGATATGAGAGGATTGTTACTGATTTTATGAAATTCATATTATCTTTATCATTGTCATTATTATTATTATTATTATTATTATTATTATTATTATTATTATTATTATTATTATTATTATTATTATTATTATTATTATTATTATTATTATAAACAATAACGCTATTAAGATTTAAAATTATTATTTATTTAAAAATGAATATAAATTATTATTTATTTAAAAAAAATTATTATTATTATATTTAAAAATTATTATTTATTTAAAATTAAATATAATTTATTTATAGCTTACATTTTTAATTTATAGTTTAAAAAATACAATTGTATTTTATATAAAAAAATATTTATTTAATATATTAGTTTATATAATATTATTTAAAAAATTATTATTATAATTTGATAAGTAATTTATTTATTAAATAATATTTAGTTTATTAATCTTAAACTAAAACTAAATTTTAAATATTTTAATCTAATTGTTTTTTCTCATTTAATTCTTCCAACCAAACATGCGTTAGTATTTGCAAATTTTAATTCCGTCAGATTTTAAATCCTAAGGATTTCAATTTCTAACATTCCATTCTTTCACATTTCAATTCCTTAAACAGATTTCAATTCCGTCAAAAATATTCTACGAACCAAACGAGCCCTTAGCAATTAAACGCTCACACAAGGATTAATACATTCTTTTGAGAGTAGGTTCTCTTTCTTAACAAGATTTCCTTTTTCTGTTATTATCGTTGTTACGAGTGTGGAAACCCGCGCGATGCAGCGGGATTGCTTTTGTAGACGTGAACTTGGATAGGGACTATTTTTGCTAAATTGCTATAGATACCAATTAATTTTACAGGACTTACTTGGCAAAGAACACTTAAACCCAGGGACTATTTCATGACAAATCTTATGATATCAATTAACGCTTTAAGGACGATTTTTGAACGACACCCAAACCTTGTAGCGCTATTTTCGCCAACTCATGAAAGTTTTCATTTAATGTTCATGAATGAAACTTTTGACATTTGGCGTGTGAGAAAAGTGTGCTCGCTTAATAGTATATATGATAACTAGTTACAGTTAAATAAAAGTTACGTATATTTTACCCTCAGTTTGTCACCATGGAAAAATCCAACTGCAACCACTGGTAGCCCATCATTTAATAATATTGTCATGCAAATTATTGTTGCATATCAGCCATTCAGCCTTCAACAAACAACACGTATGCACATAGCACGTGAGGCCTTAGCCACTACTGCTCCCTTGTCTTACCGCCATGAAACGGGGTATTAACGAACTTATTTATTGCTCAATGTATATACAAACGAATAGCTTTAAAGAATTATTGTTGTCACAATACGAGATGATATTTCAAATGCTTGAAAAATGTGTAACGTGACATGATTCGTGTATAATTGTATCTGTTTATATTTATTATAATTGATCGAGTTAAGATCCTGGTGACACATGTATATGGTGTTTAACGTCGCATGTGATACCCATTCCCATTCTTCCCAAGGCCGGAGCTTAGTGAAGACAGGGAAGGGTCCCCGCCTCTGACTCAAGTAGGGGTGTCAAAAACCGGGAATCGTCACCGTCTCAGATATTATTGTAACCACAGATGCGCTTTGCCCTAAAATTCCAACTTTTCGGTTCTCGGGACGGTTCGGGTCGGAGCAGTCAGGTTCCGTACTTTCGAAAGAACCACTACTTTGAAAATATGAAATTTTATAGGGTTTATTTGAGATATTGTGTAATGCCAGATACGCTTTTAAGAAAATAGAAAAAAAAACCTACTCATTATTAAGTGTAACATAAAAATCTAAAACTTAAAAACACATAATAAAATAAAACCCTAACTTTTAATCCATTCAAAGATCATTATCATCATTCATCAACATGAAAATAAGTTTCTTTTGAAATCATTATCGTAAATTTAATAGTACATTATCGTAAATTTTATGCAGTATTTATTTTATGCAGCATCGATATTCTTGAATGCAATATGTACCGTAGTTAACGAATCAATTAAAGCCATAACTACAAATTCTATTCTTACTTTCTTAGTGACTATGTCACGAATCTGTATGCACTGTTGTTATACAACATTTAAATGATTGGTATTTAATAAATATTATAAAGTAACGATTATTATAACCTAAGAAGATACATGATGTCATGTATTTTGCGGTTTTATTGGATCCGACAATGAAGACTTTCTTAGTCGAGCATGGTTTTAGAAAAATGATTACTTATCGTATAACAAAGGAAAAGCCTTTGACATAAAGTGCAATTGAGGCGATGGTTGAGAAAATGATCGTGGAAGTTAAGGATAGGATGGGGGTTTTATTTGGAATGTATAAAGAAAGGCTTGATAATAGTAATGTGGATTCGGGTTTGGGTGATAATCTGGGATCACAAGTTTCATCGTTTTCTTCTCATGGAGATAATGACTTTTTGAATGAATTTTTAACTAACGAGCAAACTAAATCCAGTTTGACCGAAACCGAGTTACAAAGGTATCTTAATGAACCACATATAGATTTACATGTTGGCTTTGACATTCTTGAATGGTGGAGAACCCACGGACCCCGTTTCCCAATTGTTGCACTAATGGCAAGAGGTAATAAGTAATAACTATTTACTGTGATTATTATACTTTTTATTTACATGTTTTACAGTATTATTGTATATAAACTTTATGATTGTGTTTTTTTAGATATCTTGTCAATTCAAATTTCAACTGTGGCATCGGAGTCGGCCTTTAGTACTGGTATATGCGTTTTGGACCCTTATAGAACTTCATTGTCAAGTCAACTTGTGGAGGCGTTGCTTTGCACCCAAGATTGGATAAGAAGGGAGAGAATTGAAATAAATGTGGATGAAATTGAAGATCTTTTGAATGATGACGAGGTTGTTAAAGAGATGGAAGTAGTTGTACGAAGTTATAAAGAGAAGCAAGTGATGCAACATTAAGCATTTTTGGTGGTTTGAAACACAAATGCGTTTTCTTGATACTTTTGAATAATCATAAACTTATATTTTGAATTTTTGACATTTTTTGTTTATGTTTACGTTATTTTGAACAATTGGAAGTTTGGAACTATTAGAAATTTGGAATGGTTTGCATTGTTGGAGACACTTTTGTGTGTGTTTGTATTGTTATAGCATTATTAGCATGTCTTTTATAAATGATCGATGAAGAAAAAAATAATCTATTTAAACACTTAGGTTCTTGTGGGAATTACCGAAAAATCCTGTACCGGAACCGAACCGAAGAACTTGGGACGGTTTTTGGTTCCAATTTTTCTATATTTTCGGTTCTCGGTTCTTTCGATTCCGGTTCCGATTCGGGACGGTTCCAGTACCATGGACACCCCTAGACCTAAGTACGTTAGTTTATTTTTTCGCGATTTCATGTGTTAAAAAATTTTTGTTTCATCTCGGCACTCTCATCTAAAATTTTTTGTTTCCGCCTTTCCACAAAAAATTTTCTAGCTCCGCCACTGATTCTTCCTTCATTCGTAACAAAGAGTGTGGGGCATTAAGATTGAAAACTTGGCTATTGGTTACAGTGATAAGCTATTGGCGTGCCTATTGGGTTCGACCGGTATGATGAGTCATGTTGGTAGTATGCATCCATCTGTCCCCACTTTAACTGCGGTCATTTAATTCTCAACGATCGGGATGGCTACGGGGTTAGAAAAAGTCATAACTCGTGGGTACCCGTATCGTAATTGTGGATAACCCCAACTTTTATTTACGAATAGGTCGTGGGTGAAAAATAAACCTATATATTAACAGACGACAGGTGATATAGACTCATTGTGGGTAACCTGTCATACTCGTTTTAGAACACCCGCGAGTATACCTTTCAAAATACCTGTTAACCTAATTTTTTTTCTTACTAATATTTATTGTATTACTGCTTTTACAAAAAAAAATATATATTTATTGTATTACTTAAATATTGAGAACCAATTATTTTATATATTTAACAGTCACCTAAACATATTAAAAATAGAGAATTAATTATCCATCTTGAATTCTAATACTTTAAAATATATATATATATGAATTATCAAAATATCAAACATACTAGTTATATTTCAGTTCTCAAGTTAAGTTCATTCATATTTGTCATGCTATTTTAATATACAAGTAACCATTATTCTTGGACAAGAGTTTATGAGCCACAAAGGTTTTTTTTTTTTTTTTTTTTGTTATTATTATTATTATTATTATTATATTAATTCTATAGTAAACTACACCGTTCGTCTCGTGGTGGTTTATATTGACCGACGAGTTTAAATTTTAACCGAAAAAATCACCGCTCTTCCTTAAACGCGAAACGTTATCTACCGTTGGTCCTTTACTTTAACGGCCCTTGTTAACAACTGTTAAGTCTACATAAACAAGGGTGTTTTGGTCTTTTTATTGTCTCTCTCTACTTCATCTTTTTCTCACCAACACAACTCCACATTCATACCAATCCTAAAAATCCAAAAAACGCAAATACCAAATCCCAAAATCTAAATTGAAGACAAAATTCACAGTGATATTTAAAACAATTGAACTAATAAATCGTATGTATCTGAAGCAGTATGTACTAAAGTAATATTATATCTTTTTTCTTTATGGAATTTTTTAAGGGTATAATGAAGTAGTTTTTATTAAAGTAATACTCTCTAAACAACCATCTATTTATTTTGAAGACCGCCGTTCAGATCTACAACCCATCACACTTCTTTTTAAAAAAAAATCTTTTTATTTTGCCGGCGATTAACAGCCGCTCAGATCTGGTAAAAATTTTCGGCGAATTCCGACCATATATCTGGACAAACGGTGACGTTATTTGATTACAGTGAGTTTGGTGGATTGTGTTGTAGCGACAAGATGATGATGATGGTGTGGTGGTGGTGGTGGTGGTGATGTTGATTTTGTTGGTTTATAATGAAGACGAAATGAATGAATGGAATATATGGGTAAGAAAATGTAAACATTAATAATATCACTCTATGAAATGAGCCAGAATCATATGCCCTGTAATTTTTGTAAAAAGATAGACAACAGTTCCATATGTTGTTGTTGTTAAGATGGTGGTTGTTGTTAATGATACATAAATGGTCGTATTCTTAAAAAAAATGTGGTAGTTAATTTTTAGTGATGGAAGATCATGGGTTATTATTTGTGATTTGGATTTTGTATGAAGATGAGGTGTTGGTGTTTATATATAATGAGAGAATGAGATGGGTTTTGATTTTAGAGTTTTTGTTGGTGGAATGAATAATATTTGTATGATTGGCAGTGATGGTGATGGTGGTGAAGATGAAAGAGGAAGAATAAAGGTGGTAAAGATAGGTAGGGATGAGATGAAGAAGAAGGACCTAGGTGAGATTTTTTGTATTTGTTGCTGTTTAAAAGAAAAGAAAAGCATATATCAAATTTACTATTATACCCTTATTTGGGTATTCAATGGAGTGATTTAATGGCTGTTAATAAGGGTCGTTAGAAGGAAGGATTAACGGTAAATAAGGTTTCGCATTTAAGGATGAATGGTGCATTTTTTTCGGTCAAAGGACGAAACTTGTCGATCAACGCAAATCACAAGGACGAACGGTGTAGTTTACTCTTAATTCTATAAGTAATTATAATTAGTGAACTGAAACTAAATGCTACTCTATCGTGAACTGAATACTGAGCTATGTTAAATTGAACCCATATCTATATGGTATTTCCGTTTAAGCTGAAACTAAGTTCTAGTCGGTGTATTGTGAACTGATAGTTGAACTATGTTATACTAAAATTATGGGGCTACAACCAAATCTCAGGAGAAACTATAGGTTATAAGTACTCATATGTTGCCTTTACCCTCATTCACAGATGTATTCCCTGGTTTCTAATGGTACTTAGGATCATCGATCACCTTATGACTCCTATGAGCCTTTTAACTGTATGTAACTATGCTATTTTGAACGGTATGCTACTATGCGCCTTTGAACTCATGTTAAAACATGATTATAACTGGCTATATACGCAGTTATTACTATAACTGGCTATATCTGGTACAACTACTATAAAGCTACCCCCAATAACAACCCTTATCAACCTACATTTTTACTACCACATTAGATTTCTCTCTCTAGCGACTTACAGACAACATTTTAAGACACGGTAAGGCGAACTACACTGAAAAACATACCTCTAAAAAATACCCTTAAACACAGACATATATTTGTTTGTTTTTCAATTTGACCGATTGTCCCAATCGGTTGCCTCCTCGACCTACTTCACACTTGATCAAATTAATTAAATTCACTTTCACCTTTATATTTAAAAATTAAATATGTCACAAACCGTTAATAGTTAGATAAAACTAGTTATACCATTGCGACAAGAATAAAATTATTTTTCTATAAAGATCCAATATTGTATACTTTCGACGACTTATTTTTTAAGCGGGTTTCGATATATTACACTGTAAATGAAAATTTTAAAAATACTCTTTTGTGTTAACACAACCCCTAAACTACAAACCCTAAACCGTAAAAACCCTAACCCCTAAACCCTAACCCACCAAAACCTTAAACTCCTAAAAACTCTAAACCCCTAAAACCCTAACCGTTAAACCAAAAAAACCTAAACCCTATTCGCTAAACCGTAAGAAACGTAAACCCTTAACCCTTAAAAAGCTTAACCCAAAAAAGTCAACCCCTAAACCCTAGACACCTAAACCTAATCGTAAACCCTAAACCCACAAAAAGTCAGAAAAAAAAATTCGTAGAAAGTATATGAAGTTAGATATTAAATTAAAAGTAATTTTATGCTTGTCGTGATGGTATGATTAGTTTCATCTAATGATCAATGGTTTGTAAGATATTTAGTTTTTAAAATGAAAGTGAAAGTTTATTTTATTGTTTTGATAAAAAAATGAATAGTTGAGAATGATTTATTTAATTTTTACTTTTTCTTTGATCTTTAATGAACCATACTCACCCATTATATATTTTCCACATACTCACAAACTTAAAAAAAAAAAAAAAAAAAAAAAAAACTAGCTAGCATAAATGCCGAATGATAAAGAGTTTACCTTGCCAATACTTTTCTCTCTTTACCAAACATCTCACTCCACACTTCCAATGAAATTTGCTATATGAACATGCATGACATTTGATTACTTTGTTACAGTTGGACGTAGGCTTACACTATAAGGGGTTGTTTGGTTTGTTGCTAGGAATCACAATTAATATCGAATTTGATATATGGTAGAATGAAAATAGATATGAAAAAGTGTATCATTACGATTGTTTATATTTGGTTGATAAAATATGAAATTAAAAAATGTATAGATATTTGAATTTTGTAGTTGAAAAGAGAAGGGTCTGCGGGAATTGATTTCATAGACATCAGATTGATGTGTAATAAAACTATGACTATGATATACCTATTTCATTACTAGACCCACAAAACAAACAACTTTAATCACTTTCATAATAATAATCTCATTTTTATAATGAGATACCAAACGCACCCTAAAATTGCACCATAACATTTTGGCACCCCACTTTAATTCGCCTAGTTTTTCTATAGTTGTACAACAGAATAAAGTATTCAAAAACGAATAACAAAGGAAGGTACTAGAAAACAAAAATCTACAACTTATCACGATATATTACCGAGAAGAATACATCCCATATTCCCCATATTCGTGCCACCCCTCTATAAAAACCCCTTCACCCCATCCTTTCTTTCCTCCACAAAAACACACACAAACTAACCAATACCACCCAAACCTTATTGGCTTATTTCCAAAACACAAGACCTTAATCTAACCTTAACACAACTAAAAAAACATGAGCTTCCTAAACCGTGCATGGATGTCCGCTGGTGTAGCTGTCGTGAACAGCCACACAGATCAAGGCCACAAACTAAAGTCAGGCATGAAATCTTTCCAACAAGGTAAGAAAGCCTTCAGTTGCTCAAGTTCAGGAAACATAGGTTCTGATGTCGGTGGTGTTGTCGGTGGTCAGGATAAAGTTAAGCAGTCCGATGATTCTCTCCGACAAGTTATGTACTTGAGCTGTTGGGGTCCTAGTTAAAGTTGTCGGAAAGATTTGACTGTGATCGGAGTTACCTCGGTTAATGAGGATCGATGATGTGAGTTGAAGAAAAGTATAGGGGTGAGAGTGACGAGATCTTGATGTATGAGGGTGTATATTTGTAATAGATGTATAAGTTTTGGAACTAGAATGTAAATATTTTTCCAAGGCTTATTATAAAGAATGCAAGTAGCCATGGCCTACTAGCGAAAAGTCTTGTGTTTTGTAATAATGGTTTTGATTAAAATAATTGTTAACCACATAAATTGGACTCTTGTGATAGTGACAATTATTGTAGTTTTGTAATTATAATATCTTGACGTATGGAAAAATGAACATGTGTGACCTACATAATTGAATAAATCAAATTAAGTAGCTCACTCTAGAGAGTTCTATACCATTTTGTTTGGACTTTTACAATTTTAATCTATACTACTTTATAATTCATTTAGGACTTTCTAGGACTTTCTATAAAAGAAAGTAATAAAAAGTTTAAGATAACACTTGCTAATAGTAGAAAACGAAGTTACATATGAAAAATTAAGTGTCTTAAATTTGTAAAATAAAGTTACATACGAAGAATTAAGTGTCATAAATTTGTAAAATGAAGTTATATATGAAGAACTAAGTGTCTTAAATTTGTAAAATAAAGTTACATCTAAAAAATTAAGTGACTTAAATTTGTAGATGGTGTGTAAATAACTTTACATTGAACTTTAAATATATGCTATTTTATAATGCATTTAGGACTTCCTATAAAAAGGAAGTTTTAAAATGTTTAAGACAACACACTTGTTAATAGTAGAAAATGAAGTTACATATGAAGAATTAAGTGTCTTTAAATTTGTAAAATGAAGTTACATACGAAGAATTAAGTGTCATAAATTTGTAAAATGAAGTTACATCTAAAGAATTAAGTGACTTAAATTTGTAGATGGTGCGTAAATGACTTTGCATTTTGAGCTTTAAATTGCTTAGAAAATAAAATTTCTCAAATGTCACATTCATGATTTGCCTGAATATAAAGGAAACCGTGTGCTTTAAGAAAAGGCTAATTTCTATCTTTTCTGGATTATGGCAATCGCCACACACCCATGTTTCATCTATCACTTCCTAGGGCCGAGAAAACCGATCTGGATATGCTTGCAGAGTATCATCTCCAGACAAATGGCAGAAGTAGAGAAACCATTCAAACCCTATAAGAAAACGTAGTGTGCCTGTTAAGTTTGACAATGGTCGGGATAGACACCTTCCCTTGGCCAACTTCTCCTATAACCATACCTATCACTTTGGTACCTCGAAGGCACCGTAAGAGATCCTTTATGGTCGTAAGTGCCGATCCCGATTGTTGGGTAGAAATGGGAATACCCAGCCTACCAACTCTGAACCTATTTAAGAAGATACCAAGGAAAGCGTTCTAAGTTGAGATGGATATGTAAGTTACTCACAAACCATTAGGAGGCATAGAAAACGTAAATCTCTTGATCCCTCCGAGGTAACCTAGAATTTAGCTTTCGGAGCCACCATGAAATTTTGTGAAGCGAGTAGTAAACGTGAAAACTTAATCCCCGCTATATCAATTCTTCGAAAAATCCTATCTAGATTGAGACCAGTAGCTCAGAGCCTTAAGCTACCATCGAGACTCAGTAGAGTTACCAACATTTCTTGCGTAAATGGAAGATAAGACTCGCTGATAAGGCAATCGTTATCCCTTTGAAAAATCCTAATCTTTGGAAGTTTAAACTTCATTGACCTATCAAAACCATGGATGATGAAACCTAGCAACTTTAGTACAGTTGCCTCTCTGTCTTCGAGGTTCGTAGAAACTCGCAGTAAGATCCTAGATTCACGTAGGGAACGTGAAGGTAAACCCACATGCTTTTGCACTCAACCCTCTAGACTTAAAGGATGACTTGAATTGAATCGCGAGGACGCGATTCCTTTTAAGGAGGTGAGGCTGTGACAACTCGTAAATTCCTCGATGCGTCATAATTGGAGGAACATCGATTAGAGCGATCGTTTTAATTAATTTGAGTTACGAGTCGTATTTTATATCGTTTTTATTGGAATTAATATTTTAAAAACAATGGTGTAACCCTCGAGTCTTGAATCATTCGTTTTCCAGTCAAAACGAGTGCCGAACCTAATATATCACAAGTTTTATAAAGTTTCATCTAGGGTCCTTGGGATAGTTTACATCTCCACCCCTAGAGTCTCAAAAGAACAAGTTTGGTCCTTCCTGGGTATATAAATACCCCACCCCTCACACATTATCCCATTTCACCACTCTTCTTTCTCTCTCAATAATAACACACACAATATTCTCTCTCTCTAGAAATAAAATCCGGCCACCCCCAAAAGCTAGGGTTCCGGCGCCATCATCTTTCCCGGCCAACTTCCGGCGACCTCCAATATTTACACCACAACTCCCATCTTATAGATCGGGTTCTTGTGGTTCTAGTTTCATATCACGCACACCTTAAATCCTCTACACGCGCTCTAAATCTAAATTATTATATTTGGATTTTAGGGTTTCGTGGTAATAACGAGTTTGATGTTAAAGCTTGGATGGTTACGAGTTGTACCCGTGAGAGACGCCATCACCACCCTCGTTTTCTCCTCCTTCTCGCTGTTTTGTGGGTAAGCCGACACCCACCACCATTATTTTGTCATTCGTTATTTATTAAACCATGCGTATTCGTTTAAAGTTTCGTGGATATTAAGGTGTTAATCGAAGTCATGTTGTTATAACAAAGGATAAGTAAAACTGAAATTGATAATCAAGTTTTAAAAACGTTTTAACAAAAGTTTTGTGTGGTGAACAAGACTTAAATGGGTCTCGGATTCGGTTCTTGATAATCGATGAAAGTTTTGTTATTTGCGTGAGATTTAAAAATAGGTGTAAGCATGATTTGCAAACCTTCGTGTGGTAATATTTGCTAGAACGGGATTAGGGTGTTGTTGGATGGCTGTTTTGGATCCGAAGTCTTGCGGAGTGGGTCGGGCCAATGGGCTGTTTAGGGTCAGATTTGGTACGGGTCGGGTCATAGTACCTTTTGTTGTCATGACTTATTTCGGAGTCCTTGGTTTCGGGTTTGACCCGAACGCTTGCGTTAACATTCGAGTAGTCTAATGGTATAATTAGACTTGCGATAAGTGTCGTATGAGTTACATTCATGGTATAAGTCGAGATAAGTAGCGAGCATTACTTTAATTGAACTCGATAACTGTAGTTGATAATTGGTAAGAATCATTGTAACATGAAATATTGGGACCGATATAGTGGCAACGGGTATAATACAACGAGCTATTCTAGACATGTAACGGGCATATTTGACTTATCGAATTGCTAATAGCGGACTTGAGCTATGTATAAGATATTGTGATAAACTAACTAACTACGTAATTGATAAATGATATTGGGTATTACATATGAATTATAAGATTTAATACCATTTATAAATTTAGAAAACACTTGATAACGAATAAGTTATTTATAAACGGGGTAAAACTATTAGATAAACGATGTTAAAACTAGCTAATGATGGGCTAGTTACTTATTATGGCGTGATAAGCATTTAAGAATCTGATACGTTACTAATAATTAATACCGAACCAATTACGTTTTACAAATTAGAGTAACCTTGGATATACGAGTTATATTGATTATAAGATGCACCAAGTACGATATTTTGGATTTGAAAATAAGTTTGATATATTGGTTCGCGATATGCTAAATGTTCTATTTTCTCATGGTAACTAATGTCGAGATGTTTAGATTTATATTGTCGACAAATAAGGTTTTATTTAGTTAAAAACCCTCATTGATTACGATAATAACTTGTGTTTTATAAATACAAAATAGCTTTTATAAACCTTTTGATAACACTTATATTGATTAGTATATTGTATTCTATTAAACGTTTTTGTTTAAATAAGTTTAGTATAATTGTTTTTACAATAAAATTTAATATTCCGTTTTCACATCTAAGCTGCTATTGAAATATATAACTATGTATATTATGGACGGATATGGTTTAATCTATTATAAATCATTATTAAATACGATGGTAACTCGTGTTTTATTACACATGCTAGCTTTTATAAACTTGTTTGGAAATATTATTTTGATAATATAACTTATTGAAGTCGTATTAAATTGGAAACGTTGGAATAAACGAACGTGTCATTTATAGTACACTACTTAATATACCTTATATGAAGTACTCTTTAGTAAACTTGTATAATTATGAATAGCGATTGAGAAACCTTTATTAATTGAGCGATAAATGGAAACTTGTCTTTTGTTATTAGACATGTACGTTTTGGGAACGATAATGTACTTTTGAAAGTTACGACATGAATTATCCACGAAAACTACAACACATTACTTTCTATTGATTTCTTTATCGTATGAGCCGTATTCTAAGAATATCGTATACGCATTAGGTTGCGTCACAACTATTCTATTGTACTCGTCGTACAATCTTTTGGATGCCATGGAGATTAACCAGATGCCAACCGTGTCAATAGTGAATAGTGCATTGTTGTGCCGTGATTACCGTTATCTTCTCGCTAGTGTTTATTCGCATTCTTTGCTAAGGTGAGTTTCATAGCACCACTTTTATCTACGGTTTTAACTATATTGAGGTGAGAATTATGCTACTGTTTTTGGACCGTTGAAACTATTTGGATTTGCTTATATGCTTGACTGTTTAGATAGATGTGCGGTAGTTGTTGCCTTAGTCTAGGTTTAACCGTGCCTAGCTAAGAATAGACTTCTACCTCGACCTAGTACGGGGTTGGAAATTGTTCTAGATTTTGCCACGACAGTGCTGGACTAGAGTCGCGGGGCCCTAGTAATCCCTGGATGCGGGATATGATTGGTGATCCTAGTAGGATCAGTGTGTGCAAACGGTATTTATCTATCTAGGTCTTGCATAGCAAATCAACTCTTACAGGTCCACTATAATTTTGTTGAACTTAAACCTATGAACTCACCAACAGAAGTGACCTTTTAGCATGATTTCGTGAATTTGAGAGATGTTTGGAATTCGTGATCGGTGGAAGCTTGGCAAGAAGGCGGGGTGCAAGGATCATTTCTGACTCTGATAAACTTTGGGGACCTATTTCATTAAATCATGTTTTGGGCCTAATAATTACACTTTTGGATTAAATGTTTTGAATAACCAAATTTGGGATTGGTTTAGAATGTTAAATGACTATCTTTTTGCTATACTTGTGTGCGATACCAATCCGATAGTAACGCTCGAAAACTTGATTAAGTCTTCCATTGCATCGAGATTTGGGGTGTTACGATTGGTATCGAGCTCAAGGTTATAGAGAATTAGTTATTTTATAAACCCTAAACTATAACCACTTTTAAGAAAAATTGATCCTCGACCGACGCACGCCCGCTTGCCAAGCCGAAGCTTCTTATTTGATTATGGTATGAACTGCGATTTGAATTAAGAGATGATCTGTTAAGGGATATTGTGAAGTGATTATGGAAACGTTATGATTTGGAGATATGATTATTGATTTTTGAAAATGAGATGTGATTATCGAGATACTACAGATTTGATTTGAGTAAACGGTATATTATGATTTTGGAATTTTGAACTCGATTGATTTGATATGGATGATTGAGAACACATTAGACGAATTGATTGATAAGATGATTGATGAGATGTTTAGGGCTTATTTGATAAACGGTTTGATTGAGCACTTGATTGAGCGTGTGCCCTGTTAGTAGACGATTTAAGTCTGCCTACCTTAGTAGTTCACTATAAGCATTCTGCATGCTTATACACTCACAGAAAGCATGTCCTCATGCTTTTGCACGCGCTATACCTTTCACAGAGTGTGGAGTCCCAAACCTTAAATCTATAACACTTAACTTATATTAAGTAGTTGCCTTGGGTATATCCCAAAACAATAAAGAGAAAACTTTGTATGAATATACACAAATACGTGGGATCTATTGGAATGTTTTTGGAAGATTAAAGTGAACAAATGAACACAGAATGTGATAACCAATAATTCAACATTATTTATCAATAATGCGGATACTCTCAAAGTATCATGGTTACGCAACTTCCTTGCATAATCTCACCACTTGATTTAAAACTTGCACATTAGTAGTGGTTTTGGAAATGATTTGGGAATATAAAGGAAGTGGTACTATTATAACTAAGTCGGGGAGTCACCAACGAGACCTTCTGTCTCGTGAACGTGAGTTCCACAGTTAAGTTTTGATGAACACGAGTCTAAAACGCGTTAAAGCTAATAAAGCCTGTAAACTGGTGTGTTGGTATCGTGTGTGTGACATGTTCACGTGTTTTGCATCTTATCATGTTTATGTGCCCTTGATCATAACTAGATGATGGATTATAATGATTTTTATGATGTCGATTGGTGATGGTCTCGTGTCACGATTTTGAGTCGAAACCTTTGTAAACCGTTGTTTTGTTCTTTAAAACTTGTCAAACAAGTGGTAATCGGCTTTGATTACTAATAATGAATTCATGTCCGCTAATGTTATAATGATATGTGAAGCCAGTAAGTGTTTTCAGATGATAAATTGGGCTAACGTGTGATTATTTGGTTAACGTTGAATCATTGGTATGAATCAGATTTTTGGAATCGAATGACATTTCAATTAACAGCCTTAATTGAATAACAAATTAATTGTGGTGATTTAGGTAATTGGTAAATTATTGACAAATGTTAGAATTGATACTCGTTAATCTGGTTGTGTTTGGGGAAATTGAAAGAGTCAATTGGAAATGTTTATTGTGTTGGGTATGTTTGATTTTCTGTTAGGATGGCGATATTGGCATGAGATTGTTTGGAGGATTAACTGGAGTTGTGAAAATTGTTTATTTTTGACTTAATGATATATATGTCAACTTTGCGCTACGTCAGGTGTTATCGTGACTTTCTAGTCTCGACTACCCTGACAGCGCCGTAACATGGTCTTTAGTATTTATTTGGGCAATATGATTGTGTAAAAACTGGGAGTAATGACTCGGACTTGGGAACTCGAAACGAATAATGACTCGAAATTTATATTGCAATTTTATATTGGAATTTACATTGAAAATTATATTGAACTTTATATTGAAACGAATAAATTCATATTGAAATTCATCTCGAAATTTTTATATATATATATATATAGATACTAGTAAATAGTACTGGAATATATAGGTGATAAATGGTTTTGTGCTAAGCATTCGACAACAAGGCTCGCCTTGTTATTCGACATTTTAAAAAGGGAATCAACGTTTTAAAATAGAAATGTTTTGTAACAAATGAGTCATTAAATATTTCGAGGGCACGTTATTCGAAGGGTGTCATTTATGTGTTGTGCGGGGGTTACGGATGACCTAACATTAATAGCGTCGATCCACGTGGATGACAGACTTATTAGGTTGACGAACCTAATAGGCACCCGCTATGTACGTAGGATGACGTTATTAATGGGCAAATTATCCTTATGACTCGTTAGGATGTGTTTGGTTTTGGGATAATAAGCGACATGAACAAATGGTTGAGTTTATCGAGTTGACGAATTCGATAAGGTCTAACTATTTATTCCGAAACTTATTAAACTACAAAGTTTATCATTTAGACGTCTCATTGTGTCATTATGAGTCGCATGGTGGGTAATTGAGTGCATTCATGGTGTCCTGTTGAGTCGATACCACACACACACACGATGATACCTAACGCTAATAACTAAATGGAACAACGAGATATTCTGAGATGAGGAAATGAATACATTTTGGGCATATAACATTGAAGTTGGGAATATATATTAAGAATTGGTTATAAACTGGTTGTGTCTTGCTTAATGAAAATTTATCGAACCTCGATTGAATATAGATCGATCCCTATATTCGCCCGAGAGACAGGCAGACATGGACCGATCACCTATGTCCGTCTCGGGTGAATTTTACAAATCTTGGGAATTGTTATAACAAAATTGTGTTCGGATTTAAGATTGGTTTTAAGCACGATAAACTTAAGGTGGACTCGCACACTCACACTCACCAAACATCAAGAAAGCCCGCACTTACACATGACACACTGGCATCGTAACACCTCTTGATTCGTAACACTTATGGCATCCCTATACGTCTCCGTTTATGTGAAATACTTGTTTGTAACACTTGAGTGTAGTTCGCCATAAGTCAGGTGAGACCCGATTGGCATTGTTTTCGTCCGAATTGTTTTTCGACATAAGCCTCGTTGATCTTATTCGAGCATTTGAAATTATTTTGGGCTATTTTTGGATTTGGTCTTGACTATTTTGGATTCGGTTTTGGATTTTGGTCCTTGGGTTTTTGATTTAGTAATTTTGATCTCGTTCCGAGTTTTAACTCGTCATTTGACTTCGAGGCATTGTTTGGCCTCGAATTATTATTCGGCTCCATTTCGTTGATAACTTTGTTAAAATCATCTTTCGACCTTTAGTCGGTATTCGATTTTGAAATGTCATCCGGTCGCATTACGATAGTAACCGTATTGGAATTATCATTCCACCGTATTTCGATAGTACTCTTGTTGGAATTATCATTCCACATCATTTCGGTAGTAACACCGTGGATTTGTCATCGAGCCTCCTTTCGTTGGTAACCCTGTTACCGACACTTATACCTCAAGCCTAGTCTTGAACCGATTGTTGAGAAAACTTCTGAAACCTTACCATTCACTCGATGATGATTTTAACGACATCATCTGGTCGACGTTGCTTCGCCAACAGCTTTCAGTAAGGTAGTACCTTACGTGTTGTTGATGTCGTACCTTATCCTCTATTTAGTTACCCCTATCGATAACGATCTAACGACTTGTTTTAGTGAAGTTGTTCACCAAGGATTATCTTTAGATATTGTTCCGGTGATGTTGACTCTAGCAACATTGAACCCTCAACATTGTTTGTCAACAATAGACTGCTACGTCACACCACCGGTAATGGTAATACCTACCCTATTTTATCAATATGGTACCTTACACACCACAGATGAGAAATTCTCGAGCATACCTTGTGATTTTCGAGCCGAGCACAAACCCTGTCAATCGACTTAGAGCCGTTAACCTTCACTCGTATGTAGGAAATGATTTGGATATCGATTGGTAGTTGAACTTCTTTTGGGGATTATGATTTTGGAGTTGAACCTTGAAACCTCCTGCGTTAAGTGTTAAGTGCACCAATGAGTCAATCAACTGACTGTGGTTAGTAACCCATACTCCCTTTTAGTAGTCGTACTTTCGTCTCTAACCTAGATGTCATGCTAAGTCAACCGACCGATTGATGGTATTAATCAACACTTCTAATAGAGGCATACTCTGAACTCCCTATACTTCCCATCTAGTAGAGATTCCGTACTCAGCAGAAATCTTGAAATCCTAAGGAGAAACCTGAACCATGTTCTCTAGGGCAATCACATAATCCTTCTCTCATCCTTCGAGAAGCACCTGCTAACCTTTCGGACCTCTCATGAAATGATAATCTACACCATAGATGAAACCTTGGAAGTAGATTCCCGCCTTTACCTAAGTGGTTGTTAGTAGCCTTACCAACCTATTCACCTCCCGTGAATTAGTAAAAAGGAAAAGTATGGACGACAATGCTCGCCTCTCTCATATAGTTATAGCAACACTAGAGAACCCACTATCTTCTTTAAGGAGGTGAGGTAGTACTGATCCTCTCCCTCCGGTAAAGTGACTTGCTCCAATAAGCTAGACCTCACCTTTGAACTCTAGCTCCTTACCTTCTTTCCACTATGGCACTTTTATTGGAAAGAGAGAAATTTCCTTGAACCGTTTTCCCTATCTGAGATTCATTTGGTTAGTATACACCTGATCCTCCTTCCTCAACCTTCAACTCATTTCGATACTCTTTAAGGAAGAAGCGCGATCGGAAAACCTAAGTTACACAAATGAACTTCTTCACACGTAAAGGAAACCGTGTGCTTTAGGATAGGCTAATTTCTATCTTTTCTGGATTATGGCAATCGCCACACATCCATGTTTCATCTATCACTTCCTAGGGCCGAGAAAACCGATCTGGATATGCTTGCAGAGTATCATCTCCAGACAAATGGCAGAAGTAGAGAAACCATTCGAACCCTAGTAGAACACGTAGCGTGCCTGTTAAGTTTGACAATGGTCAGGATAGACAACTTCCCTTGGCCAACTTCTCTTATAACCATACCTATCACTTTGGTACCTCGAAGGCACCGTAAGAGATCCTTTATGGTCGTAAGTGCCGATCCCGATTGTTGGGTAGAAATGGGAATACCCAGCCTACCAACTCTGAACCTATTTAAGAAGATACAAAGGAAACCGTTCTAAGTTGAGATGGATATGTAAGTTACTCACAAACCATTTGGAGGCATAGACAACGTAAATCTCTTGATCCCTCCGAGGTAACCTATAATTTAGCTTTCGGAGCCACCATGAAATTTTGTGAAGCGAGTAGTAAACGTGAAAACTTAATCCCCCCTATATCAATTCTTCAGAAAATCCTTTCTATATTGAGACCAGTAGCTCAGAGCCTTAAGCTACCATCGAGACTCAGTAGAGTTCCCAACATTTCTTGCGTAAATGGAAGATAAGACTTGCCGATAAGGCAATCGTTATCCCTTTGGAAAATCCTAATCTTTGAAAGTTTAAACTTCATTGACCTATCAAAACCATGGATGATGAAACCTAGCAACTTTAGTACAGTTGCCTCTCTGTCTTCGAGGTTCATAGAAACTCGCAGTAAGATCCTAGATTTACGTAGGGAACGTGAAGGTAAACCCACGTGCTTTTGCACTCACCCCTCTAGACTTAAAGGATGACTTGAATTGAATCGCGAGGACGCGATTCCTTTTAAGGAGGTGAGGCTGTGACAACTCGTAAATTCCTCGACGCGTCATAATTGGAGGAACATCGATTAGAGTGATCGTTTTAATTAATTTGAGTTACGAGTCGTATTTTATATCGTTTTTATTGGAATTAATATTTTAAAAACAATGGCGTAACCCTCAAGTCTCGAATCATTCGTTTTCCAGTCAAAACGAGTCCCAAACCTAATATATCACAAGTTTTATAAAGTTTCATCTAGGGTCCTTGGGATAGTTTACATCTCCACCCCTAGAGTCTCAAAAGAACAAGTTTGGTCCTTCCTGGTATATAAATACCCCACCCCTCACACATTATCCCATTTCACCACTCTTCTTTCTCTCTCTATAATAACACACACAATATTCTCTCTCTCTAGAAATAAAATCCGGCCACCCCAAAAGCTAGGGTTTCGGCGCCATCATCTTTTCCGGCCAACTTCCGGCGACCTCCAATATTTATACCACCACTCCCATCTTATAGATCGGGTTCTTGTGGTTCTAGTTTCATATCACACACACCTTAAATCCTCTACACACGCTCTAAATCTAAATTATTATATTCGGATTTTAGGGTTTCGTGGTAATAACGGGTTTGATAGTTCAAGCTTGGATGGTTACGGGTTGTACCCGTGAGAGACACCATCACCACCCACGTTTTCTCCTCCTTCGTTGCTTTGTGGGTAAGCCGACACCCACCACCATTATTTTGTCATTCATTATTTATTAAACCATGCGTATTCGTTTAAAGTTTCGTGGATATTAAGGTGTTAATCGAAGTCATGTTGTTATAACAAAGGATAAGTAAAACTGAAATTGATAATCAAGTTTTAAAAACGTTTTAACAAAAGTTTTGTGTGGTGAACAAGACTGAAATGGGTCTCGGATTCGGTTCTTGATAATTGATAAAAGTTTTGTTATTTGCGTGAGATTTAAAAATAGGTGTAAGCATGATTTGCAAACCTTCGTGTGGTAATATTTGCTAGAACGGGATTAGGGTGTTGTTGGATGGCTGTTTTGGATCCGAAGTCTTGCGGAGTGGGTCGGGTCAATAGGCTGTGTCGGGTCAGATTTGGTACGGGTCGGGTCATAGTACCTTTTGTTGTCATGACTTATTTCGGAGTCCTTGGTTTTGGGTTTGACCCGAACGCTTGCGTTAACATTCGAGTAGTCTAATGGTATAACTAGACTTGCGATAAGTGTTGTATGAGTTACATTCATGGTATAAGTCGAGATAAGTAGCGAGCAT
The DNA here is from genome assembly GCA_022545495.1 of Chrysanthemum lavandulifolium. Taxonomy (NCBI): domain Eukaryota; kingdom Viridiplantae; phylum Streptophyta; class Magnoliopsida; order Asterales; family Asteraceae; genus Chrysanthemum; species Chrysanthemum lavandulifolium. The sequence continues at coordinate 79,738,697 of CM040246.1, forward strand.
TACTTTAATTGAACTCGATAACTGTAGTTGATAATTGGTAAAAATCATTGTAACATGAAATATTGGGACCGATATAGTGGCAACGGGTATAATACAACGAGCTATTCTAGACATGTAACGGGCATATTTGACTTATCGAATTGCTAATAGCGAACTTGAGCTATGTATAAGATATTGTGATAAACTTTAACAACTAACTACGTAATTGATAAATGATATTGGGTATTACATATGAATTATAAGATTTAATACCATTTATAAATTTAGAAAACACTTGATAACGAATAAGTTATTTATAAACGGGGTAAAACTATTAGATAAACGATGTTAAAACTAGCTAATGATGGGCTAGTTACTTATTATGGCGTGATAAGCATTTAAGAATCTGATACGTTACTAATAATTAATACCGAACCAACTACATTTTACAAATTAGAGTAACCTTGGATATACGAGTTATATTGATTATAAGATGCACCAAGTACGATATTTTGGATTTGAAAATAAGTTTGATATATTGGTTCGCGATATGCTAAATGTTCTATTTTCTCATGGTAACTAATGTCGAGATGTTTAGATTTATATTATCGACAAATAAGGTTTTATTTAGTTAAAAACCCTCATTGATTACGATAATAACTTGTGTTTTATAAATACAAAATAGCTTTTATAAACCTTTTGATAACACTTATATTGATTAGTATATTGTATTCTATTAAACGTTTTGGTTTAAATAAGTTTAGTATAATTGTTTTTACAATAAAATTTAATATTCCGTTTTCACATCTAAGCTGCTATTGAAATATATAACTATGTATATTATGGACGGATATGGTTTAATCTATTATAAATCCTTATTAAATACGATGGTAAATCGTGTTTTATTACACATGCTAGCTTTTATAAACTTGTTTGGAAATATTATTTTGATAATATAACTTATTGAAGTCGTATTAAATTGGAAACGTTGGAATAAACGAACGTGTCATTTATAGTACACTACTTAATATACCTTATATGAAGTACTCTTTAGTAAACTTGTATAATTATGAATAGCGATTGAGAAACCTTTATTAATTGAGCGATAAATGGAAACTTGTCTTTTGTTATTAGACATGTACGTTTGGAGATTATTGGGTAAATTGCCGAAACTCACTAATTAACCTATTTATTTTATATAAATAGTTGTCGTCGTTCCTAGTCTTTGACTAGCTTGAGTATTGTCGGTATTTCTTAAATTGGTCAATGTCTTTTCCCTTTTTGGCGTGAGTTATGGTCTGTATGTCTCGATTTTGTCGATGTTTGCTTTTCTTGCGCCTGAGTTGTACGTCGCGTCTATGTTTCTTACCACCACACGAAACGTTAAAACTAAAACTTTTGAGATATGAATTATGACCTTTTGGGAACGATAATGTACTTTTGATAGTTACGACATGAATGATCCACGAAAACTACAACACATTACTTTCTATTGATTTCTTTATCGTATGAGCCGTATTCTAAGAATATCGATACGCATTAGGTCACATTAACTATTCTATTGTACTCTTCGTACAATCTTTGGATGCCATGGAGATTAACCAGATGCCACCGTGTCAATAGTGAATAGTGCATTGTCGTGTCGTTATTACCGCTATCTTCTCGCTAGTGTTTATTCGAGCATTGCCGTGGTTAAGTGAGTTTCATAGCCCCACTTTTATCTAACGCTTTTAACTATATTGGGGTGAGAATTATGCTACTGCTTTTGGACCGTTGAAACTATTTGGATTTGCTTATATGCTTGACTGCTTAGATAGATGCGCGGTAGTTGTTGCCTTAGTCTAGGTTTAACCGTGCCTAGCTAAGAATAGACTTCACCGACCTAGTCCGGTTGGCAATTGTTCTAGATTTTGCCACGACAAAGGTCGGACTGTAGTCGAGGGCCCGGTAATCCTCGGATGCGGATATGATTGGAGATCCGGTAGGATCGGTGTGTGCAACCAGTATTTATCTGCTCTAGGTCTTGCATAGCAAATCAACTCTTACAGCCCACTATGATTTTGTTGAACTTAAACCTATGAACTCACCTGTGTGTTGACCTTTTAGCATGATTTCTCGTGAATTTGAGATGTTTGGAATTCGTGATCGGTGGAAGCTTGGCAAGAAGGGGGTGCAAGGATCATTTCGACTGATAAACTTTGGGGACCTATTTCATTAAATCATGTTTTGGGCCTAATAATTACACTTTTGGATTAAATGTTTTGAATAACCAAATTTGGGATTGGGTTTGAATGTTAAATGACTATCTTTTTGCTATACTTGTGTGCGATACCAATCCAATAGTAACGCCCCGAAAACTTGATTAAGTCTTCCGCTGTACCGAGATTTGGGGGTGTTACAACCCACCTCCGCAATGCGCGGGTACTCTGCTAGTATAAATATATTGATCGAAATGAGAAGACGGATTTAGCGAGAATAATTATTAAAATGAGAAAAATAAAAAAAATTTAGCTACATGTTTTATATAAAAAAGAAATAATTGATGAATGCATTTAAAATTGATGGTTGCGATTTTTTATCTTAATTATATTTCTTATTTGATCTCACTACTCAATGACAATAACAGTATTCAATTCTATGAAGCGATATGTGAAAGTAGTAAGACGTAGACAATCAACTGTTTCAAAACAACGATGTGATCAAAACTACGACGAGAGATACACATAAAGTAACATGTATATAACGCAATTACACGAAAGTAGGATTTTGTAATAAGACTCAAAAGTAACGCGTTGGTCACCCTAAAGACGCTTCGACCTACTTAAAATACCTCACGCCCCTACAAGTCTACGACAGAAAAAACAAGAAGTCAGTCTATCCACCCACAAAGGTGGAGAAGGTGAAGACTGACTTGTGAGAGAGTTATAAATGTGATTTTGCTTTTTGGGAGGTATATTTGTATTTAAGCGAGGTAAATAATAAAGTTAGTTATCTTATTATATCTTGTTGGTGATGAAGTGAAAAGTGTCTTAACGTTGAGTTGTTAGTTGTGATGTTAATTACCAGTACACCTGATCTAAGTAAACTGCTTTAGAAACGAAATAAAATCTACTATCTCAATGAAAGAAAAATCAGCTATAAAAAAATGAAATGAGAAGTATTATAGACTAAAAGAAATATCATATATGCTATTACTTAGAGTGCACGCCGTTGGCATTTTTTAGGGCGAATGGCACCGTCTTTTTGCACCCCTACCGGCGTCATTCACACGATGCTCGTCTTTTCATTGATGAATTAGCTTCCGACCTTTGTTTTTTCTTTTTCTTTTTGAGTGAGTGAGTGAGGGTATTGTTGGTTGTGTGTTATGGGACACACTGCATCAATAATAATTATTACTCCGTATGTGTTATTGCTAGCGATGATATTTTAGTTATTGAAGTAGTATTGGTAGAATGATAAGGTGACAACCAATAACGGTTATTGATGTGTTATTACACCTAGCGCTTTTAGAGGGTGTTTGTTTAAACTTACGTATCATTTATTATTATATATTTGTTTTATATAAAATAAAGCACAATTTTGCCTTATTTCAAAAAAAAAAAAAAAAAAAAAAAAAAAATATAAAAAGAAAAAATGCTTTCCTGCAATAATAGCTTATGTGAGAATGAAAGGAGAATCAACTTTCAAAAGATGAAGTGAGACTGAAAGAATATCATATAGGTTATAACTCATGAATAGTCGTCATATATTTTCGAAAGCAAAAGAGTTGTGTTTTTCAAGTTAGCTTATCGAATATGTTTAGGTACTGGAAAGTGACTTGTATAGTTTCTCAAACATTTCATAAAATTGAATAGAGTAACCAGGACACTCCATATAAAAAGGACGTTTGTACATACCTAAAAAAGAATATGCAAGTGGGTAGACGCTACACGCTAGACAGAACGATCGTGAAGTAGAATATTATAGTCCCATCATTTATCCATTTCAAATAATGCAAAAGTGTCTCCATTCTTATCCTTTCTGTCTTCCATTATTCGTAATTTTATATTCCGTACTTAAAAAGCGAAATTATCAACTGAATCACTGATATTTGTTTTGGTTATAGCTAGATTTTATTTTGTTACGAAGGCCAAATTTTCGATACGAACACTTGAACTATATACAAGATAAATTGATAATGAGTTACATATCTCGTTTAGTGGTTTGATCAGTGTTAGAACTAGTTAGACTTAGCAATGAGTTTATATGAATCATCTTCAATTCTTTATCTAAAAGAGTTAGCATAAGAAAAACTTTTAACACATGGCTCTATTTGGGTTACTTCTAAAATCAATAAAAATGTATGTTAGGTCTAACGGGTTTGATATAATAACATCAACATACAAAATATATTTTTTCGTATAAACTCATCTAGACACTGCCGGTTAGGTCTTAATTGCCAGGTCAGTTAGAACCATATTGTTATACGCGCGACCGCGTTAGGAAAGTTGGCATTATTGCTAACAGATTTAGCAAAATTTTGTATCATCTATGTCCTTAAAAAAATTCATTATGAAATAACCAAATGAAATATATTTCAACTAATCATTTTGAGGTTAAATATTACTTAGTTGTTTACAAAGAGCCTATACAATATACAAATTAACAGCCTTCTCTTTGTGAAAATGCTACTCGCATCTTCTACACTTTAAGACTCAACATCATGGATTCCTAGTTAGACAAAAAACAAAGTGACTATTCAACTCGGACCCCAGCAGTTTAAGTACATAACTTGTCGGATAGATTCATCAGACTGAGTCATGCCACTATCCCCGACATTGACATTCGATTCTAGGAAGCTAGAAACTGGTCGTGCATCATGGGAATCAACGCCAGAGGATGAAGCAAAAACTTTCTTGCCATGTCGAAATGAGTTGATAAGTGATTTCATTTTGTAACCTTGATCAGTGTGTCCATTGACTGCTGCTACACCAGCTGCCATGCATACACGTGTGATAAAACTCATGTTATAGGATTTTAGTTGTTGGTGTTGGATAATACAGTAATGTTGTATCTGAAGACCAAGATCAAGAGTGGGTTGATACTTATAGAAACAGTGAGCTCAACTCGGATAGGAGATTAGGAGGTTTGGGTTGTCTACGTAGGTGTCCATGTTGTGAAGATGCACCCTCACTATCAATATATCACGAGATATTGACGGTTTCATCCTTCCACAAGTGCTTTTGTTTTAACTATAATATCAGACTTGTCGAGTTGATAGAAATACTTAGTGATTATCACCATTAAAGTGAGTAGTTCTCGTGTTATTAACCTTATCTAATAACAAATATTCTCCCGGTCTTAAATTTTATGTCTTTTTTGACTTTTTAAATCAAAATTTGATTCTAAATATTTTTGTTTATATTATATAATACTTGATGAAAATTATATCAACGAAAATACATTTAAACACAATCTATTCATATATTTTTGCGATCAAGATTATATAATACAAACAAAAATATTTAAAACAAAGTTAAATTCAAAAGTTAAAACGGACATAAAATTTAAGACGAAGATAGTATCAAATATCCGTAGCAAATAACACTCGTGAGGTGATATCGATATGTTATTGTTTACATAATAAAGTAACACAATATTTGTTAGAGACTTTGCTACTTTTTTTTCTCATCTCTTGTACCGATGACTTTTCTCTTTTTTACTAAGAGGAAGAAAGCGTTGAAGCACATCAATGAAGCACAACTTGAAACCTTTATATTTTACAAGAACTTTGATATAAATCAATGAAGCACGACACGAGAAACCAAGATCACACCAAGTCATCAAGCACAACACAAAATTAGTCGAGTCTAAGATTCTTGGATATTCTATTGTATTTTATTTCTAAAAGTAATTGTCAGAAGGCTTTTTCTAACTCAAGGCTTCAAGAGTATGAGCGATGGCAACGAGATTCGCCGCCACTCGGGTGGAGGCCTTGCCACCGCCGAATCTCGCCGCCACACCACCTCCACTCGCCACTCCTTTGATCGCCGCTCCCACAACATGAATAAAGACAAAGATTTTTTTAAATATATCCGTTGAATACAACGGTTAAGAAATAAATGAGGGTGGGTGGGGCCCAAGTGAAGAGGTTGAGGTTGGTTGTGAATGAGGGGTATTTTTAAGTGGGTTTGTTGAAATGATGTGGCATCCGTGGGGCCCAAATGAAGAGAATTGGCTTAGTTGCCATACCTCATGCTCTAAGGGGGTGGCAACCATGCCAATCTCAAATTTTCATACCTAATCACCCACCAATAATATTCTTCCATCTTATCTCATACATCATATCACATACCCAATAATAGATTTTAAAGCAAGAACCACGCCTAACTCATACCTATACCAATTTAATGCCCAACATCTCTTTTTAAATGCCCAACGATATACATTTTGGCCATGCCAAATCGATTGAACAATACCGATTTACCACACCAACCCTAAACCGAACCATGCCGATTAGTGGCAATGCATACCCCGATCGGCATTGTTCATGCCTAAGCATGCCGAGAGCGTTGCCGATCCCCTATGACACAAAGTTAAGACATTATAAGACATTAGGGGACCCACGAAAAATTACATGGGATCCACATAAAAGACACACAAGTGCATTTCAGATGGCCCCATGCACTTTTTGTCAGATTATTATGTTAACTCATGCCTCAAAGCACAAATTAAAAAACCTTTGTTGTAAAATTCAATTCAATTTAATTTTATATTAAATTCGATTCAATACATACCCATTACGCTATACATGTCTAGTACAACCTTAATTAATAACAATGAAATAAATCTATCATAGGGAAATTAATTGTCACGCGACATAGATTTATCATGGAAAATTGGAAGAAGCATACCAGATATGTATATAGAAACTATAAAGATGTAAAGTTATCAACATAAGTATTCCGAACATGTAGTTCGCAATTACTTTTTATTCTTAAATTCGTGTCTTGTTTCCACTAGATGAATCATGTTGGACTTCAACGTAACTTACTTTTGATTAGTGGTACGAAATCTATAGATTAATCATAGTGTATTGACGAACTCAGAGTTTGTAATATCTTGCACTGACAAAGACTTCGGTTTTTTAGTATCAGACTTTGGGTTGGGTTGGGTTAACACGTAACACATATTAGTATAAACAAGGATAATGAAGTCATAATGCTTTGCAATTCGATCGTAAATTCCGCCACAACACACCAACTGACCTATCAAATGCGTACATCAATTGTTTTGAATTCGTAATGTGATCGCATTGTATCACATTCATTGTTTCTACTTTGAAATAATATTCGAAATGAAAAGGTTAGATTTGGTAGTAGCTGCAGAATATTGAAGCAGTTAGACGTCGGACGTTAAACGGATAAAACATATATTTTAATACTAATCAATGATATAGGCAGTCTCGAAATTTAGCAATATATTAAAATTTTAAGCCAAGCTAAAAATAAGGTTTTGTTTGTTTTAAAAAGCGCCTAACAAATTTTAAATCAACCGCTCGCACGCTTAGACATTTTACTGCTCGGATCGCTTGTTTTTCCATGTTTAGACGCCACGAGCGCGATGAGATCTTAATGGTGCAGACTGAGAGAGGTGTCTTACTGCTCTTGTCACTTTCTTGCTGACACAAAATAACCAAAAATTTTTAAGACGAAGCAAACGCAAATGTCTCAAACACGGGTTCTTTTCCTGCTCAAACGCGATCAAATTCGACATTTACATTTCAGATTCAGATTTAGATGTACAATTCAAATTCAGATTCAAAGCCATTTAAAAAACAAACGACACCAAAGTTTTACAAGCTACAAGGACACATGAAAATCTTATCTACATGACTCACCACTCTCACCAGTAGCTAGCAAACAGATATCTTACCAGTAACTGGCCCCATCATTTATGGGTTTATAACGTGGGACCTACTTCACATAAAGTGAAGCCCTTTTTGGTAATTTTATAAAAAAAGAACCCGTCTAGATACTCCCCATCTGTCCTTGTACGTTATGGGCCTGATGGGCATACAACAAAATCACGAGAATAGAGCATTTGTTTTGTTGTAGAGGATTTGACTCTCAATATTGTATTTTACGAGTACTTTTTCTAGAAGCAAATTATATACAGGTGTTGTATAAATAAACAAACTAGCAAAAATTAGAACTACAATGGTAACAGATGCTCCCTCAATCAAGTTGTCATGAGTTCAAGTCACGTTTGACACAATTGTGTGAGATAGTTGTAAGTTAGACTTTCTGAAAAAACGAAATCAGCAAATAAAAAGAAAAGAAAAGAAATACATCGTTACATAGGATATAGCCCAAGAATACGCAACATCAACGACCAATCCTAAAACTCAAACTACTCTAATGAAAACAGACACAACAAGAAGTGTAAATCCAAAGAACTCGATCTTCATACCAACCAAATGCAATATGACTAAAGCGCAATACCCTGCTAACTTTGCTTTGTTATCATACCACGTTTGGTTGTTGAGCCTATTGATTGTTATAGACTCCCATCTTATTTCTGACCATAAGCCTGGATCTGCTGGTAGGACAAGCATTACTCCTGATTCTGTCCATGCCGTGGTAGAGTCCATTGTGAGTTATGATACTCACTATATTCTCCACTAAATGCATTACCTTTTCTGGGGATAACCAAACTAATAGTCCGGTTTGTAGAATGGTTGTGTGTTCTGTCGTGCTGGCGGATAGATTGATGGCCCCATGAGCATTGGGTGGAGGTTGGTAACTTCCCCGATTCTCGCCTCTCTGGCGGTTGGGAATCGCCTTTCTTCACTTCATCGATGATTTGTCTTTGTCAATTGTTTAAAATTTGAATTTTGATATGGCGATTATCACCATCATCATCTTCTTTAGAAAGATGAAGAATTGTATAGTTCTCACCACGCTTTGTTACGAATGGGTTTTCCATTTTAACTTTGATCTTTGTTTCGAGTGGCGAGTTGGTCATCCCATTGTGGTAAATATTCATCAAGAAATTCTTGCGATTTCTTGAAAGTTCTTCTCGTGGGACAAGGATCTTTCCACCACTTTAATCATCCTCCCTCCTTGATTCATCAAGAATAGTTACTGATTCATCAAGAATTGTCACTTTTCCTGGTAATTTCATCATCCGAGAATTCATCTCTCCACCCGCCTCTTCGAACCGGCTGCCTATTGAGTTGTGGTTGATGGGCATCATACTTGACATAACATCCCATTTTCTAGACGGTTCACCAAAAGTCGACCACTTGTGTCTTGATCGTTTTGATTTATTGGAGTATATAGTTTGGTTTATTGGTTCATCTTCTAGAATTCTTGCTTTATTAAGGCATTCCTCACAAAAACATATACCACAAGGGATATCTTTTATTTGAGGATCTTATAAGCAGATTCCTATAAATTGTTCTTCATCTTCATCTAGATGATCATTACCCAATACTTTTCGGTCATGTTGGTCAACTGAGTATCTTGCTGGTTGGGGCCTTTGGCGGTATCTTTCAAATCGAAGGCTTACTGATTTGTTATGCCTTTCATTTAGTGCTACCCTTGATGCAACACGTACTGAGGTCTGCTCAGATGGCTTTATGTTCCAGCTCATTCCTTCAAGCTCTTCTACACTTCTTTTTTCGCTAGGTATTGTTGTGATGCCATTTGTTGTGAGATGATCCACAACATTTTCCACGCTGTATTGGAATCCCATATAGCTGGTATTTGATAACTTGCCTATCATGGCTATTGTGACTAGCAAGTTACTTTCACCTCCTTGCCAAGTATCATATCCATAGGTCAACCACTATATTTAATTATTGTATAATTATTGTCTTTTATGTTGAATTGAATATGAGTCGTTTGTAAAATAATTCGATCGATAATGGCTCCCGAAATATGTCTTGGCATCTAAGATATTCCGCAGGCCCATTATCGATGAATTATTTTACAAACAACTCGTGACTCAATTCTAATGCACAATAGTTAAACATAGTGGCTGACATTTTGACTGAACTTGATTACATGCGGGCTTGAACATGGAACATTTTACAAACTGACCACGAACATGACAATTGAGACGAAATCTGCCAGAACCTCAAACGAAACAGCTCCGCCCACCATAACGCATGGTAACATTGCAAACCGGACTGTATGAAATCACAAACTGAAAGGGACCCTTGCTAAAATTCATTCGCTGAAACAAACACGATGTTTGACCATAAACTTCTGGCAAGGCCAAGAGAACACTTCAAGATTAGAAATATAAAACTGCACAACGTTAACTTAAGTGAGTGGATCTCATAAAACTCACTTATAATTTTATAAATAACAAGGCATTGTTGCTACATGTTGTTCTCTTCAAGTTTAGATAATCACTTGCTAAAATATTTGAAGAAAACAAGTGTACAATGTGTATAACTCAAATATACTTATATTGACAACACCCGCACTCTACACATCAACAAAACCCAAAGAACACCTCAAACCCATCTCATACTTTCACTTTTCGAGATAAATACATCTCTACATGCAAATTGTTATAACGTTAAAGCATCTTCTAGACAACAAAAGCAATTCCCTTCTCGCCTCCAACGTTCTTTGACATGATCTCCCACGAAGAGGCCAAATATGATTCCTCCGGCAAAACAAACGGCTTTGAAATCTCACTAATCATCAGATCCCCACAAAATGGACATTCACTCGCTATTGCATCATCTAACTGTGACCGAATCTGTTCATCATTTACGCAACATTAGAACCGCGTAAGATACTAAAAACGACAAACCAATAGTTAAACCTTGTACGCAGCACGTAAGACATACCTTATCAACAGGAGCCACACTTGTGATAGAGTCATCGCCACCTGAACCACCATTTACACCCACTTTGGGCTCAACACTCATTAAAGTGAGTTGCTTCTGAAGATCCAGTATATGCTCAGCCTGCAAATGGATTTGAAAGTGATCACGCAGTGAATGTGTATGTGCGATTAACTGATTATAAACTAACATTCACTGATTATAAATTAAGTACTTACTTGATTTTGATCGGTACATTTGGTTACATGGGCAACAAGGCATTGTGCATGAAATGCGTGTCCACATGGGAACACATAAAAAGGTGCCATTGGGCTTATTGTTGTATAACCCCTTGACATTCGGTAATCCGCACCAGCAGATAAAATTATCCGCCGGCAAACCTATTAAGTAGAATAAACTCACATATTATAGAAGAAGTGAACTACTAATAGAAAATAATATGAATAAACCACGAGTAAATAATTACCCCGCATTCCTCGTCACGGTCGACGACTGTGTATCTTTGAGCAAGTGCACTGATATCATTTCTTATATTATCCGCACCATGTGTTGCATCATTCATCTCCTCTTTCAATTTCTCAATTTGCTGATTATAATCCTCTAAAGATGAACAAATTGCTTCCTACAAAAAAGTTAAGAATTAATTCAATTCTGGTTAAACTCCTCTCAATTGTTGATTATAATTACCTTGAAGTCGTCAATTAGTGCAAAATCTGGAAAGAAAGGTAAGATATCTTCAATCTTTAAGAGGCCGTCGGTTTCCTTTAGAAATGCGATTGCTTTCCTAATGTTTTCTCTTTTAGTACCCTTTTCCTGTTCAACAACATGTTTGGCAACCATAAGCCAAAGCTTCTTCCGCAACTCTTCATCATCTTCCACTTTGTCTGCTTCAGCCATTGCAAGCTCAGGGTCAACCTTAATCATCAAAGTCAAACATTAGAAGATGTCACACAAAACCGTAAACCACATATGTCACCAAAGGGTTACCTGAAGAGCAAGTGCAACAGCTTCTTCGTGCATTAACATCATGCTGTATATATGAACACATGCACGCATACGCTTTTCCTTGAGGCAAAGACGTAAGGCATACTTTGGATCATAGAAGAAATCAGGGCCATTAGATCGTCCTTTCCCAAATTTACATTGTAGGAACCGCAGAAGGGCACTGTCATCTTCCTGATTGTTTTATCGAATAAATCCATCTGATAGGTTTTCATATCAACTAGGGAATAGTAATATTATAGAATGACAAACCTTCTTTGCATATAGAGAGAGCAAGAGATTATGAACACCCGGGTCTTCATTTTGCAAGCGATGAACACAAAATTCTAAATACTTGATGACTTCATGGGTTTCGTTTCTGCGTTTATATTTTGGTAGGAGATGCATCAATATATTGCAATTTTGTATTAATAAAAAGTTTTAGCATCAATAATCGAACAGTAAACTTACTTGGCATGAGGTTCACTTGAATACGACATCATTGCAGGAATCAGCTTTCTTGGATTCAAGTCTTTCCTGGTCATCCATGACTCGACGGTTTCATATGCATCAAGCATGATGAGATCTGGAGCAAACTTATACTGCACCGCAAAAATAACACAAAGTAAATATAAAATTCCATAAACTGCAGATGTTACAGAACAGTTTGTGAACTAAATCAAACATTAAAGAAATGATGACTGAAATATGGTGGTTATGTGTAACAAAAATTATGTTTTCGAAACTCATTAGAGTCCTCCTGCTGAAGATAACAACTGCATAAATGGTAACTTCAAAGCTAACTAGTACTATGATGAGAAAGATAACAGAAAGAGAAAAAAGACTAATGTATTTTTTGTTTGATGATAAGATAAGAAATGCCAATTTGAGTGTCGGTTTCACCACCATACGATTACCTGAAGGTCAACAGAAACACTAGGTTTTTGAAGTACATCCAAGGCTCTCTTTGCTTCTCCTTGCTACACAAGTAGAACAAAGATGGGTAAACATTAGTTTAATACATCATAAGATTGGACATAAAGTTTGAGTCAAATGGAAAAACCATCGACTCAACTAGCAAACAGATACTGTAGATTATAATCTAACCTCGTACTTTTTACATTTTAATAAAAATCACAAGTAATTATGAAGTCAGAGAAATACAAAGCAGAGTGCTAAAGAAAAACCTGAATGTAGTGATGAACCACAATCTCGTGTTGTTCCTTTAGAGTAGCAAAGTATACCAATTCATCAACTCTTCCGTAGCTGTAAAACAAAATAATAAGTGCAAAATTGCAGAGAGGGGGTCACTAACAGAATATGAATATGACACAACCAAATGATATGAACCTTTCAAGTAGCTTCATTGTAGTTGCCTCATCCAGTACATCCTTACTGTCACTGAGAAAAGCACGAAATTCCATAATGATAGACTGGTATTCTGAATTACGGTTGTTTGGCGAGTCATCTTCCAGCAGTAGTCGATTGATCTAAGCATTTATACATCACATCCAAGATGAGGTAAGTGCATTAAATTTTCAAAGATAAATAAGATATTAAAAATGATACACAAGTGAAAACAAGCAATAAGAAAATGCAGTTGGAAGAGTTATACTCCCACCGCCTCATAAATAGAGTCAATTTCTGTTTTTAGATTTTAAACCTGATAGTCATTAAAGAAAATTAGCATAGAGAAGAAGAACCTTGTCGAGGTAAAGTTCTGTGACCCATGTAGAAATCATCATTATTTGAAATTTATCATCTTTCACAAGATTATCGAGCTTCCTTAACAAAAAGGTCCTTAAGGCATCCTGCAAGAAACAGAAAATATAAACACCACTTTTTACCTAAAGAGCCAACGCCTTTATTGTCCAACAAGTGTGCCATATTCAATCAAGTGAAGACTGAACACGAACAGAACTGCATTTACCTGTTCCCCTATGGTAATAAACTTCAATGTAATCTCTTCAAATGACAAGGCGTAGTTGATCTGCAGATGATATTACAGTCAATGGAGACGGGAAGGAGGAGAAACTAAATAAACAATCCTTAAAAGAAAAAATCACTCACTTTAGCAAAGAACGATGCTGCTCTAAAAAAGTCCCTGGCTGAGAAAGCAGCTTCGGCCTGCAACACAATCCCATTAGTTAACCATGTTGCACAAAAATATGATAATATATATAAAGATAGATATATACACCGTGAAAATAGCCAGTATACTACATTTCAGTGACAGAATAAAAAAACCATATCCATATAATTAAGAAAGCATCTCTATCTGCACCTGTTCTAAGTATACTTGATCTCTCTGGAAGGATCAGAACAATTTTCTAAAGCAGCAGCGTATTGTTTCAAGTTCAGGTACACTTTCCACATATCTCGACCTTCATCAGTTACAGAAACCTATTCGACTATCGATAGTCAGTCATTATTTAACAGATAATTCAAGTAAATAGTTGAATAATAACAAGTAAAAGAAACCCATGACACAAACCTGAAATATTGAGTTTTCATCATATGTAGAACAACCCAGCGGATGCATCAATGGATAGTCCAATGATCCCCTTGACGACGACTCTGATGGTTGATCAAAATGAAGTTCTTCTACAATTTGTTCACTAATTCTGTTTACAACCTAAACGATACCACATCATAAAAAAATGTTGAATAAAAAAAATTGCAAAAACTTTGATGATAGATAGAAGTGTATTTTAACTATATGCACACCTTCACTCTGTTTCCAATTAGAAGCAAAAAGTGGTATTCTGAGAGTGCAATAGAGCTAGGTTTAACCACTTCGCCACCATCACTTAACTTTGAATAGTCCAAAAGAGCTTTGTTCTCCACAAAATTCTCATCCCCATTCGGTGATCTGTTATTAATTTAAAGATAGAATTAGATTAGTAAATCACAACGAAAGTGGGTATATATTTATATAATACAGTAATTTGTTAATTTCATTATCTACCTGTTTTGTGCTCCGAAGTTGAGACCACCATGATAGATACCAGCTCCAGAAAGCCAAGCAAAATGCACAGCTCTTCTTTGTTTAATGAAGAAGTGTAGCTCACTGCATGATAACATACATAGGTGCATTTCTAGCAAGATTAAAAGATAGGAGAGATATAAATATTAAAATGACAGTTTTATAGCATACGGAGCACTTGCCTATTTGGTATCTCTCCAGGAAGCTCCATAAAATGCACTGCACGCTCTACATAACTGGCAAAGACACTCTAAGTCGAAAACAAAAAGGTTTTAATTACATTACCAGCAATCTTATTAAGGAAAATATTCATGACAATTTATTATTGGTTCATGCATTCACATTCAAAAAATTTAAAGCATCCATATACATTTAGCATTTGTTTTAATTTCCAAAAGTACCTCTGGTGTTCCAATGCCAGTAAAAGAATAAAGCCTTGTTGGTGTTACTGCCATCACATAGTATCTAGTTACATTGCCCATGCTAGCTGTTTCCATCTATACAACATACGACAATATTAAGAACATACCACATATATTAATCATCTGTTTCATAAAAAGAATTATAACAATTGTAATTTAGGAAAGCAAGATACCTGCAAGCCCTTAAAGGCTTCTGGATATTCAGATAGCTCAAACAAAAACTTTATATATTTTTCCCTCTTATCTTTCTCATCAACAGCAATTTCATGCAATTGACCATTCTCTGTACCAAGAATAACCTCTCGTGTCGAAGCTATTTTACAAAAAAAAAAAAAAAAAAAAAGGCACTTGAATGTAACTGTTTAAGTGAAAATTTATGATGCAAAAGAGACTCCAAATACTAAAGTAGTCACCTTCTGTTATCTGTTGTCTATTCCATGCAACGGTATTAACCACAAGGCCTCTCAGTTTAGCCAACACTCTGGGCTTTGACCATTTTGCATGCATATAATATGTATCAGAAATTCCAGTCCCAACAACAGTGGCAATACAATGACTGCCACCAGGATCAACAAAAACACTGTGGATCGACTGGTCCCCGCGACCACTTGTGAGATCAATATCTAAAAATAAATAATGGCAAATTCATCTAATTAGTATCTTCACAAGATAATTGATCATAAAGTTGGACAAAAGTAGATGCAATTTATAACAATATTAACTGTCACCAAAGGACGTGAGTGTCCCATCAACCAAGACTTTGTGGGTTCAAGTCTCGTCGAAACATTTGTGAAATAGTGTGAGATATTAGGTAGTTTGTAGATGTGTGCCAATAATTTGCCTTTCTAAAAAATAAAAATATATATATGTCAAACAAATATAAGAAAATAAAACATGCGCGGAAGGGGGATTACCATAAGAATCACCAACACCAAAGTCGTGCCTGATGAGCCATCCAGTACTAGTTCCTAAAACAATGACATCGTTTCCAGATGCCATACAAGTAATAACTCCATGACCTTTGCTGCATATCTCTCTAATAGATCTACAGTAAACGCCTGGCGTCTAAATTCCATCTTCTACAGAAACCAACTTTGAAACCTAAAAGTTAAAGTGAGAAAACATAGTTGATTATTTTAGTTCGTAATCCTCAAACTTTGAGGAAAATTCTCCAGAAGTTCATAATTTTTATGGGTTAATCTACATACATTATATGTATAGTTCAAGCTATATTCAGCAAATTCTGCCATGTATATCTATGGATGGAACCAACAAAACATTGGCTTTCCAGCTGCTTGAACTGTAACATGTATCCTAAATGGCGTTTAACCTATACTAATTGTAAAATTTCAGTATCAAATAAGTTTTATGATTTGTAAATTACAAGCTGACACATAATAATATAAAATTCAGAGACCAATACGATGTTCAAGTCAATCAAGGGAATACAGAGCTTTAGAGTAAGAAGCCTTAAACATAAACAATTACAGTATCAATTAAAATAAACCATATATGCTCCACGATGACATATAACATCGGTGAATTCATCTTCGGACAGTTTTTTTTTTTTTTTTTTTTTTTCTATTAACAATTGTCGGAAACTCTGGTTATGGAGAGTTATTTGGATAATGAAGATTACCATTCTAACCTTACGTCAGAATATTACACTTTAAACTCCATATCAGTCATTTGAATTTGTTGATTTAGCTAATATGTGAAACACTACCCTTTGACATTCACATTTAACTCCAAACCCTTGATTTTATATAGGAACTTGCAATGATCTAACACAAACAAAGTGCTAAGTGGAAAACGAAATCATTAAACACTTGAAATAACAGAAACACTAACAACCACCGCAGAGCGAGGGATCACAATCATTGGCTATCTAACCTAGAAATGTTATCTGATTCAGTTCACGCACAATCAGACTAACAATACAAGACCTCCCACCATATCCCACACAAAATACGAACCCAATATAACCAACGAAAAGAACTAAGGATAGTGAATTTTGAAGATCCTAATAAATTCTCAAATTGGCAACCTATATGTTCAATTCCTTATGATCATACTTCCTAATTCATTGCTGCAAACCAATATATTAATCACATATAAAACAATTTAAGCTCGGTGAGACATTATATCGAACAGGTTGTGTGCACCACTTATAATAATCAAACTAAAACAATAGATGATTTTATAAATTTAAGATCTTTGACCAGCATATTAACTAAAGTATGAATATGTACCAATGAAATCACTTTTGGAAAGAAAATACTTACAAAATATTTAAGGGGAAATTTTTGATCGAGTGAAGATCTCCGGTGGCCGTCCGTCCGTCGAAGAGTTCGTGTCGTGAGAGGAGATTAGTAATTTTTGGGACTCAAATATGCAAATTTACACCCTTTGGTTTTGGCTAATGGAACTCAACCCCCTAATGACTTCAAAAAATAAAAGAGGAGCGCTTAAGTTACTGAACTTTTATTTTATTCACTTGGGTTACTGAAGATGAGTTAGGATCAAATGAGAAGAAAAATTAAAATGAGAATAATAAGAAGAAACCATAACCACACGTTTGAGATGCACATATTAAAATATATGCATCTTTCCTCGAAAATCTCTCCTTATTTGAAATGTGTGGTAAAATTCTTCTTATTCTTCCGAATTTTCTCTTCTTCCTCATCAAGATAGGAATCATACTGTTCTATAATTTTATTCCTAATCAGTGTGACTTAAATGTATATTTTTGTAAGTTAAGCAACATAAATGTCGTGTTTTAACAAGTTTAGTGATGTTTATATATATTTATATAAGTTCATTGATACCAAAATATCATATTTCGTAGGTTCAGTAACCTAAGTGAATAAAATGAAAGTTTGGTACCTTATGTGCATTTTTTTTTAAAGTTTAGTAATATATTTGTACTAGCTACAGGCCCGCCCGCTGGACGGCTAGCTTCAAAAAATCTTAAAGATAGCGCATAGTAGAATAGTTTTTAAGTTATCATTCAACCGTAAAAAGAAACACATGTTTGGAGTTTAGAAATACGAAACACAATGACATCAAAATGTTTCCGGTTTATATCTACAAAAATGCACATTGTGTCTATTTACATACAAAAAGGGAAAGAAAATAAAAGGTTGTTTATTAATGATAGGATGGATGCAAGGTATGTAAGAATAAATGCAAACCAATAACACTCAAGATGGTATAAAAAATGCCGCAAATAATAATCATATGCTCGTATTCATGCATCACTTTCTTGGTTTCAACCATCGTAGCCTCGCTAGCAAGGAGGGCCCAAGATGCATCATTGCAAAGAAACTCTTTCCCAAGATCTTCTTGCACTTTAAGTAGCTTGTGGACATCCGACCTCATTGTCATCTCCAAATTGTGTATCATAAGCACAACCAACCTTTTAGATAACCATTGGAAAATATAACTTGATAGATTTCAAAAGAAAAATGAATTACAATATTAAATAGGGCCAAAACTATTATCTTAGATTTCGTGTTTGATTTGTGATGATGATATAGCCACGCTTGATATCATATGAGACCGATCGACATCTTATTCAATTGCATGTGTTTTCTTTATCGATGATGATATAGCCACATTTGTATACTCACGACGTACCAAATTAATATAGTTGATAATGTTTACTTGCCAACACATTTTGATTGTAATTGATTACAATGGTATTCATCATAGGAAATGCCAACAAATGTATATTCTGCGTGTTGCAATTAACAGATTACCTGTAATAATTAAAATCTGCTAATGTTGATTTGTTAACCTGTCTCCTTGCCTTGAGCGTTGATTTGTTTATATGAATCAAGACACGTATAAGGACTGAAGGTAATGGAAACTTCTTTGTTTCCTTGCCTCAGTGACTGATTTAAGGTGGAAATATTTAACAGACATAATGTGGGTGGATGTGCATTGCATGTACTTTCAAAGGTTATCATTATACTGTTCTATAATTTTATTCTTAATCAGTGTGACTTAAATGTATATTTTTGTAAGTTAAGCAACATAAATGTCGTGTTTTAACAAGTTTAGTGATGTTTATATATATTTTGTTAATACAAATAAGCCGTAAAAACGTTTATTTATATTTTACGATCTTCTAATGTTTTGTCGATAACAAAAGTAAGATCATTTTAACGAAACAAATAAAATACGTAAATGGTTTGAACTAATAGTTTTCTAACACACTTACGCTTTCACATAAAACACTAAAACTAGTATAAGTGATTTTATGCTTAAGATATACATATGTACAACAACTAGTGTTTACATATTGGGATAACATATACTTAACTAAGTATATACTAAAATGGATAAAACAAGTATATACTAAAATGGGTAAAACAAGTATATACTAAATAGGTAAAACTAGCAAATGGTTTTGACCCATAACTCATGGTTTTATTTATACCACTTAACCAAGTTCATTGTATCCTTAAGATACATTGTATCTAGAAAGAAAACCATGGATCAACCCATAACCCATGACCCATGACCCATAACCAAAAATACCCATGGGCAAGAGGAGCTTCCACGGATCCCCGGCTTTGTGCTAGCGGATCCCAGTAGAAGGATCCGTGGGATCCGGGAAATAGTAGGATTTTTCCTCTATAAATAGTGAGCCATTTCTTCATTATTTCTCACCCTTTTCGCGACAATCCGTTTTTCGTGTCATTTCTCGACACCGCTCATGTCTCATTATTTCAACATTTTTAGTAAACTTGGTTTACTTGTTTCAAATTCGCGTAACCTTGGAGGTTTAGTGGCGAATTCATGATCATGACATCACGTACATTTCATATGGACTATGATTAGTCTACATTTCATTGACATCATTTGCATCTCATTAGTACATTCACGACATTTCATTTCACTTTCAACGCGTAATTTTTATATTTAATAATCTTTATCGCGTGAGTTTTTATTTTGTATATTTAATTAATTACTTTCAAAAATGATCCCGAGGTATTTTTAAACTTACATCTAGTTCATAAAAACTATATTTTTAGTTTTCCTAGTGTTTCAAATTTATTTGGTACTTAAATCGTTAAAGTTTAATTATTACGTCGTTTTTCTTAAAATTATACGATAATTATTTTATCACTCAATTTTCACAAGGAAAGTATTTTTACAATTTTTATCAACTCATTACATTGTATTTTGATCTAATAAAAACTTACTTGTACCAAAATTTTACCATTTACCTTTACATTCATTTAACTTACACATTCTTATTTAACAAATTATACAAAACATATTTATGCAAGATTTAAAAAAAATATATATATGGAGAGACAACCTCCCTAAAACCGCCAAGGGAGGTGTGTATTAAATGTGGTAAGGTTCATGTCTACAAATAATTCACTTATACAAAAAGTCTTACATATCTCCCATTTTCTCATTCAATCTCATTTCTCAAAGTGTTAAGATAAAAACTTTCTCTCTTCTTTCTTGGGTCTTCAAGAACCGGCCACATCAAAGGTGCCAAGGGATCAAGAGTTTTGCAAAATCAAGTGTGTTTACAACCTAGATTATATCCTTTATATGGTTTTGAAATAAAAACCAAGGATATTTAAGTTAATCCTTGTTACCTACACCTCTTCACTATCACTTGTAAGCATGTTTTTATCATTTTCAAGTTTCCTTTTCATTTTCATATGTTTCTTTTCATTTTTGGAGCTTATATGCATGTTATGTGATTTATACCATTTATTTCATGATTTATTGAGTTATATAAATATATTGGTCATCCTATAAATATTCCCATGGTACTCTTTGGTCTTGATGGTGATTAGGAACCCATGACACCCTAAGAGGGTGTATGGTAGGATTAGATTAGCTTTGGAGTTGATTTGAAGGGATTAGAATAGGTTTTGTCCGAGAAAACTATTTTCGATAACTATATTTTAGGTTCTGTCCTTGTTTCAATTTCTGAAAACCTACTGTTGGTACGACATTTTGGCCTTGATATTTAGAAAATATACTTTAAAACGAATCCGTGGCGCTTGAACGGATAAAAACGGACTTATAACGAAGAAGTTATGGATTTTAAAGTTTGACGACGAAACGTATTTTCGTAAAATTTCAACATGCGTTTTAGTATTTTCGGGTCAAAACGAGCCTTAAGCTTCACACATTATTTCGACTTGTCAAAATATATTAGTTTACTTGATACGGCTAAGGACATATATTTCGTAGAAAACGGATTTAAAACGACAAAGATATGGCCGCTTTCATAAAGTTGCCGTAAATATTATTTTCGAAAAACTATATTATTTTTACGTTACAAGTATTTTATTAGTTGTAAGGGCTATGTTTATGGCGATTTTAACCATGATGTGAAACTTTTATAACGAAATGTCTTCTAGTAAAATCAAGTTCATCGGCCATATTTTTCAAAACAAAAGCCGTTTGTCAAGCGGAGTTATGGTAAATTAATTACGGATGTTCAAACATTGGTCGAAACTCATTTTCGCACACAATTAGCCAAAACCACCATCTTTAGCCTTTAATATCTTTATGATCGAGACCTTTGAACGAAAACTCCTGAATCGAAACTTTTAGATATCGATACAAACTTTCCAAAACCGTCGAGTTCGTTTCTAACGATCGACGTACACCGCTTTACTGCTAGTTTTCCCAAGCCATTTTGTTAATTTCATGATTTTTCCGACGACATTGTTTTGCGACGAAAAGTGGTAATTTCACCAAAATCATTATAAAACCCTTATAGGATGACATTTTGACGTAAAACATGTAAAGTCATTTTGATTGGTCAAGACGTCAAAAGAGTATTTTTCGTCGATTTAGTAATATTTTCAAAACCGTAAATGGTATAAATAACATACGAAGTGCATGCATGACATTACATTGCAACTCATGACATATCATATCATTCGTAATAGGTCCCGGTTGACGATTACATTAAACCTCGATGTACTCACTTTTGCCGTTATTCCGCTTTATCCAGTGAGTTTTCATAGCCCGTTTACATGCTTTCGATTATTTTCAAACCCATGGGGAGAATACATTGCACTACATTTTTTTGTACGATACCAAGTATGTTAAATTCATTACATTGCTTAAGTTACGCGATTTGCCAATTTGAAAGTCCCCATTACTTGAACATGAACCGTTAATCTTTGAAGCGAGGATGAGTGGATAGATCTATCGAGGGTGACGCCCATCCGGTTGGTGAATCCCAACCGTGCAAACGGATGCATTTCATTTGATTACATTACGGAGTTGTCCGCAAACACTCTGCGGGGCATACATTATTGAACAGTCTAGTTTCGGGTCATGGGCTTAGAGCAATTGTAACATTATTTTTACGTGACTTGATTGTCATGCATGGTCTATACTTGTGTAGTCGTATAAAACATTTACATAAACCTATGATTTCTCACCAACATTATTGTTGACCGCTTTTAGCAATGTATTTTCGGTAATCGAGGCATTCATCACGACATGGTTTAGGGACCTATATTTTGAGTCACATGGCCGACTTACATTATGTATATTATGGCACTTTATTTCAAAACATCGTTTGATTTGTAACATATTTGTATTTTCGCAAACTTTGTAAAACCTTTTGGGACCGATGTTGTACTCGATTATTTTATGAAATATCCAACGATGTGTTTTTAAACGACACTTTAGGTCGCTCAATATAACCGTGATGTGGTGCTATGACAACAATCCCGTGAATTCCATTCATTGCAAAAGTAAATTGGGGTGTGATGATTGGTACCGAGCTACGCTTATAGAGAACTTGGTTGCATCATTGACCCTAGACTATAGCTACATTATCATAGCATCTCATCATTTCATCATTGTACATGTTCACTTTTCATGCGGATTCACTTACATTTTATTCGAGGTTATTTACATTTATTTCACATCGGTTGTCACAGACATGTCTTCAGATTCTCACCCTATCACCATATCATCGGACTCTAGCTCGGATGATGTCCCAGCTAACCCCATCATGGATGATGATTCGTCACATTCCACTGAGATCGTATCTTCCATTGGATCTACTGCAGCCTTCCCACTGATCATGACCGACACCGAGACCGAACCGCGAGGAGGCGTCGCACCCACACCTCACGTTAGCCCACCATAACCCGTTGCTCGCACCATCACCACCAAGACCACCGCTACCACCATCATCATCATATTTTCTTAGAGATCCTTTACCGCTACGGACTTGCCGCCCAAAAGCGCGACGCTTCGATATCCCTACACCACCATCCACCGAGCCCGAGCCGCCCGCTAGATTTGAGTTAGGTGAGAGTTCTAGGGCACCGCTGCGCGACGCCCTTTTACTGAGGCATTAGGTGCCCGTGTCGATGCTCGGCGATTCTGATTGATGGTTTGACACGGCAGTTGGAGGAGGCGGTAGATAGGATTGAGCCCATCATTTGAGGTCGAGGTTTGATATTAGGCGGGGTTTGCATTGATTTATCTCATCGAGTATTCAAGATAGACAGATGAGGACCGAGAGCATATCACGGAGTTGAGGCGGAGATGCCCGAGTTGTTTGACAGGGCGAGATGACTCGGGATGAGTTACGAGGCATTCACAGAGTTAGCTTTAGCTCGTGAGAGCATTGTTACATGCGGTCGATGGATGAGATGAGGAGTTTGATTGATAGTTTGGTTACCTGTGTTCGTGATCTCCGTGATAGGGCGGTGAGCACCATGAGGTGCCTTATGTAGACTTGTATTATGTATAGTTTTGACCATTATTATCCTAGTCACAAGGTGTGTGACGTAGTTTAAAGAACTTGTTGTATTTTGGTTGTTGTACAAACAAATGTATCAAGTAGTGACTCTACTATGTAGGAATGGTTATTATTATCTATGATATCGGTCCATGTAGGCGAAATTTTCATGTATATTATCCACGTGTGTTGTGATTATATTTGTGATATTTCATTTTGCTCTGTTGTGATTCCATTTATCTTTATGCATGTTGTGGTTGTGGATATATTTGTATGATGGTTGTTTCTACTTACGAGTTCTCATGATTGTTTCATCTTGTGATTTTGAAGAGTTATGGCATCAAGAAAGCAACAGTTGAAATGACCAAGCAAAGAATTCAAAAGTTGGTGAGCGATAGCATTGCTAATGCTTTAAGAGTCGAAAGAGAACAAATGGGCTGCCGCTGTCATTGAGGTCATTCTTTGAAGTCATAAGACTTGCTATCGCTATCGGTAATGCCGGAGGATCCGGGGTTAAGAAATGCTCGTACAAAGATTTCAAAAGTGGTGAACCCACTAAGTTTCGAGGTACCGAGGAGCTACAAAGAATGGTTAGATGGTTTGAAAAGTTGAGTCGGTATTTTTGCTTTGTAACCGTCCGGATGACAAGAGGTTAAATTTACTACGAGCACTTTGCTCGATGGAGCGTTATCATGGTGGAATTCATACGCAACCGATTGGTATGGAGAATGCTTTTAAGCTTACGTGGGAGGAATTTAAGAGCTTGGTGACTAAGAAGTTTTGTCCTCGAGTAAATCAAAAAGTTAGAGACGAATTCTATGAATTGGTCACGATTGGGTATGACATTGACACTTATATTCTGGAGATTCCAGAATTAGCCGCGTTATGCCCGTCAATGGTATCGGATAACGAAAAGTTGCTAGAGGCTTTATTGGAGGACTTCCGGTGATTCAAGGAGATGTGACTTCATTCGATCCCCAAACAATTGAGAAGCTATTCGTGTGACTCGAAGTTGATGGCACAAGTGGTGAAGCGAGGCAAATACACCAACACTAACCGAAACAAAGAACAACAACCCCAACAACCGTTTCAACAACAATAATCGAGGCAACTACAACAACAACAATAGCAACAACAACAAGTGCAAGTGGGATAACACAAGGGTAGAATGCTACTCAACAACCGCCCAAAAGGCAAGAGGTTGCTAAGGTATATGCCGTGGGTCAAAAAGAAGGAAAAGGATATTCGGGGTTTTGCCAAGTGTAATAAGTGTTTGAGTCACCACAATCCGGTCGATGTCCCGATCCATGTGAATTGCAAGAAAGTTGGTCACCGTACTAGGGATTGCACGGCACCAAAAGTTACATGTTTTGGTTGGAAATTGGACACTACAAGAGGGATTGTAAGAAGGGAAAGAATCAAGCAAATCCGAATCAAGGAGGTATGGCACAAGGAAGGGTTTATGTCATTGGAGGCGGAGAAGATAAGGAGGACCCGAATGTTATCACGGGTACGTTCCTTCTCAATAATCGTTATGCTTCAGTTTTATTTGATTCGGGTGCCGATAAAAGTTTTGTGTCCACTGCATTTACACCTTTGCTCAACATTAAACCAACTACACTAGACATATCATACAACGTCGAATTAGCTAATGGTAGCGTAGTTAGCACCAACACCATTGTTCGCGGTTGCACATTCAATTTTCTTAATCATCCCTTCAACATAGACCTCATGCCCGTAGAGCTTGGTAGTTTTGACGTCGTCATAGGCATAGATTGGTTATCTAAGCATCGCGCGAAGATCATTTGTGATGAGAAAGTTGTACATCTTCCCTACAATGGCGAAACTTTGATTATTCGTGGGGAACGAAGTGGAACTAGACTTAGTATCATATCGTGCATCAAAACGGAGAAGTACATAAAGAAAGGTTGTCTTGCTTTCTTAGCCCATGTAACCGAGAAAAAGTCGGAGGAGAAGCGACTTGAAGATGTTCCTATTGTCCGTGAATTTTCTGAAGTTTTTCCCGAGGATTTACCGGGACTTCCACCGGCACGTCAAGTAGAATTTCAAATTGACTTAGTGCCCGGAGTCGCACCGATTCTTGTGAGCACCGCACTGCTTAGCACCATCCGAAATGCAAGAGTTGTCTAATCAATTGCAAGAGCTTCTAGACAAAGGATTCATTAGGCCGAGTTCCTCGCCTTGGGAAGCACCGGTCTTGTTTGTGAAGAAGAAGGATGGATCCTTCCGAATGTGCATAGATTATCGAGAATTGAACAAGTTAACGGTGAAGAATCGTTACCCACTCCCCAGAATTGATGACTTGTTCGATCAGTTGCAAGGTTCAAGTATTTATTCCAAGATTGATCTTCGTTCGGGTTATCATCAGCTTCGAGTTCGGGAAGAGGATATTCAAACAATGTTTAGAACACGTTACGGTCACTACGAGTTTCAAGTTATGCCGTTTGATTGACTAATGCACGGCGGTATTCATGGATCTTATGAATAGAGTTTGTGTCGTATTTGGACAAGTTTGTTATTGTGTTCATCGATCGACATTTTGATCTACTCCAAGAGCAAAGAAGAGCACGAAGAACATTTAAGGACGATTTTAAGGCTACTCAAAATGAGAAGTTGTATGCCAAGTTTTCAAGTGTGATTTTGGAACCACAAAGTGCAATTTCTTGCTCACATCATTAATAGTCAAGGACTACAAGTTGATCCCGCAAAGATTGAAGCCGTGAAAGATTGGGCTACTCCAACGAATCCTACGGAAATTCGACAATTTCTAGGACTAGCCGGTATTACCGAAGGTTCATCAAGGTTTTTCAAGATAGCAAGACCTTTGACCAAGTTGACGCAGAAAAACAAGAAGTACGAGTGGGGAAAGAAACAAGAAGTTGCTTTTCATTGTTGAAGCAAAAGCTTTGCGGTCGCGATTTTGGCACTACCGAAGGCATTGAGAACTTTGTTGTATATTGCGACGCTCGCATAAAGGACTTGGGGCTGTTTAATGCAAAATGAGAAGGTGATAACAGATGCTTCTCGACAACTTAAGACTCATGAGAAGAATTACACCACCATGATCTCGAATTAGGAGCCGTAGTTTTGCACTCAAGATTTGGAGACACTACCTCTACGGTACAAAGTGCAAAGTGTTTACCGACCACAAGAGTTTGCAATATATTCTTGATCAAAGGAACTTAACATGAGGCAACGTCGTTGGTTGGAGTTACTCAATGACTATGATTGTGAAATCAAGTATCACCCGGAAAAGCCAATGTTGTGGTGATGCTCTTAGTCGGAAAGAGGCCTAAATCTTTAAGAGTTCGATCATTGGGAATGACAATTATTTCTCCTTTACCATCGAAAATCCACGAAGCACAAGTCGAAGCACTCAAGGAGGAAAACCGACCAAGTGAAAAGCTTTATGGCATGCCCGAAAGCGCAAATGGTTTTGTGAAGAGAGCGTATGGAGTACTATGTTTCAAGGATAGAATGTGGGTTCCATTGTATGGCGAATACGAGAATTGATTATGCATGAGTCGCATAAGTCAAAGTATTCTATTCATCCGGGATCGGATAAGATGTATCAAGATCTTAAGAAACTTTATTGGTGGCCGAACATGAAAGCGGAAATTGCCACGCACGTTAGCAAATGTCTTACTGCGCTAAGGTAAAAGTCGAATACCGTGGCCTTCGTGTTTACTCCAACAACCGGAAATTCCTCAATGGAAATGGGAACGATTACGATGGACTTTGTTACGAAACTTCCTAAGACATCGGGAGGTTACGATGCTATTTGGGTAATTGTTGATCGCCTTACCAAGTCACCCATTTCATACCGATTAGAGACTTATTCCATGGAGCAACTCACTAGACTTTATGTCAAGGAAATAGTCTCGAGGCACGGAGCACCGATTTCTATCATTTCCGGCGAGATAGTCGATTCACTTCAAATTTCTCGAATTCATTGCAAGATTCATTCGAACCAAATTAGAGATGAGCACAAAGATATCACCCACAAACCGACGGTCAAAGTGAAAGGACAATTCAAACGTTAGAAGATATGCCGAGAGCATGTGTGATTGATTTGGAAATGGTTGGGCTAACCATTTGCCATTGATTAATTCTCGTACAACAATAGTTATCACACCAAGATCAAGATGGCACCATTCGAGGCACTCTATGGTCGAAAGTGCCGATCACCGCTTGTTGGGCCGGTAGAGACGACAACTTACCTGGTCCGTAAATGGTACGGAAACCACCGAAAAGATAGTTCAAATTCGTGATAGACTTCGAACGCCAGAGTCGATGTAAAAGTTATCGCGGATGTTAGACGCAAGGATTGGAATTTCAAGTGGGCGACAAAGTTATGTTGAAAGTATCGCCGAAGGGCGTGGTGCTTTGGAAAGCGTGGAAAGTTGAACCCGAGATACATTGGACCATTCAAGATTTTGAGCCGAATTGGTCCGGTAGCTTATCGACTTGATCTTCCGTCGAACTCGCTCATGTTCACAACACGCTTCATGTTTCAAACTTGAAGAAGTGTCTTCAGACGAATCGCCGTTATTCCATTGGACGAAGTTCACTGACGACAAACTCAACTTTGTGGAGGAACTCAGAAAATCATGGACCGCGAGGTCAAGCGGTTGAAACAGAGTCGTATTCGATTGTGAAAGTTCGTTGGAATTTCGACGAGGTCCCGAGTTTACTTGGGAACGGAAGACCGGATGCGACGCAAGTATCCTCATCTTTTCGCCGACACCGTTAGACCTAATAACGATTGAATCTGTGGACCTAATTCCTTTTGATGGGCTAATGTGACAATCCGTACTTTCGTGTCATTTCTATTAATCGCTCATGTCTCATTATTTCAACATTTTTAGTAAACTTGGTTTACTTGTTTCAAATTGCGTAACCTTGGAGGTTTAGTGGCGAATTCATGATCACGACATCACGTACATTTCATATGGACTATGATTAGTCTACATTTCATTGACATCATTTGCATCTCATTAGTACATTCACGACATTTCATTTCACTTTCAACGCGTAATTTTATATTTAATAATCTTTATCGCGTGAGTTTTTATTTTGTATATTTAATTAATTACTTTCAAAATGATCCCGGGTATTTTTAAACTTACATCTAGTTCATAAAACTATATTTTAGTTTTCCTAGTGTTTCAAATTTATTTGGTACTTAAATCGTTAAAGTTTAATTATTACGCTGTTTTTCTTAAAATTATACGATAATTATTTTATCACTCAATTTTCACAAGGAAAGTATTTTTACAATTTTATCAACTCATTACATTGTATTTTGATCTAATAAAACTTACTTGTACCAAAATTTTACCATTTACCTTTACATTCATTTAACTTACACATTCTTATTTAACAAATTATACAAAACATATTTATGCAAGATTTAAAAAAAAAATATATGGAGAGACAACCCTCCCCAAAACCGCCAAGGGGGGTGTATTAAATGTGGTAAGGTTCATGTCTACAAATAATTCACTTATACAAAAGTCTTACATATCTCCCATTTTCTCATTCAATCTCATTTCTCAAAGTGTTAAGATAAAACTTTCTCTTCTTTCTTGGGTCTTCAAGAACCGCCACATCAAAGGTGCCAAGGGATCAAGAGTTTTGCAAAATCAAGTGTGTTTACAACCTAGATTATATCCTTTATATGGTTTTGAAATAAAACCAAGGATATTTAAGTTAATCCTTGTTACCTACACCTCTTCACTATCACTTGTAAGCATGTTTTATCATTTTCAAGTTTCCTTTTCATTTTCATATGTTTCTTTTCATTTTGGAGCTTATATGCATGTTATGTGATTTATACCATTTATTTCATGATTTATTGAGTTATATAAATATATTGGTCATCCTATAAATATTCCCATGGTACTCTTTGGTCTTGATGGTGATTAGGAACCCATGACACCCTAAGAGGGTGTATGGTAGGATTAGATTAGCTTTGGAGTTGATTTGAAGGATTAGAATAGGTTTTGTCCGAGAAAAACTATTTTCGATAACTATATTTTAGGTTCTGTCCTTGTTTCAATTTTTGGAAAACCTACTGTTGGTAATGACATTTTGGCCTTGATATTTAGAAAATATACTTTAAAACGAATCCGTGGCCGCTTGAACGGATAAAACGGACTTATAACGAAGAAGTTATGGATTTTTAAAGTTTGACGACGAAACGTATATTTTCAGAAAATTTCAGCATGCAGTTTTTAGTATTTTCGGGTCAAAAACGAGCCTTAAGCTTCACACATTATTTCGACTTGTCAAAAATATATTAGTTTACTTCGATACGAAGCTAAGGACATATATTTCGTAGAAAACGGATTTAAAACGACAAAGATATGGCCGTTTTCATAAAGTTGCCGTAAATATTATTTTCTGAAAAACTATATTATTTTTACGTTACAAGTATTTTATTAGCTGTAAGGGCTATGTTTGCGTCAGTTTTTAACCATGATGTGAAACTTTTTATAACGAAATGTCTTCTAGTAAAATCAAGTTCATCGGCCATATTTTTCAAAACAAAAGCCGTTTGTCAAGCGGAGTTATGGTAAATTAATTACGGATGTTCAAACATTGGCGAAACTCATTTTCTCGCACACAATTAGCCAAAACCACCATCTTTAGCCTTTAATATCTTTATGATCGAGACCTTTTGAACGAAAACTCTGAATGAAACTTTTAGATATCGATACAAACTTTCCAAAACCGTCGAGTTCGTTTTCTAACGATCGACGACACCGCTTACTGCTAGTTTTCCCAAGCCATTTTGTTAATTTCATGATTTTTTCCGACGACATTGTTTTGCGACGAAAAGTGGTAATTTCACCAAAATCATTATAAAACCCTTATAGGATGACATTTTGACGTAAAACATGTAAAGTCATTTTGATTGGTCAAGACGCCAAAAGAGTATTTTTCGTCGACGAGTAATATTTTCAAAACCCGTAAATGGTATAAATAACATCACGGCGTGCATGCATGACATTACATTGCAACTCATGACATATCATATCATTCGTAATAGGTCCCTGTTGACGATTACATTAAACCTCGGTGTACTCACTTTTGCCGTTATTCCGCTTTATCCAAGTGAGTTTTCATAGCCCGCTTACATGCTTTCGATTATTTTCAAACCCATGGGGAGAATACATTGCACTACATTTTTTATACGATACCAAGTATGTTAAATTCATTACATTGCTTAAGTTACCGCATTTGCCAATTTGAAAGTCCCCATTACTTGAACATGAACCGTTAATCTTTGAAGCGAGGATGAGTGGATAGATCTATCGAGGTGACGCCCATCCGGGTTGGTGAATCCCAACCGTGCAAACGGATGCATTTCATTTGATTACATTACGGAGTTGTTCGGCAAACACTCTGCAGGGCATACATTATTGAACAATCTAGTTTCGGGGTCATGGGCTTAGAGCAATTGTAACATTATTTTTACGTGACTTGATTGTCATGCATGGTCTATACTGTGTAGTCGTATAAAACATTTACATAAACCTATGATTTCTCACCAACATTATTGTTGACCGTTTTAGCAATGTATTTTCGTGTAACTCGAGGCATTCATCACGACATGGTTTAGGGACCTATATTTTGAGTCATGCGTCGACTTACATTATGTATATTATGGCACTTTATTTCAAAACATCGTTTGGATTTGTAACATATTTGTATTTTCGCAAACTTTGTAAAACCTTTTGGGACCGATGTTGTACTCGATTATTTTTATGAAATATCCAACGATGTGTTTTAAAACGACACTTTAGGTCGCTCAATATAACCGTGATGTGGTGCTATGACAATAATCCCGAGAATTCCATTCACGCAAAAGTAAATTGGGGGTGTGACACTTTCCAATACACTTTCTCCCCCTGAGTTAAATCTCACTAACCTTAGATCCAAGAGATCTATGTTTGTAGTTTTGTTTTTGTGTGATCTTCTAGGTTCTTCTTAAAGGCAAGATCACCACCTTTGAAGTCAAGCAAGCTCAAGTCCATGAGTTGCCATGCTTCCTCATCATCAAGGCTATTGAAGTCCTCTTGTTGATGATCTCTTTATTTCTTCAAAGAAGTGTAGTGTTGAAGACATTAGTGAAAGATGTCTCAAGTGTCAAGACGAAGATATTAGTGAAGGGTATCTATCGCCTATAGGATAAGCATTTGTGAAAGTGCTTAGAAGTCAAGACAAGAAGCATTAGTGAAAGGTGCTTAGAATTCAAGACTTGAAGCATTAGTGAAAGGCGCTTGAAGTAAAGACACAAGACATTAGTGAAAGGTGTCTTGTAGATCTAGTCAAAGGCATTAGTGAAAGGTGCCTTAGATGTACATTCGACATGGTGTGTTTCGATGTACTAGATAGACTAG